>CM055102.1:60196384-60796384 GCA_029204225.1 Diphasiastrum complanatum | reverse complement strand
TTCTGCTTCAGGAAGCTCATCCGAGATGCTCGCAGTAAGTGTAGACTTTTTGATACCATTGTCACCCCCACAGCCTTGTATGCAGCAGAGACATGGTGTACCGACCTCCCTTCATCACACTGGGCCAGCATTTCACGATTGCAGACCACCATGTTAGCTCGTATGATTCGGGTGAAGCCTTCGGTTCCACACGAGATCCTTCTTGCAGAGTTTGTGTTCCACCCATTCAGATATACGCCGCGTTCCAGCTTATCGCATACATTCAAAGAATCCAGCCTCTGCCCGATGAGGATATGAGATATACACAGACAACACTTGTTTCCTCACACTTTCTTCAAGACCAGGGCTATCGACTATCGTGGTTCCCCCAGGCATCCCACTTCCTCCTTGAGTCATTTGGTATCTCCGTTACAGAGCTCCCCTCAGGTACTCATCAGTATATCAGGCGCATCTTATATCGGGCATATCTCGACCGTACTTGGGGGCGACAGCTTGGGGTTAAACCCGACTATTACTGGACTCATTTTATTGAGCTTGACATAGCAGGGTTCCCGGTCTTACCACATTATTTGGACTCGAGACTATCACATTGCCTCAGATTTACATTGGGACAACACCACGTATCATCACATCAGTTGGCTATTGAGACTGGTAGATTCCAGGGTACCCCGAGAGAGGAGCGGATTTGCCAGTTATGCTCTTTAGATGAGGTGGAGTCAGAGAAGCACTTTATCTTGAGGTGCCCGGTATATTACGAGATTAGAGGGAGATACCACTGTTTGTTCCGTGACACACCTGTCACCTTACGATCGCTCATAGCTTTTGAGGACTCCTGATGCGCTGCACTCATGATACGAGAGATGTTTATACTACGACAGGATTTGTATTAGACAGCCCAACAGAGTCATGTTTCTCAGCCTCAGATCACTTCTTTCTTCTCCAGGGGAGAGGACGAGTATTTGATGACGGTGATGATGATGATGATGATGACCTAGTGGCCCACAGAGATTAAAGACAGTGTCCCACACATACTCATGTTGCAGCACGAGCTACTCGACCTATCACAAGGAGACCTCTTCTTCCTCCCAGACGACGTCAGAGACCACCAGTGGCCCTTCATGCAGCGGGCCGTATTACATCCTTTTACCGCATCAGCATCAGCAGGATCGGACTAGATGATAGCGTCACACCTCACTCATGACTTTTAGCAGTATACATGCTCCCACATCTATTTCAATTCATAGGTTTAGCTTTAAATTGCTATTTCCGTTACTGTTTTGGAGACGTTTCATACGCTCCCATGGTTACCACATACTTGGCATGTACATTTACTAGTCTTATATGCCTTTTGGCATGGAGACATTAATAAAGCTTTCTCTCTCTCTCTCTCTCTCTCTCTCTCTCTCTCTCTCTCTCTCTCTCTCTCTCTCTCTCTCTCTCTCTCTCTCTCATGTTGCAGCTCGTATCACATCTTTCTTCAGCAGTAGCACTACATGATATTACTCTACTCCTGGCAGCTATTGTTCATTTCTCTTTTATGCATAGTTTTTTCTTGGAGACGTTTATATACGCTCCCACGGTTTTCACATACTTGACATGTACTCCATTTGGTCTTATATGCCTTTTGGCATGGAAAAGACATTAATAAAGCTTTCTTTCTTTCTTTCTTCTTTCTTTCTTTCTCTCTCTCTCTCTCTCTCTCTCTCTCTCTCTCTCTCTCTCTCTCTCAAGCCTGACTTCTAACGGATTCAATTTCTAGAGTAGGACATATCTGGAGATTTGATATTAACTCAATACTTGGACTCCGGATTTTCACATAGCTTGAAGTTTCCTATGGGGCATCTTCAGATCTACTCTCACCAACTACCAGTGGAGACTTTCATGGCACCCCAAGAAAGGAGAAGATTTGTCAGTTGTGCGCCCTAGGTGAGTCAAAGACTGAGGAACATTTTATTTTCAGATGCCCTATCTATCACAAGATCAAAGGGAGATATCATTGCCTTTTTCAAGGCCATCTGATCACTCTATGCTCACTGATAGCCTATGAAGATTCTCGTTGTGTGGCACTGTCAATATTTGACCTACATATTCTAGATAGGAGTTAACTAATTATATTAGCACTCACACACACCAAGACCATCATAAGAGATTAAGAGAACTCTAATTATAGAGGAATCAGCAAAGCTCTATACAATAGAATGAATCTATGGTGGGGTGACAACCTACTTAAATACTTTCTCTATGGCTTGAGCCAAAAAGCAAAAGCTAATTGCTATTATTACTATCTACTTTGGGTAAAGACCCATAATGAATTACTTAGCAATAAAACAAGGTTCTACACTTGTAGCCACCTACATCCATGAATAACTATATTGTCTCTAGAATTTATTATAAATAAAAATGGCCCCTATAATAGCACGGAGGCATGACCAATCAAACACTAGGGGTACAAAATAAACATCAATTCCTAACACTCCCCCTTAATCTTTACTTTGTTATCTATTACTCCTAGAAGTTCTCTAAACTTCTAAGACTTTTCTTTGCCAAGTCCTTTGGTAAAGATTTCCGCAACTTGTTGTTTTGTAGGCTCCACTTACACTGAAACTAGATGGATCCTTGGTTTCCAACATTGTAGCCACGTAAGCAAAGTGTACGTCCCCATCCTTATGATGATCCTCCTGTCGATTCTCCTGTAGATCTTGATCTTTATGTTGCTTTTCAAGTCTGGCGGATCTCCTAGTTTCTTGTGTACTGGACTCTCCCTGTTCCAAAATGACACTATCCTTGATAGTTTCATAGTACCATCTAGGCAATCTTCTAGTATATAATGTAGGATGCTTCCTGCCTGGTGAAGTAGGAGGTGAATAAGTATCCCATGTACTTGATCTCTCCTTCATTTTTCCTTTCTCATCAATGGTCACTCTAGGTACTTGGATTGGTGTAGGCGATACGTCAAGTATGCCCTCAACTACTACTTCATTATCCTTCCGCTTGATGAGACACCGCTTGCACCACCATGTGTTGCTTTGCAATAGCTGATACTGAGAGTAAGTTCTTGATTCTTGGTACACCAAAAGTTGTCAATGCCGAAAACAACTCACAATCTTCAAGATCCAAGGCACATAACTTTGTATTAAGTCCTTCACCAGAATTTCCATCTTGCTTCTTCTTGAACTTGTTGTGCCAGCACTCCTTTGCGTAATGCTCTGATTTTGTGCAAATAAAGCATTTCCTCTTTCGAACTGCTTTCCTTCCATCTTCAAATTGATCTAATTCATTTTCTTCCTGGTCCTGTTGCTTATTCTTCTCCTTTTTCCCTTTGCCACCCTTCTTGGAACTTTGCTCTTGCCACTTTGCTAGGAATGCCTGCTCCTTAAAATCGTCCTTGTTGACAGTATTTTGTCGCCTCATTTCCTCAAGTGAAGGTTGCACCAGAAGATCAATACAAGACTGCATTTGCCACTGTATGGAAAACCTATGCATGCCATTTGAATTATGTAATGCTCCAAGTTCTTTCCAATGCGTCATGCAATTTGCTTTCAAGGAATATTGGCAAAAGAAATTTATTTAGATGATCTTTGTGTCCATGGGATGGATGAAGATCACTTAAGCTAGCTTGAAAAAGTTTTTGCTCAGTGTGGAAAATTTCAAATCCCCTTGAACCCAGAGAAGTGTCAAATACACACATGGCATAGTGTTGGGGCATGTGATTTCACGACATGGCATTGCTACTGATCTTTCCACAATCAGAGTTATTATGGATCTCCCACCACCAGGCAAGTTCATATTTTCATGGGTCATGCAAATTATTACCAAATATTTATCTTATTCTTTGTGGTACGTCCAATATATAAGCTTACCGATATTCTGATTTGGACACAAGAAGCCTTGGAGTCATACCACGGAGAGGGAAGCTTTGGCAATGGTGTTTTCTATTAAGAATATTTTGTTATTATTTGATGGCTACACATTTTGCATTCTATACAGATCATTAACCATTGTTGTATTTAGTGAACAAAACTTGCAACACCAGATTGGTCAGATTTGAAGAAGAGCAAGGTGGAGTTGGTGGTGATGAAATGCAAGATATCCAAGATCAAGGTGTGGATGTATTGCCAAAAGTCCAGTAGGCTTCGTTTTCGATGGCCACATCGCGAAGCTGTTTTAGCATCAAGGGCTTTCAAGCGACTGGTCATCATCAAGGAGAAAATTCAAGAGTTTTTGAAGCAACATCCTTATGAATCCTCGAGAGGTGGCTGGGTTCTCAAGTTCAAGATTTCAGAAATCAAGGGCAAGGAAATCGAACAGATACCCGCACTTGGTGACCAACCCAGGTGGCGCTTATCGATATTCAAGAAAAATCTCGAGGCAATCAGCAACTACAAAACGAGTCCACGCCAACTGAGTGTGGATACTTACTATGTGCCGATGCCAAGAAGGAAGAAGTGGGCAGAGTATGGCCCTCCAATGAGCCAAATCACAGTGCACTCTCGCAATTGGCCGATTATACCTCAGCAATATAATTGAACCATTGTCATGGACTTCAACCATGTGCTAACAAGATATGCAGCATCAATAAAGACAAAATGGGACAACTTCTTGCCATTTGACCTGAATTTGCCGCTAGCGTCTTGGAGTATTACCGATCAATTACTATTGGCAAGATTGTATTATAGAGCGTCAATGATCAAAGGATCTTGGGAGAATAAATTTGTCACCTGGAAGACATCAAGGTGGCTAGATGGGCCTCACACTTGTTTCTTTCCGCACGCACATGACCAGAACATTGAACGCCTCGCGTTCATGGAGAAGGTTACATCACTCTCATCAAGCGTCGACGTAAAGCGAAAAGCCCTGACCAATAAATGGATGTACGCAGGTGACGTGGGACCGTCACCAATTTTGGTGGCGGATACTATTGGGGCTTGGCGGTACACCATAGCATGTAAATAGACCTTCTGATAGATCTAGATTAGGGAATAGTTGTGAGGGATTTGGCACCTAGCGTGTGTAAGTCCAACACAGTGATCACATTGTTATTTCATTTATAGATAGCAACAAACGTGACTTTTAGGCCATTTGCAGAAATTAAATGGTTTAGAGGCCTAAAAAGTCAAGTTAGTGAATAAAGGAATACTTCTCACCATTTTTCAAATTTAAATAATGAGGTTGAAATTGGCCAATAGCCATTGAGGCCAAGTGCCCATTTTCCACTATTTAATTATGTTCAATCAAAAGGTGGAACCTCTACCATTTGGCAATTGGATGTCCTTTCAAACCAAGTCTTGGCCCTTGAAAATAGACCTTCTGGTAGATCTAGATTAGGGAATAGTTGTGAGGGATTTGGCACCTAGCGTGTGTAAGTCCAACACAGTGATCACATTGTTATTTCATTTATAGATAGCAACAAACGTGACTTTTAGGCCATTTGCAGAAATTAAATGGTTTAGAGGCCTAAAAAGTCAAGTTAGTGAATAAAGGAATACTTCTCACCATTTTTCAAATTTAAATAATGAGGTTGAAATTGGCCAATAGCCATTGAGGCCAAGTGCCCATTTTCCACTATTTAATTATGTTCAATCAAAAGGTGGAACCTCTACCATTTGGCAATTGGATGTCCTTTCAAACCAAGTCTTGGCCCTTGAAAGGCCGAATCGAGAAATTGTGACAAAATGGATCAATTAGGCATCACTGCTCAGGAGACATGAGGATGAAGAACATGTGAAGTTGGAAAGGAGAGAACGGTTGTTTCAACCAAGGTCTTCATCAATAGAACGGGACTAAAATTAGCAGACCTCTAATCCTAACTTTGGCATGTAGGGAGACAATCTTACTATTGGCTATCAAAGGTGATCAAGGGTGATAGGTGATCGGTTACGATCAACTAATTGGCAATCAACTGTGGGGCTTCCTTCTACTTTGCCCAAGGCACTTAGCAACTAACTTGTCTAGCAGAACATATATGCGCCTTATTCCAACAACGCTTCATCTAGTTCAAGACGAGCGTCAAAGTATTGGTCGTTGTGACACTCGTGGCTGGGTGGTGAACAAGTCTCCACTTTTATTTGATTTGCTTCCATGTTAAGTCTTCTACAACACCTATGGATCATCCGACATCGGTCATGTAAGGCTTCTATTTGGAGGGTTGCAACACTAACGGTCCATATAACTACACAAATATCTACACTTTTGCAGCGGTTTTATTATGCCCCATACATTGCAAGCATATCTATCTATATGCAACAGTGCTAGAATAGAATTTTTTAGCCATGATGTTTGTATCAATGCCTTTAGTTGGGATTTTTGTCCCATACCACTAGCATGGTACATATTTGTTTGCAACAGCATGTCATATATATAAATCAATAGAGTTCCATATCGTCATTTGGCAGCTCATTCCAAAGGTTATAAGGCTTCCATGTACATGTTGTGGCTTATAGTCTAGCATTAATACTTCTTCAATTAGCATACGCAATTTTGTGATTTGGTACAACGTCCACATTTTGTGGCAACATCTTCCGCATCTGCAATTCTCAAAGTCTTATATTTTGTGACATGTAAGTCAACTTTTGTGTTTCATTTTCAACAAATGCATATCTTCTAAATATTGCAAACACTAAGGGCAATGTTGTTTTTCATAGGGAAAGTTATGAACATATAACTGATTAGGTTGCATCTGATACGTATCATACTTGGGTCTTCATTATTTCTTTAGACCAAGTAATAGCTAATTACATTGGGTTTACAATTATGTCATTGGATCACAACTGAAGCAACGTGCCTGCACTTCGAACACCGAAAGAAAAGAATTTTAGGAGGCTCTCCAGGAAGAGCTGCCAGACACACCCGGGATCATTGCGGGAGACTTCAATATGACTGAGAACACCGCTGATAGATCGGGACACTCAAAAACTATGTGGGGGACTGAACTGAGGAGCTGGACAAGCTTCAAAACAGGAGCGGACCTGACCAACATGGTTCTCCTAGCAGATGACCCTGGCCCCGCACACATGACCTGGGACAACGGACGCCCTGGAGCAGAAAAGCGCAGAGCCAGACTCGACCGGTTTTACGCGTCACAAGGAGGATGGTGGTTCAGCAGCGCATCCAAAGTGATGGTCCACAGGGACCAAGCCCTCTCGGATCACTGCCCAATCTCCTGCTCCTGGGAATGGGGCGCCCAAAACAATCGTGGAAGAGACAGCTACTTCAAACTCAACACATCCCTCCTCAAAGACGAGCTCCTATCTGAGAAATTCAGAGGCATGTGGAAGAACACCCCGCGGAACAGAACAGCAAAAGAATTCTGGGAGCACGCGACGGAAGCAACAATCAATTTCTTCTGATAGGCAGGCAAGGCGAAAGCGGCTGCTAAACGCCAGCAACGCTCCCAACTGTCACAAAGACTAGACCACTTACATTGGCAGGAGATCCAACCAGGACACGATTACCTTCACTCTCAAGTCCACCTGGTGGCAACAGAACTCAGGGCCTTGGATGCAGCCGCGACAGCCAATGCCAGAGTCCAATCCAGAACCAACTGGATCCGAGAAGGAGACGCGCCGTCAAGATACTTCTTTAACCAGCTCCGTCTCAAACACAAAAAAGAAGACATCAATGCAGTACAAAACCAAAATGGTCAAGTGTGCACCAAGGCGGACAGTATCCAGGAGGTTTTCACCTCACTTTTATGAGCTCTACCAGCCGAGGGCGCTTGGGCCAACTGAAAGACAGCAGCAACAGGTGTTCTCGCAAACGCCCACTAAACTGGATGACCCAGCGCGCGCTAAGCTAGAGCCCCCCCTCTCAGCAGATGAGCTCAGAAGGGTTGTTAAAGCAATGGGAACTGGAAAATCCCCGGGAGAAGACGGGCTCCCAACGGAATTCTACCAAGCCTTTTGGGACACCATCGAAAGGGACTTTGAAGAGCTAGCAAAGGAAGTGTGGCAAGACGGTGGCACTCAGGGAAGGATGTCACGGTCGGTGGTCAAGCTCATTCCCAAGAAGCCGACAAGAATCAAAGTAGGAGACTGGAGACCCATTTCGCTCCTCACGGTAGCCTACAAGATAATCGCGAAAGCAATTAGCAATAGACTCCAACCGCTAATGCCCTTGTTAGTGCACGAAGAGCAATCGGGTTTCATCAAAGGCAGGCTAATCTTGGACAACCTGCTAACCGTATGGGGCGGACTGGAATATGCAGAGTACTCGAAGCAAGATGTTCTCTTCATCAAGCTTGACTTCAAAAAAGCCTACGACAAGCTGGACCTTAACTTTTTGAACTCCACTCCTGCGCAGATGAATTTCGGACCGTGCTTCAGGAAAATTGTAAGTGGCCTCATGGGAGGCGGCTCCGGGAGACTGCTCCTTAACGGGTCATTCTCAAACGAGTTCCCCATTCGTCGTGGAGTAAGGCAAGGCTGTCCTTTCGCACCCCTGCTCTTCTCTCTCTCAACCCAACCTCTCTTTGGAGCGCATGAAAGAACTGGTGTCCAAGCAACTGGTCAAAGGTCTCAGCCTCCCAGGCGAACAAACAATCTCTACGATCATGTTTGCGGATGACACGGGAGTGTTCACGACGCACAGTCCATCAAAAGTGGAGCAAGTCTCAACTTGCTTGGATCAGTTTTGCCAGGCGTCAGGGGCAAAGCTCAATGAAGAAAAAACGGAAGTACTCTACACGGGGGCCCGGGACTTGGATTTCCTAACCCCAAAAGGATGGAAAATCATTGAGCCCAACTAGTCCATCAGATATCTCGGAGTACAAATCGGGGTCAACATCAGCGCCAAGGATAGATTATCTCCGCTGCTCAAAAAGATGCAAGAGAAAGTTCAGAGCCTGCAAACCAAGTGGCTTCCTTTTGCCGGACGGGCACTAGCGCTAAAACACATTTTGTTCCCTATGGCAACTTACGTCGCCTCCTGCCTGCTGTTCGACACCATCTCCCTAGCCAGCATGAACAAGCTGGCGCGGGACCTTCTTTGGGCCCACAAAGAAGGGGGCAAGAAGTTATGCCTTGCTAGCTGGAACTCGTGCTGTCTACCGAAAGCCCAAGGAGGACTGGGGATCATGGATCTGAAAAGCCACTCTATTGGCTTGCTCAACAAGTGGTGGATCAGACTACTCTCAGGCGCCAAAGCGCCCTAGGCGTCGCTCCTAAAATTCTCAATCCAACATGCAAGACAGGGCCTGAGGCGAGGCTGGCCTCCTTTAGACTGGCGCTGCCGACTGCTTTCCCGTGTCAAACTGACTCACTTCCCTCTCCCCATGGGCGAGCTCCTGTGGAAGGCCTGGGACGAGTTCAGAGATCACCTCCAATACAAAAAGGGTCCCAACTCCAAGGCATGGGAGAAAGCCTCGATCTGGTGGAACTTAGAGGGCCTAGCGCCCAATAAAATGTGGGGTGAATCAGGGGACAACGGACCGTGGGCAATACAGCGCAAGGGATTCAACGTGGTCACCTCAGAGCTTGCACTCAGCAAAATTTCACTCATCTTTCATCAGAGCCTTGAAAGAAGAAATAACCGCAAAAAACTAAAAGGCCAGTCAGTGCTTATGCTAGCAAAGACGAGATCTTGTTCAGCTACCTTCAAGGGAATTGGCCTTATTTTTCTTATGGTCTCCACATAAGAACGAAGCAACAACTATCAAGCAGCATCTCCAATAGGGTAGAAGGAATGTACTGGGCCTTCAGGAGCCTGCCCTTGGGCTCCTGAAGATTTTATGGGGTGTGACTGCCCGAGTTCAGGGGCTCAAAGGAGCCATAAATTCCCCTCCTGGGGACCAGCGTAAAAACAGAGCGATTAAAACTAGCTTCCGTTCGTTAGAATCAGTTTCCACGTAGTAGCAGGGCTTTACAGTTTTGGGCGTAATGCCCTGAAGCCATTAAGCAGGTTTTTCGACTTTATAATTCTTTTGAAATTAAAGGAAAACGTACACAGTGTTTTTGAAGTGAGCAAAAGATCCCAAATGGAATACTGATATAGATCCATCGATTGGATAACTTGCAGAGAAAAAAACGCGGGGTGTTCTTTCGCTACAACATAAAAAGAAGGATAGCAACCGTGCTATATGACCGATGGGGGGATTGAGAACATTCTAGCAAGAGATTTGCTGATCTTGATCTGAGATGAAGTTTTTTATGCAAAAAGAAAATCTGAAATTCCAGAAAGAGAACGCTGATCGGACAAATAAGGATGAAGAAGACAGAAAATCTAACGAAAACCTAAATCTGATCAGAAACACGAAGAACAAAAAGAGGAGAGATTTCTTCCTTTTATCTGTGAAAGCAATATATAGAGCAGTACCTGTTGTTTGACCAAATGAAGGCAGGCGCCATGGTTGGCGTGAACGAAGACATGGCTATGCGCAAGAACGCCATCGCTGATAAGAGAGAGAGCCATGCCAGGATCGCCATAGGTGCTGTGCTGTGCTGCTCCTGCTGCTGAAACAATATAATTCCTTGCAACGTCTCCTTTGGGAGAAAGACTGGAATTTGGGTCACACGCCGGTCAACCTGCCATAATGGCTTGATGCCTTCATATACAGACTTCCTTGCTTGTCTTGCCGTTTTTCGTGTGACCTTCAGCTCAAGAGACCCTCAACCGCCATGGAAGTCTTGGGCCACCCTCATCCAAGGGTGGAAAAGGCCTCTAGGGGCTCGAGAGTTGATGTGATTGCGGCTCTCAAGGCCTCTTCCACCTTCGGATGAGGCCAAGCCCATACTACCATGTTAGTTGCAGTTGGGAATACTCTTTCCCCAAAACTTTCGGAGAGATATTTGTGAAGCTGACCAAGGACACATTTAGACTAAGTGCAAGTCTATTTGCTTAGAGTTAGCACTGGTCCATTAGGGGGGTGATAACAAATCCGATTAGTGTTAACAAAATCTATGCAGTCCCACCCTCAGTTAGCAAAAGTTGTTAGTGCTGACTGAATGAAATTATGGCCCCACCAGCACCTCTCTGTTGCATTTGGTTAGGTGCAGGTTGCCACAACAAAGCCACAACACAACAAGAAGGAGTTTTATGGTTGAGGCAAGGAGCAAGGTTGTTGGAGGGAAGGAGCAAGGAGCAAGCCATTGCAAGCATCGTTGCAGCAAGATATTATCGCCTGTGGTTGTATCCTCTACACTCCTTTGGTTGATGTTGTGTTGCCTCCACATAAACTGCCTCCACCTGTGCACGTTCCCAGCCCTACATGCAACTGTTAAATAAACACAACAATATGTTCCCCCCATTGTCGTTGCCTAGCATATCATCCATTTAGGAATGTATATGTCCTTGTTGTCATGTGCCAAATCCTAAACTAATGGCAATAACAATGAAGTAAAACTAATTGCAAGAAGAGAACAAGACAATCATGATAACATATCAATAGAAAGCTAGAAACAATGAGATCACCATAGAATTACATTAGAAATGGAAAGAGTACAAGATATGAACATGAGCATTGATACATGTGGATAGGGCACATGAGACCTAGCACTGGAGGTCCCTATGGTCACATTCACAAGGAAGCTAGAAGCTCTCACTTGCAAATGAGCCAAAAGATGCACAAATTGATGTCTCTTGCCTAGTTATAGACAATGCTCTCACTTAACTAAACATAACTATCTCGAGTGATAGTTAGCCCTTGTTAAGTATTATTTAGTCTACATTGGGCCCTTGTTGGCCTATTATCCTTATTAATTACTTTGGAGGACCTAAAGCGGGAACCGCCTTGATCTTAAGGCTAATAGCTCCTTTTGGGCCTACAAAGCTTACATTGGATATTATCTTGTATGCATAAGCATGGATGTACCTGGGTCCTCTCAAGGTCATTAGTCACCAACAGGCCTCGATGTGGAATAAAAGGCGTGACCAATAATCTCGAACACTGGAGGGCCGGTCTACCATATTGGGACTATTCCAGGTCTTTAACCGAATATGGTCGTAACATTCTTCCTCCCTTAAATAGGTTTCGTCCTCATAACGGGAAAAAGAAAACATGAAACTATTCCTTAAGCTTTCAAATCTTACCCATGAGCCTTTATTCTTAGTCTAATCTTTTGGAATTTGATTTCGTATTTATGAGTAGAGGCAAGCAATTAAAAAATTGTTGCATCTTTGTGGGTCGCGTTTTGGGAACGTTGATTAAGGTGAGAGGCGGCTGCAGGAGCTGTGTAGAGGGCCGAACCACCATCGCGTTGCAGGAGCTGTGTAGAGGGCAGAACCACCATCGCGTTGTAGCTGTCAAGATGAAACGGCTACAAGGATGGGTCATGGAACCGTCAGGGTTTATTGGTGGTTGTTGAGGAATTTTTTCCTAAAGTGTAGGCCTTATCCGATTTTTGCATGAGGTTTTTGAGGTTGAACTTGTGGTTTTTCTATAGATGCATGTATAGGGAGGGCTTAACTCTGTTGCATGTCTCAGTTAGTTGTGCATGTCGGTAACCTTGTGGTTGCATTGTTTTTTGCAATGGCTTGTAAATCGACAGTTGAGAATTTAATTATCTATTCTCCTGCCTGTAACCAAGAGAACTTTTGGAGAATAATTCTTTTATCCTAATTGCTATATTGGATCCATGGAATTAGAATTGGCAAGAAAATACTGTTCTTCAATTTTCTCCAAGCTAGTGCCCGGTAAATGAAAATTTGATTTCCTGGTACTGTGCTTTTTATCCGTTTAACTTTGGAATAAGAATATTCTCGGTTAAATGGTAATTTTTATTGTTCTTCCTTTTGGACTTGGTGATGCACCGATAGTCTTGTCCTAAATGATTTTGATCTTTAGGATTGGGCAATTTAAGCTTTTTAGATACGCGTTAAAGGAACAATGTAATAAGGTCGTAATTTTTGAGAGATAGCTCTATATTTGAGTTTCGAATATTGTCAAAGAGTACCCGAAAACCAAATTTTATTGGACTTTTCATTGATTCAGCGACTTTAATGAAGTAATAGAAATGAGCTGTGTGGTCAAAAGGAAAGTAGCCTAGCATTTACTTGTGTCTAAGTAATTTTCGGGAGCCTTCGCTAAAAGAATTTTCGGGTGACCGAAAAATCTAAGGGAGGAAGAAAATGAGACACATAAGTAGGTAAATGTGATAGTGTTGTGTAATTTGGATTGGTTAAGAATCCCTGTAAGGAAATTGCATAACGCCGGTATTTTGAATTATTTAAGTTGAAATTATTTTGAATATCTATGGGACCATGAGTTGACCCTATTTTGTTATGAAAATTTGTGACATGGAACGAGAATGACACTTTGTTCACATTTGTTTAGTAATGAGCCTTATTCTTAAGAGTTGTAACTCTCAGATGGTAGAAATTCGAGATGGATAGTACCAGCCAGATGGGTTGTTTATGTGACGGTAAAGCCATGTGCAGATTTTTGTTAAATCACAATTTTAAACTGGATTATTGCGATCCATTAGGAACAAATTTGGGGGTACTCCAGTATTTGGTAAAATAGATATGTGCATATCTGGTATTGGAAATCCAGGTAGAGGTTTTAGATTTCTGGATTATCGGATAATGCAATTTAGTGTTCTTCTTGTACCATTTTGGATTCCTTGTACCATTTTGGATTTAGATATTGGCTATCTATTGGTATACTTCAGCTATATTGAATTTTTCCTTTTGGTTTTGAAGGAATAAGGTTAGGTCATTTTGACTATATATGAACAAGGTCTCTCGTCCATACTGGGGTCAATGCCTAGTGGTATTCTTAGATGATATTGTCATCTACTATGGAAACTTAAGAAAAGGGAGAATTCAATAGTTGGAGGTATCTTTCTGGAAAATGGTTGAAGATTGGATCCTATATTGGATATAGGATGGTCGAGTAGTCTTTCTGATTTTCTGTTGATTAGATCTAAAAGCAAAGGACTTTCTTGGAGAGAAAACTGGTGGTATGGGACATCAGTGATTTCAAAGAGAAAATTCTTGTGTGAGAATGATCTGTAGGCCAGTGGTTAGTATTTACATTGATTGTAATGCTAACAGTTGAAACCATTGGTAAAGCCTATTTAGGGTATTTGGAGAGGTTATGAGATATAGATCCGGATCCCTCAATGGTATCTCATAAATTCCAAATCATAAACCCTTAAAAGCTCTTTGTCTTATAATTTTAAACCTCTACTTTTTAGGAATTTCTTATATACGAGACAATTGGATTGAGATTCATATAATTCCTTCCATTGTAATATTAGATTCTGAAGGATTGTTTAAGTTATATGAATTCATGCTTCCATTTTAAGTTTGTGAATATAGCTCAAAATCAATTGATGTTTCAATTGATTAAGTGGAATTTAGACTTCCCGAGCCCACATTATTATCTCTATTTGATAGTTGATTATTGAAAGTAATGTTTCTATCAATCGGGATAAGATATTTTATGGAAAAAGTTCGATGTGTAATAGTATTGAATACTCATTACTGACTTTTTCGAATCTTTGATATCTTATACGTTGTCTCCTGGGAACTTTTTAATCGAAATTCTGAAATTTCTTTTAAAAGAGGGAGAAGAAAATGTTAGGAATCAGACTTTCATGAGATTAACCGGTTGGATAGATTTCTTTTGTGGAATCCAGTTTGTGTGCAATGGTGGAACTATCCAGAGGAATAGTGAAAATATCTAGTGATTGTTTTGAATAATTTGGAACTAGAGTAATTTTGGGGGTTTTTGAACTATGAGATATTCATGAATATGGGAAGTAATGGTAAAGATTAAATTAGGTTCACTGATTGGTTACCAAGTACCATTTAATTATGGATCGGATCAGTGAAATAAAGCTTTAATCTTAACCTTCTATCCAAAGATGTCTGTATAAGTCAGCCTAATCTTGGTTTGCACACTAAGATCTGAAGTAGGTTGAATGATTGAAGGAATTTTGTTGATAAAAGTATGATGGTTGGAAAACTTGTGTTGTGGAATTGTTCACTTCAGAGATTTCCCAGATATGTTATTTACTCAAGAGAAATAGAATTTTTGTAGCTGAGTTACAAGATTCTCAGTGATATATGTGAGTAACATATGCGGATTTTGGAGGAATCTGCCAGATAAGGATATATGTGTTTATGTACTGGGTCATAGTGAGATTTTTCTCATATGTGCACGATTAATCTTGTGTGGATCGGCTATGTATTCCTAGTTACTAAGGTTATCTAGTGCACTTAACCTAGTGGTTGAACATAGACATATGATCAAGTATTATGTTTGACAATTACTTGCAGAGTTAACAAATCTGTTCTGATAGATCTATTGGTTAGCTTAAATGTGATTTGGATATGGATCTAAATGTGGTGTTATACTAGTATAAATAAGATCTGCACCTAGACATTTAGGATTTCTAAATCATGAGCAATTAACTTGAGTAGTTAATTTACTCCTGTGGAAGTTCATTGGTAAAATGGACAGTGTGAAGATAATTCATCGAAAACTGTTTGTTTTGTGTGTATTGCTTGTAAGACACATAATTTATGAGTCATTTGGATTCATTAAGAATTGTGTGCATAGGATACTGATTTATTGGATGAGTATTTCTCAGTTTAGAAATAAACTTGATTCATTAGTGATAGTATCCCTATGAGCTCAATTGGATACCAGATCCTAATGGTGCCAAGAATGGTAAACTGAAATCTCTAGATGTTGTTCTAGGAGATTGTATAAAGTTTATATTGTTAAAGATGAATTCCATAAAGGTCTTTAATTACCTTGTTGATTGTTGAATTTGGAACTCATAATCTGATAAGAATTGGTTTGGAAGAATATTCTTGGAATCTAGTGATTTTCCTTGTGAAAAAGATTTTAGAATGATTCTTATATTTCCTGAGTTGTATGTTGTACATATACTCCAGTATCTTTCAATGATTATGGATTTAGAATCCTGAAATTATGAGTAACGAATCATAAGATTCTAAATGTTTATGATTGACGAATCATAAACTGATACTTAAAGATCATTTGAAGATTATAAGAGAATATGAGGATTCTTAAGATAATGAGTAATTTTTTATCAATTGGGGTGAGTTAAGGATTTAGATTTGTTAGTTGAACTCTAAATTTCTTTACTCGAGCACATACTTGAGATTGTGTGGATCTCACAGGCATTTTCATTAAGTAATTGCTTACTTATGAGGAATTTGCTTATCTTACAGATTGTAGTTTATAAGTGCTTGTGTATGAAGTTCAGTCTAAATCTCTGGTTTTGTAGGAGACAGATAAATCTATTAAGATACAGATAGATGCTGATTTCTTCCATTTGTGCTAGAAATGGGGCTGTTAACTCATTTGAGTAACTGCATGTACTCTGGTTTGAGTTATAATTGTCTGAGACTTGATGGATCTCCTAGAGATTTTACATGACTGAATTGTGATATTTTAGAATATTTGGATATTCTAAGAATATTTGTACCAAGAAGCCTTATTTACTGCAAGAAATTGAAATGGAATTTTTTTAGCTTTTGAATTTGATCTCTAAAATAAAGAAGTTAATTCACCCAGTGGTTTATGTAATTAGAAATACATGAAGGTGATGAACTTTTGTTTTGGAGTAGGTCAACCCATTTGGAAGATTTATAGCTTAGTGTATCTTTTGGAATTTGAATTAGTATTTATGAGTAGAGACAAGCAATTAAAGAATTGTTGCATCTCTGAGTACTTATTCAGATGGAAAGATCAGACTAAGAATAAAGGTTCATGGGTAAGATTCAATGTAAAGACCACTAGGGAAAACCCCTAGGATGAGGATAGGAAAACAAAAGAGAGACTGTGGAGCAAAACCACCCAACCAATCCTAGATCCCTCCTAGAGAATAATCCTGGATCTAGCCCCCAAGCCATGCCAATGTGACAGCAAGAGGAGAAGAGCTCATCAGGTAACATAGACCAAGTCGTCGACAAAATAATCACTACCTCAATATATAGAGAGTAGGATCCTATGCATGAGCAGATGCAATCCCCATGCAGGTCAACTATAAATAGGTTACAGCTCTACATGCATACCTCATGCCTATATTAGCCACACGTACATGCACTACTCCATATGTCTCAATTAGAGTGTCTGGGTCCTCTCAAGGTCATTAGTCACCAACAGGCCTCGATGTGGAATAAAATTTAGGTGTGACCAATAATCTCGAACACTGGAGGGCCAGTCTACTATATTAGGACTATTCCAGGTCCTTAACCGAATATGGTTGTAACACTCAGATTGGCCATGTAGCTGAAGCCAAAACTTTGAAAGAAGTTTGAGACATCCTGAGCTCACTATATGATGTGAGAGACGTAACTACCAAGTTACATCTTCGAGGAAATTCTTCGCACTCAAGATGTCGAATAATGATTCTCTTCATAATCATATTAACCAATTTAAGAATCTCTTGCAACAGATGGCCGTTGTCGGATTAGTCATAGATGATCAAGATGCAATTATGACATTGCTTTCAATCTTGCCCTCTACATATGGGAACTGGGTGCTGATCATCACGACACACTCAGGTTTAACTCTTACTAGAGTTATCACTATGTTGCTGCAAGAATATAACCGAAGAAGTCAAGACACTTCGTCTACCTCTTCATCTCATTTCTAGATGTCAACAAGGGCTCGAAATGACAGAAGCAGAAAAGTTCAAAAACAGACTCAAAGTCAAGAACAATCATCGAATCCAAATTCGTCGAAGAAAAAGATGTTTTGCAGGTATTGCAAATGCAATAACCATGAGATCCAAGATTGTCGAATTCTCAAAGTGAAGAATGCAGCTAAGCAACTGATCAACAAGCAAATACAGTTACAACATCTCCTGAAGTCGAAATGGACGAAGGCACTTTTATGGTCAAAGACAAATACGTGAATTTGGATGATTCGTGCTTTTTGGATTCCGGAGCTACTCAATACATGACCAATCATTGTGAGATTTTTCATTCCTATATGCCTTACAATGCAAAGAGGTATGTTCATCTTGGTGATGATAGCACTCACACTATTGAAGGTGAAGGTACTGTAAGATTGAGATTCCAACATGATCAGTTCAAACTACTTTTAAAAGTCTTGTGTTCCTAAACTCTCTACAAATCTGTTATCAGTAAGTAGAATTATAACAGATTTAGGTCATAGGGTGGAGTTTGTTGGGAGTCGAGTGGTTCTCTGATACGAATGATGAGAATCATGAGAAGAAAATTCACAAAACATTCGTGACTCTCTTTCGAGATTCGAATGGAGTTCAGATGTATTCGTTAAGCATTGCCAGCTAAAACACTCCTACAATCCTCCAGAGGATTGTAGTCAGGTACTACTGATCTACGTTCTTAAAATTAATATAGCATTCGCCTTCATTTCAACCAAGGTGCAGAATTCAAAGGGAACAAGAAAAACTCAGACATATCAAAATAAACAACATAAGCATTCGACATCCAAGATCAGACACAACCAGAAAATAATCTATATTGATTTTCTCTGATTTCTTCATGGCACTGCATGCGAATCCACGCAGTGCGTTGGCGTGAGAGAAGCACGGCTCTCTCACGAGTAGTAGTCTCGCTTCACTAGCAGACAATTGGATCTTCTGATCCTAGACAGAATTATCTTCTCGCACCAGACGGAGCTGTTGTCTGTGTTCGTCTTGATTGCTTACTAGCATCAGAATACTTCTTGTATTTTTCTTCTCTTAGTTACACTCTATGTATCCTGTTCTGATATGTGTCTGAGTATAATTCAGTAAGTACAGTCTCTCTGTGCAAATCTAAGATTAGAGTGATTAAGCATCTACAACTAACCAAAGAATTACAAGAGTGGCAGATTAGCCATGACCTAGGAAGTATTTGTTGACGTCATGCCATCAGGTCAGATCTCTGTACTTCTGGGTACTTGTGTGATCTCTGGTGGTACTCCTAGGAGCGTGAGGACAGAACGGGTTTCGTTTCCACCGTTGGTTTCGTTTACCTCGTCTGTCTTTCTCTCTTGCTGGACCGCAAAGGAATCTCATTCATGGATCCTTCGTGTTCACGAACCGTTCGTCTTCATCTCCGTTGACTTTCATGTTTGCAAAACTCTTCGTATTTCGTGTCTTCATCTGTTCGAGCTCTCGAACATCTTCGTTGAGTGAAAGCTAGCAAGGCTTTGTAATCAGAAACACTGTTTCTTCAGCTCCCTCTCAAAGCATGGTAGCTTTATGATCCCGAGACTGCTCCTTTGCCTCTCAAAGAGCCCTTTTCCAGAGCTTTAGTAAAGATGTCAGCGACCATATCTTTCGTTCCTATGAAGGTGGTCTGCATCATCTTCCTTTCAATCAGATCCCTGATCACGTGATACTTGATCGCAATGTGTTTCGTTCTTGAGTGGAACACAGGATCTTTTGTCAGGTGTATCGCAGAGGTGTTGTCCATCTGCAAGACCAATGGCTCATTCCTTGTTTCGTCCAATTTGTCCAAGAACTGCCTTAGCCAAATTATTTCGTTGGCCTTCTTTGTTGTTGCTACGTACTCTGCTTCGCAAGACGACTGGGCTACAATGGTCCGCTTCTTGCTAACCCAGACAACCGTTGCTCCTGATGCGATGGTGCATCCTCCTGAGACACTTTTAAAGTCGTCCCTGAGAGATGCCCAGCTAGTGTCGCTGTAGGAAAGTATCTTGAGACCTGCACCACGACAATAACACAAGCCATAATCCCTCGTCTGTAGGGAGTGAACTGCATCTGTTCTCTTTCTTCCTCAGTCTTTGGACAGTCATCATTTGTTAGCAGCGTTCCTGCGAGCATTGGAGTGTTCGCTCCTTTGCAGTTCAGCATCCCAAAGTCCTTTAGGATCTTCTGGGTGTATCTGGACTGGTGAAGGTATAACTTGCCTCCCTCATAGTTCCTTTCAATTTGTAAGCCTAGGTAACACCTGGCTTCTCCCAGATCCACTATCTCGAAATGTTTCGAGATGTCTGTCTTTACTTCAGCAATTAGCTGCTCACTCCTACAAAGTATCAGAGTGTCGTCCACATATACAGCCACTATGATGATCTGCCCATCTGTAACTCTAACATACACATTGGGGTCAGCCAATAGAGGCTTGAATCCCAATGACCTGATCCTTCTTCTTGTACCATTGTCGGGCTGATTGCTTCAGACCGTAGATGCTTCTATGCATTCTGCATACATAGTCAGGAAGTGAATTCGACACAAATCCTGGGGCTTGATCCATGTAGACCTCTTCATCTAATTCGCCATGCAAGAAGGGTGTCTTCTTGTCCACAATGTGGATCCTGAGGTCATAAATTGTTGCATATGCAAACAACAGATGTAGGGACGAATGTTTGACGACAAGAGAGAAGGTTTCAGAATAGTCAATACCGTATCTCTGAGAGAAACCCTTCGCTACCAATCTTGCCTTGTATTTCGTCACACTCCTGTCTGGTCCATATTTGAGTTTGAAAACCCATTTGCATTTAACAGTCTTGTGCTTATGAGGTAGTGGCTCCAACGTCCATACTTGGTTCTTCCTCATGGACTCCATCTCTTTGTTCATGGCTTGGATTAAATTGTCCTTTTCTGGACCTTCAATCACCTCCTCAAATATTTGTGGTTCGTCACTGAACCCGCAAAATTCTTCTGATGTGAAAGTTGAGCTGCCTGGCACAAATCTTGCTGGCGCTCTTTGTGGTCTTGTAGACCTTCTGGGAGATCCTCCCAAAATAGCTATGCCTTTGCCCTTGTCTGCTCTGCTCGGTCCGGAACCATCTTGGTTTATAGGAACTACGGCGGTAGGTTGCCTCTCGAATCTTTCTTCGTCTGATTCGTCGCTCAAATGGGAGACGACTCAAAAATCTTTGTTTTCATGTTCATCCTCTTCTCCCTCTGACGTTGGCGGCAGGTCATAGTATTGTCTTTCCAGAAATTCCTAGCTAACAGGGTCTTCATTGGCCATTGTCCTGCTCTCGTCGAATTTGACATCCCTCACTGTTTTCACAGTGTTCGTGTCTGGCATGTAGATTATGTAGTATGACAAATTATACTCATTTACTTCTGTTTCATTTTGAATCAATACTATATCGCGTTCAGCATCGTCTTAGAATGTATGCATTTTCTGTAGTACTTTGTGACTAATTCACGAACAATTCGCGACTAATTATTTGTCTGATAATTTTTGATGCTTAATTGTTTGGCTATGTAATCACTGTAGTACTGACGATTTCAAAGTTATCTACTATAAGATCAAACATGATTTCTATCACTAGTGTTTTTTGTTTGAAATTGATTTGCGTAGTCATGCATTGGGAAAGAGGAAGATAGTTTATTCCGCCATACACGAAAAGTTTCCTTTCTAGACACTCAAATTATTTTCATTCGTTTCTTTTCGAGCTCGTTCCTCTTCGAGTTCGTTCTTTTTCAAGCTCATTTCTTTTCAAGTTAGACCTACCTTCTACACACCACTTTCCGACATGGTATCAAAGCGTTCCATTCTAATATCAGAACTTCTATCATAGTATCAGTGCTAGATCACTATTTTCTTTATCTGAACTATCATGGTATCAGATTTGTGATCTCTATCATGGCCTAATACTATTTCGATATCAAATTGATATTATACTCTTCAGTTTTTTTTCAGCCCCTCAATATTAGAGAATTGATTTCCTATTGTTAGCATTACTACATCTTAGCATCATTGATACAATCGACAGACTAAGTTCTAGATGGATTCTCAAAGTAAAGTCGGTCTTATCGCAGACAAGCTGAATGGATCCAATTATCATTTGTGGAAATTTAAGATGAAGTCCTTGCTAATCGCCAGCGACTTATGAGACGTTGTTATAGGTACAGAAGTAGAACCTGAAGATGATGACTCAAAGTGGAAATCAAAGGACGGTAAAGCTTTCACGCTTATTATTCTCAATATATCAGATACACAAATTGGACACATAGATGAAGCTAAAATGTCAAAAGGCATTTGAGACATCTTGAACTCACTATATGATGTGAGGAAAGTTACTACTAAGTTACATCTACGAAGAAAATTCTTCACTTTCAAAATGTCGACTGGTGATTATCTTCAGAGTCACATTAGCCTGTTTAAGAATCTGATGGCCGCTGTCGGATTAGTCATAGATGATCAAAACACAATTATGACATTGCTTTCAAGCTTGACCTCTACATATGAGAACTAGGTGATGATCATATCGACACACACATATTTAACTCTTACTAAAGTTATCACCATGTTGCTACAAGAAGACAATAGGAGAAGTCAAGACACTTCGTCTACTTTCTCCTCTCAGGCTCTATATGTCAACAAAGGTTCTAAATGACAGAAGCAGAAAAGCTCCAAGAAGGCTGCAACGAATCAAAAATAGACTCAAAGTCAAGCACAATCATCAGATCCATAGTCGAAGAAGAAGATGTTTTGCAGGTATTGCAAGCGCAACAACCATGAGATCAAGGATTGCCAAATTCTCCAAGCAAAGAATGCAGCCAAGCAACCTGATCAACAAGCAAACACAATTTCATCATCTCCCCAAGTCGAAATGGACGAAGGCACATTTATGGTCAAAGATCAAAGCGCATTTTTGGATGATTCATGGTTTTTGGATTCTGGAGCAACTCAACATATGACCAATCAACGTGAGATCTTCAACTCCTACATGCCTTACAACACGAATAAATTTATTCATCTTGGTGACAATAGTACTCACACTATTGAAGGTGAAGGTACTGTAAGATTGCGATTCCCACATGATCAATTTAAATTACTATCAAAGGTCTTATATGTTCCTAAACTCTCTACAAATCTGTTATCAGTGAGTAGAATTACAAATTTAGGTCATAAGGTAGAATTTGAATCTGATCAATGCAAAATTGTTGATAGGAGTTTTAAGATCCTTGCACTCAACAAGAGGTAGGGTTACTTATATGGATTGGCACATTGCTATTATGAGTTTAGTCAAGTCTTGAAAACCTTTGTTCTAGTCAATAAAGCATTACTTTGGCATCATCGCTTAGGACACTTGAATCATACATCTCCTATAAACATGTCCAAACAATCCATGGTTCTTGATCTCGACTATCCTTTTAGTAAGGTCCATCTCCTTGTCTATCATAGCTGCATCTTTGGAATGTAGACTAGGATTTCTTTTAGGTCAAACCATAGGCATGCAACAAACAATCTGTGAATTGTTGTTCATACAAATATATGTGGTACTATGAAAACTCCCTCATTTCTAGATGCAAAGTACTTCATTACCTTTATTGATGAATTCTCTAGAAGAACAACTATTTATTTCATTAAACAGAAATCAGAAGCTTTTATCAATTTCAGACAATTCAAAGAGCATGCTGAGAATCAAACTGGTAAACAAATCAAAGCACTGAGGTCAGATAACGGGGGAGAATACATCTCCAACAAATTCAAGGACTATTGCCTTAACAACGACATTGAGCAACAATATATCACTTCTTATTCGCCTCAGTCAAGATCTCAAAGGAAAGGGCAGTCCCCATGTAGCTGACCTATCCAAGTTCTTCTACAAATCAACGATAGATCAGAAGATGATAATGTTACAGATCAACAATTAGAGTATGATGAAAATAATCAACTTCCTATATTACCCAGAAGATCATGAAGGACAAGCAGACCACCTAACTGGTATATCGATGAGTCTGCAATCTATCTTGTTTAGAAACCAACGTCTGTCCAAGAGGCACTCAATCAGCCTGATTCAGATCTCTGGAAAGAAGCTATGGATAAAGAGTATTCATCTCTTATCGGTTTTAATCTTCATCCATTATTTATCCAATTCTACAGATTTTTCGATGTGTTTATATAGTCTGCAGAATTATACGGAGTTTTCAACAGTGTCGTCTTTTTTGTCTGTCAGGAATCTCGTGTAAAATCACAGTGTCGCATTTTTCACTTTTCTCAAATAGCCTCAAATGTTAAGAAAATGACTCTGGAAAAGCGTAGGACAACCCTAAATGAGATTTAAGGGCATTGTCATCTTTTTTATTTTTTTCGCAAAAAACCCGACAGTGTTACCTGTGGCTATTTTAGTTCATTTATGCAAAGCTACAGTTTTGATTCATTTATGTAGACAAAACGTTTACGGCCAACTTCACCACTTATCAACAATCAATAACAAGGATCAGATGGATGCCAGCTGATCACCAGCCAACTGGCGATCGTAATTCATGACCTAATTTCTTAGTATAAATAGCTGTTCATATTCATACAGTTTGATTATCATCATAAATTGAAGTTATCAAAAGAAGTTTTTGAATAGTTAGTTCTCTCTCTCTGAAGCCTATGAGCTTGAACACTCCTAAGCATTCTAGCTTACTTCTTAGAGTTGTTTTAAAGATTGCTATTGCGCCACTACTTATCATCATTGCGCTTAATTCAGATTTTCATTTTAGCCGCTCAGAGATAGCATAGAGTACAAGGCTTTGATCCACAATTTATTTTACTCATTTACTTCTGTTTCACTTTGAATCAATACTATCCTTTATCGCGTTCAGTTTTATCTCAGAATGTATGCATTTTCTTTAGTTCTTTGCGACTAATTTGTGACTAATTATTTGTCTAATAATTTTTTATGCTTAATTGTTTGGCTACGTAATCACTTTTGTACTGACGATTTCAAAGTTAGTTACTATAAGATCAAACATGATTTCTATCACTATTGTTTTTTGTTTGAAATTGATAGGCGTAGTCAAGCATTGTGAAAGAGGAAGATAGTTTATTCCGTCATACACGAAAAGTTTTCTTTCTAAACACTCGAATTATTTTCATTTGTTTCTTTTCAAGTTCATTTCTCTTCGAGTTCATTATTTTTGAGCTCGTTTCTTTTCGAGTTAGACCTATCTTCTGGACACCACTTTCGGATAGCTGCCCGCGGCTTTTGTAGCTATAGCTGTAGGTTTTATAGAAAAAACGTTATCGTTGTAAGATTCCATGCTACATAAAATAGGATAAAATGACATAGCATTGTTTATCGATGGTTGTATAAAATCATAGTATGTATGTTCTTGGAAGATTACATCCCTAGAGACAAATTCTACATTGGTGGATGGATCATAAACTTTGTAAGCTTTATGTTCATCAGGATAGCCAATGAAAATACATTTATTTGTCCTATGATCCAGTTTCTTCCTAAGTTTTTTAGGAATGTGAACAAAAGATAACCAAAGATTTTTAAATGGTTGACACTAGGCTTGCTGTTGACAGCTTTAGTGCTGGATCTATTCTGTAAGTAACAGGCTATGGCAGTAGCTTCTATCCAAAACTTCGCAGGTAGGTGTGCTTGATGTAGTATGGATCTGGCTGAGTTGAGAAGTGTATGATTCTTCCTTTCTGCAATTCCATTCTGTTGAGGAGAATAGGAAGTTGTGAACTCTTTTTGAATGCCATGTTCAGCCAGGTAGTCGGAAATCTCATTAGAGAGAAATTTGCTGCCACCATCAATTCGGAGAGTTTTCACTTTTGTAGACATTTGTGTCTCAGCGTAGATCCACCTTTTGCTTGAACCTTATATTCCTCATTGATCCACTTAAAGTTGGCAAAGTTTTTTGAATATTAAGAGTTTGTACCATGGTAGCACGAGCATCCAACAAACCATTAAGAATAACTTGAACAAGCTCTCCTTCATTAATGCTCTCATCAATGCAAGCTAACTCATCACTTAAAGCCTTCACTCTCAAAACAAAAGTATTAGGAACCTCTTCTTTCTTTTGTATGCTTTGAAAGATTTGTCTTCTTAGAATCAACACTCTAGATGTAGACTTGGATTCATAAAGCTTCTTCAAAGCTTCACAAGCCTCTGGAGATGAATTGCACTTACCAATCTCCTTGAGTAGCTCATTGGTAATATTCATCTTGATCATGTGTAGATCTTTCTTTGCTCTCTTGTCATACCTCACTTGGTCTTGTTGAACCAAGGTTCTCTCCTCCAACCCTCCAACAATATCCATCAACTCATGCATTCCAAGAAGTAATTCCATTCTCACCTTCCATGTAGAGTAGTTGGATGAGGTAAGCCTATCATTGCTTTCCAACATGAATCCACTTGATGCAGCCATGTTGCAATGACCTGATCTTTCTCATTCAACTTGTTCCAATGCACAAAGCACTCTTTTGAATAACAACAAATATTTTCAAAATGAAATCACAAAGATATGGAATCTCTCAATTCTCTTCTAGCACTTATAACTAGCAAGTCAACAAATAGAATGAAGAATCTTGATCAACCTATAATCTACCAACAATATAATGAATCTTGCCACTTCCTAAGATTGAAACACACTCTATTGAAGTCTAGCAACCTCAAAAATAGAGATCCAATCAAAAATAGGGTTTTGACAAAATCACAAAAAAATGAATCTTCCAATTTCTACATGCAATTGCAACAATCTGATATAGAATCTTGTAGTCTCCAATGAAGCCTTCCTAATGCATCAAAAATTGGCCAATTCCAGTAATCCAAGTATGAAATTGAAATTCCTCAAGTTCATAAACCTAAATTGAGTTTTGACCAACAAAAGATTAATTTCACATATGCAAAATTCTTGATTTTTGAGTTGAAACTATTCTAGCATGTTCTAGAGATAGAAGCTCCTCCAAATCTTTGCTAAATGTGGCTGTACCTTCCATAACTTGCAACACAAGCTCTGATACCATGTGAAGATTTTTTCAATCATTAAGATATAAAATCATCTATTGATCTTTGGTTATGAAGACAACACTATTTACACCATTTGCAAAGTAGAAAATCAATATCTACTTAATGAAAGAGATGCAAACTCAATAAGATACTGATCAAACATCAAAGTTACGATAATATGAAGTTGCTATCCATACAAAAACAGTAAGCTACTGTATTTCACACGTGTGGATCCGAATATAACAAAATATGAGCATTCTACACACAAGATTGCAAGATATCATCAAGATAGTGCACCAATGGATAGATGAACCCAAGAGAACTCATGTATAAGTATGAAATGAGATGAGAGAGAGAAGAATCTGTTTCTCCCATGAGTTTACATTAGTTTATAACAGGTCCATGCATCATTAATGATCTTGGTTTCCCTCCAAAACGAAAATCCTACTATTAATGTGGACTAGATTCAATGAACAATTTATTCAAATTTGAATCATCCAAACTTGACTTCCTACTTTTCCCTCACTTTTTAGAAGTGGTAATTCAAATGCTTTTAGACTCTAAGTCTAATATGAAATTGGCCTCAATTGCCAAATAAACAAATATGTCCAAAATATCAAACTAGTTGACAGGAGAAAGTATAAGCATCCAAGTGATACCTTAATGGATCTTTTCTGCATCATTAGAGGAGTTCCAAAATAAGAAAAAGATCCTTTTATTTTTTTCCTCTAGTTTCGACCTCCAACTGGGCCAATGAGAATGCTTAAATTTAAAATCTATGTAACGTAGCTCAAATAAATTGGAAAATGTATTATAGCAAATTTTGAAGGTTGCGTCGGGCAGCATGGATGTATCTCATTGGTTCTCTCTTCCTGCCCAACACGTTCTAATCTACCCTACGTTAATACCTCAAGTTAAATTTATTTAGCTCTGCTAGTTAGTATAATGAAATTTGTTAACTATACTAGTTACAGTTATAGAAATATAGTATGCACAGTTGCTAGAAATATAGTATGCACAGTAACTGTGATTACTGTGGCATTCTCATGAGACTAAATGTGATACAAAAAATTGAATTTAGTATCATATTAGAGAGATTTTTGGCGCCTAAGCTTTGAAAATAGCAATGGCAAGAAGATTGAAGATCTACAATTGAGTCTATGATTCTTTACAATGAGAAAGATGATGCTGATAATTGGAAGCCAACAAAATATACGAAAAATTCATGGGTGTTATTGCATCCACCATCAAGGGGCAATTTTCGACAGAAGAAAAGAGCTATCAAAGATACAAGAAAACTGACGGCACATGGCTACCACTAGATCAAGACTTCAAACTAAATGGTCACACAAACCGAAAGGAGATAAGCATCATACACAACGAAGAATTTTTTTCTACGGTTGAGGTGGAAGAGCATTGGATGCTTGATTTAATCAGAATAGAGCTCATGCTATTACATAACAACCTACCAACTTATTTCATATTCATCATCAATGGAAGACTCGTAAGTACTCTATATTTAATGCCATTTCAAAATAGTAAAAACTATAGGAAAATGAATTAATTTTCAATGACACGGTCACTAATATTTGTTTTGTCACAGATGCAAAAAAAATAGGGGCTGGTAACGTGCTGCAAAGATCTACCTACAACAATCACCATTGTGGAAGAACAACAACTTCAAATAAAATTCAATAAAATCTATGTATAGACTCTTTCATTCAATAAATGGAAGCCCAAGTTGGGCATCAGTACATGTATTTTGGGCTCCCAAATTCAATAAATTGGAGCTGCATTTGATATATAAATGTATATTTTACTATCAATTGTATACATTTTTAATCTATATCTGTTCTATGATATCTATATTTTTCTAGTCTTTATTTAGTATAATAACAGCATCTAGTTGGCCATCATCAACAGGGCATGGATGAAGCCTTGCCCTCGCCAGTATGTTTAGGATCACTTTTTGTCTGAATCTGTACACCTGGGATGTTGTGTATTCAGGAAGTTTAAACTATAATATAGAATATTCACTTATTAGTTATGGCTACAAAATTTCCAGATTAGAAGAATGAATCACAATTCCATAACCAAGAATAAACAAAATGAATTACCTTTGAAATATCAACATCCTGTTGAAGGATGAACCACTCAAAAAACAGCTTTGTATTGTACAAAGTATACCACCCATAGCTGAATGAATCATTTTGCTGGGGTGATTGCAAAAAGTTCAGCACACAAGACATCAATAATAGGAAACCACACAATGATAAGAGCACATTAAATTGTTGATTTCAAAAGGCTGATGAAAAGGACAGAATTTACTTCCAGACTCATGACCTCCCATTCAGTTGCATGGGGAGTCTTTGATGGAATGTATTTACATACAATCGGCAGGATCGAGTCAATATCTTTATGTGTATTATGGGCCGAATTCATCTTTACACAAAAAAGTTTTATAACATTATCTACAGATCTCCTGATAGAGATTAAGTTTAAACTCCAGTGCTCCTTGCAAAATAAATTAGAGAGTCCATTAGCTGGAATTCTGAGAAATATTTCAAATGATAATGCCAATGATAGAGCTATAAACAACAAGAAGCATTTAAACTAACTTACTTGTAGTGATAAGGCAACAACATGTATTTTGTAACATCCACTAGACAAACACTATGTCACCCGATTAATTTTTTACTTTTTTTTTTTTCTAGATTTTCGCGAGATATCACTCTTGTGCACGTTATTTGTAGTGTCTATTGCTGCTAGTCTTCTGCCTGCGCACTAGAGCGATATACCAACTGTATTTTTCGTACATATTGCTCTTGTGCGCATTCTTTACAATCTCTTTTCCTTGTTTGCATACCCTACGCACACAAGCGATATCTGCTTGAGATAGATGGCGTCATCCTCGAGATCTAGCCGTGAGACCACCCTAAGTGCATTTCTTACTGAGTTTGGAATTACTTTCCAGTTCTGCAGACGACTATTCTCATTAAAGGTCCAAGCTCTTTTACTTTCAACGAACAACGAATGAACGGTGGATCAAAAGATGATGATGTTGCAGTTCAGCAACTACAGTATGATAGAAACGATCAACTTCCTGTATTATCCAGAAGATCTTCAAAGACTAGCAGACCACCTAATCGGTATATTGACGAGTCTGCAACATATCTTGTTCAGGAACCAACGTCTGTCCAAGAGGCACTCAGTCATCCTGACTCAGATCTCTGAAAAGAAGCTATGGATAAAGAATATTCATCTCTTATCAAGAACCAGACATGGAAAATTGTCGAATTACCTGCTAGCAGAAACGTAGTTGATTGCAAATGGATTCTCAAAGTCAAGTACAACGCAGATGGAAGCATCAACAGAAGAAAGGCACAACTAGTAGCCAGAGGTTTTTCTCAGGTATACAACGTCGATTACACTAAGACCTTCAGTCTAGTAGTCAAGCATTCTTCTGTTTGACTTTTGCTATCACATTTGCCGCTGCAGCAAATTTGGAAATACATCAAATGGATGTACATACAACATATCTCAATGGAGTTTACATGGTGCAACCCGAAGGTTATATTATCGAGGGTAAGCACAATCATGTTTGTAAACTCCATAAGGCACTTTATAGCTTGAAGCAATCTGCTCGAGCATGGTTTCAAAGGATCAATACTTTCCTTATGGCTACACACCTAGCTCTTCAGATTCAAATGTTTACTTCAAAGCAGTGCATCAGTGTTTTATCATTATCACTTTATACATGGATGATACATTGCTTTTCAGCAACAATACCAATCTAATAAAAGAAGCCAAGACAATGCTATCTTTCGAATTCGACATGATCGATCTGGGCGAGGCTCATTTCTGCCTTGGTATGCAAATCCACAAAGACAAAAAATAGAAGTTGATCTACATTACACAACAGAGGTACATCTACAACATTTTAGTCAAATATAATCTGATCAATTGCAAGTTAGCTCTCTCACCAATGGAACCAAGACTCAATTTGTCAAAGGACCAGTGTCCCCAAACAACTCATGAGAAGCAGCAGATGCATGAGTATCCTTACCATTCTATTATAGGATCCCTTATGTACATCATGATCTATACCAGGCCAGACATAGGTTTTGCAGTCAGCTCTCTCAGTCAGTTTATGACTAGTCCTGGTATAACACATTGGAAGGCTCTTATCAGAGTCATGATATATCTTCGAGTTACTATGGACTTTTGCATTTGTTATGGAGCAGTCGGCAATGACAAACTCAATTTCCTCAATGGTTACACAGATCGAGTTGGGCAGGAGATGTAGACACTCGTAAATCTACTGCGAGATTTACATTCTTCCTCAACAATGGTCCAATTTCTTGGAACAGTCGTAAGCAATCTTGAAGATAGTTTATTCCGCCATGCACGAAAGATTTTCTTTTCGGCTAGACCTATCTTCTGCATACCACTTTCTGACATTTTCTAATTCGAACTTGCTTAAAAGCTTCTCTAATAAGTTAAAATATTGTTGCATATGCTTCCATGCTAATACTTGCAAAATCACAAGCACCTTGAACTATAGTCTTATCTAAAATTTTGAATGTTTACCATCAAAGACTCTGTTATTTTGCAATTTATATTTGAACTCCTGTTGTTCATCATGATACACTCAGTGGATTTGCCTATCAATATTTAGCCCAACGACATTCCAAGTGAAGCATTGTCCTTAATATTTCGAGGAGCTACTAATGCAAATCTGCAAAAAAAATCATGCTTGATCTAGGCTAAATCCATGTACATATCATGATTACACATCTGTGGAGCATGTTCCCACGTGTGAATTAAATGAATTTATCATTTAGATCAATCATCTAGTATGTACATAGCATTTGATTAGAGATCTATTGGCTAAAATGGCCAAAATCTAGTTTTCTAACTATATGCCACATGGCACCTTTCTATTGGTAGAATGTGATACATCCTGAGATTAGGATCGATCTCCCACTTGTAGAGGTCTGCTCACATGTGTGGAAAGATCAGTAGAAGTCGAGTTTAGACTTGTAGAAGATTTTTGTTTAAGTTCCTATACTTAGAATTTGCTTTGCACAGGAACACAGATCATGCTACACAGTAACACAGACAGAAAAACACTCTCCACAGCAAGCTCACATAGCAACTGTATTTCTCAAAATGAAATTACATTGTACAAATAGTTGTTCACTCAGGCAACCCATGCATGACCCAGGTTGCCGTTGGCGGGATGCATGTCCCATCGATTTGCCTCGTGGCGAGGCTAATTGATTCTTATCAACTAATAGGACCCACAGTACAGTAACATAGTGATTCTACTTTAGTTCTAACTCTCTCCCTTAAAGTAGAGTCTAATTTTTATACAGTCATATACATAGCTTTAAAGTCAACAAACTTTAAGTACAGAAAGCTTTGATCTAAACTTATCAAACTTTTCTCCAACAAGTGGCTTAGTGAAAATATCAGCTAGTTGTTCTTCTGTGCTACAATGAACAACATGAATTTCATGACTCAACAGCCTCTCGTATGAAGTGATATCGAATCTCAATGTGTTTAGTTCTTGCATGGAACACTGGATTCTTTGCTAGCTTAATGCCACTTTGACTATCACTATGTAATGTCGTGAGATTTTTCTGCTTCATGCCAACTTCTTCCAAGATTTGTCTCAACCATATAGCTTCTTGTGCCGCACTACAGATTGCCTTATACTTTGCTTCTGTGGTGGATAGAGCAATTGTACTTTGATTCTTACTAGACCAGGAAAAACAACTACCACAAAATTGGAATACATACCCTGTGGTGGATCTACGATCATCATAGTCACCTCGCCAATCCGCATCCACATAGCCACACAACTCAGGTAAACCATCATGCTTCTTGTAAATCAAGCCATAATCTGAAGTGCCTTTCACATAACACAAAATGCATTTAGTTGCCTTCCAATGTGTTTCCGTAGGTGCTGTCATAAATTGACTTACAATGCCAACAACATAGCATATATCTGATCTAGTTGTGGTAAGGTAAATCAAGCTCCCTACTAACTGCCTATACAGTGTAGCATCAAATGACTGTGACTCATCAAGCTTAGAAAGCTTTTTACCTTGTTCAATAGGAGTATTTACTGATTTACAATCCTGCAACCTAAACATGTGCAACAACTCTTTGACATACTTCACCTGTGTTAAACCCATTACTCCAAGGCAATAATGTATCAGGCTGAGATCTGTCATCTCGAATTGTTCCATGAGGTCTTTCTTGATCATATCTATCATCTCTTGATTATTTCCCATAATAATCAAGTCATCAACATAAAGAGCAATCAAAGCAACCATACCATCACAGCATAATACATATAGATTTGGATCAGAGTGTATACTCACCGTCCCCTTTGAATGAAAGTAGGCATCAATCCTGCTATACCACGCACGTGGTGCCTGTTTAAGACCATAAAGTGCTTTCTTCAAGTGACATATTTTATTTTCTTGTCCCTTTGTTACAAAGCCTTCAGGTTGATCCATGAACACTCTTCTTCTAACTCACCATTTAGAAAAGCAGATTTCACATCCATCTGATGCAAAGGCCAACCAAAATGTGAAGCTAAAGCAACAAGTAGACGTAGAGTATTCCACTTACATACTGGCGCAAAGGTCTCCTCATAGTCAATGCCTTTACTTTGTGCATACCCTTTGATCACCAAGCTTGCCTTGTGCTTTGCTATACTTCCGTCTGCATGATTCTTAGTCCTGTATACCCATTTGCAACCAATGGGTTTCTTGTCAACTGGTGGTTCTACTAAGTCCCATGTGATATGCTTAGTAATTGACTCCATCTCCTCTCCCATGGCCTTGACCCAAATGTCATCATCCTTCGCTTCACCATAAGTCGAAGGTTCTTTGCTTTGAATAATGCTAGATAGGAGAGCATAATTTGCTTCATACCTTTCAGGTTGTGTCTTCTCTTTTGTTGATCTTCGTAGCTCTCTCTGGCTAGATGATCCTGGAAAGTCATCCATGTCGCGGCTCTCCGACAATCTCTCAAGCCACTTAGGGAGCTTCCTGTTAGATGATCAGCTTCCGGTGAAAATGTATCCCACGGTACATTCTTCTCCTTGCGTTTGTCACCTGCGATTTCAATCCTTCTTCCACCAAAAGGTTTGTCCCTACCTCTCCAACCTGTCTCTTGAGGTTGAGTAGTAGTATCTTGAGATGTATCCTCTTTTTCATCACTTGGAAGGTCAATGAATGGATCATCATCAGGTGGTAGCTTAACTGTCTGGAGACAAATCTCTGACATAAACCTCAGAATCTCTCCATGGCTGGTTGACAATGTAATTAGCTTCCTTCCTATCCTTACGACATCCAAAATGGTGCACAAACAGCGAAGAAATCACCAGTTATGCATAAAAAATCGTAATCCCAAACCCGTTTTCAATTTTCAACTGGCTTCAAAATTGTCAATTTTTCACCAAATTTTTCCCTGTCTGATGCTATTCACAGGCTAATAATCCCTCTACTGAGCTTGGCAAGCCTCTATAAACTAGAAACCGTGCACCAGTGCTTCTATTTCCATCTTCAACCCGCCGTAAACCCCGAACTCTCAGAAGATAGTTCTCCCAAAGCTCTCTTCAACGACGATGTTGTACTGGTGTACACTCCCTGTATGGCTCTAATACCAACTTAGAATTTGCTTTGCACAGGAGCACAAATCATGCTACACAGTAACACAGATAGAAAAACACTCTCCACAACAAGCTCACATAGCAACTGTATTTCTCAAAATGAAATTACACTATACATATAGTTGTTCACTTAGGCAACCCATGCATGACCCAGGTTGCCGTTGGCGGGATGCGTGTCCCGTCGACTTGCCTCGTGGCAAGGCTAACTGATCCTTATCAACTAATAGGACCCATAGTACAGTAAAACAATGATTCTACTTTAGTTCTAACTCCTATAAGTTAGAAAAATCACCCAAAATCAAGGAGGTGCCTTGAATTTTGGAAGTCATGGACCATGTGCCAAGTTTGATGTGATTGATGGATCCTTTGGTGAGTAGGCATTTTCACGCGTGTTGAATCTGATGAATCAGCGGCAGCTCGAGATCCTTTGATGTACATAGAGAGCCTCATTTGGCTTGAATCAACTAATGAAATGAAATCTTGGTTTTGGGAGCAACTTTGAGCAATCTCTACATTTGAAAATGTAGATTTTGTTCTTGTGATTTTGTGAATCAATTGAGTTCTAAGCTTAGTAAACATCATTCTCTCTTGGTTGTCCATACTCTGACAGATTTTCACACCTATGAAACCTTCCTTCTCATCAGTGGTATCAGAGCCGGTTATCCTGTCATATTCTGACATAGCCAAGAAGCTAGCAGATCCAGGAGGCCAAGCATTCAAACAAACAACCATCAACAAAGAAATAGACTTCAAGAAGCAATGGCTTTGATCAGCAGCATGCAGAGCAAGATCTGCACTATACTTGATTCTTCAAGATCTAACTTTCTAGTCTGGAAAGTTGAGACATCTTTAATACTCAAGGGCGAAGGACTCTTCCCCTGGGTGGATGGCACAGAAGAAATGCTTATGACAATAGGCAAGGAGCTATGCAAATGGAGGGAGAAAAATGACAAGGCAGTAGCCTTGCTGTCATCTTCCATCGAAGATAGCCTTACACTTGACCTGGCTACACTCTCCAAAGCTAAGGAGATGTGGGATGCACTGCTCACAAGATTTTAGACGAAATCAAGAGGTCAAATCATGATGCTGGAAGATCAACTGACAAATCTACAATGGGATGGAAAAGACCTCACCTCCTTCATGAGAAAGATGAAGGATCTGTTTCTATCTCTACACAAATCTGGAGCAGAGATTGCAGTATCAACTGAGAAGTAACTCATGTACCTATTGAGAGCCTTACCCAGATCTTTCCAGATGACACGAACCCTGCTCGTGAAAGATCCTACCATGATCCTCGAAAAGGCGATTGTCAAGATTCGAGAGGAAGTCGAGGCCAGAGAACACCTTGATCACAAGGATGGTTCTGACCAGGCCCTCTACGACAACAGAGAAAAATCCAAGAAACAATTCAAGCCTAAGAGGGAGTCGAATCAGAGGTAGAATCGTGACCAGCAAGCAGAGAGAACCAGCAAGAGCAACTAGAAGACCAAAGGGAGGTCAAAACGACAAGATACAGACAAGAAGACTTGCGTGAGATGCAGAAGAGACGGGCATACAATAGATACCTACTGGCTAAATCCCAAGATTGAGTGTATCCATTGCCATAAGAAGGGTCATGCAACCATGGATTGCCGCCAAAACCCAAGAAACAGATCAGCACAAAACAGATAGGAGAACAACAATAGTTCTTCCTATGTCGAAGAACCCGAGAGCTCGAAGATGGGCGAAGAAAGAGCGAACAGAAATTGTTCGACCGCCTACATCTGTGAAGATGTGTGTGAAGCATCAACGTCTGACACACATGAGGTGATCCTAGATTCAGGAGCCACCTCACACTTTGTGACATCAAGATGAATAATGTCTGATTTTAGAAGTGCGGATCCCTCAAGATTCATAGTTCTTGGAGATGGATCTAGACATCAAATGAACGACATTGGTTCACTGTGGCTCAACACCAACGACAGAGACAGACGACTCGAAGACGTTCTGTTCGTGCCAACCCTGCAATAAGACTTGCTCTCTATAACAAGAATAGTATATGCAGGGATGCGTGTGACATTCTCTAACGAAGCATGCAATGTGATTGACGCCAGCACCAGCACTCTCATAGCTCAAGACAGAAGGAAAGGCAACCTATATCATCTGAAGGTGTGCCTACCCGAAGATCAGATGCATCAGACCCATGACGACTCGCCAGACACTCTGTGACACAGAAGACTCTGTCACATGAACTCAATGGCACTTTACCAAGCAAGTCATCATGGAGCGATAACAGGGGTCAGCATCTCGAATGCAACCAATTCGACCACCTGTGATGCATGTTTGAAAGGCAAGATGTCATGCACTCAATCGTCAAAGACTCCTACAGAACGACCAAAATTCTAGAGCTAGTGCATTCTGACATATGTGGACCATTCAACGTGATCTCAGTAGGAGGTTCGAAATATTATACAACCTTCATTGATGATTATAGCAAGTTTGCCAGAGTGTATTTTATTCAAAATAAATCTGAAGCACTCGATAAATTCATAGAATACATGAATTGGACAGAGAGATGTATAGGCAGCAAGGTGAAGCAGATCAGAACAGATCGAAGTGGCGAATATATCTCGAATCACTTCACTGACTTCTGCAATGATCGTGGTATCATTCATAGAAGAATTGCAGCCTACACACTGCAGCACAATGGTGTTGCTGAACGAAAGAACAGGACCCTAATGGAAGCAGCCAGATGCATGATGGCCTATTTGAAAGCTCCAAGGGCACTATGGAAAGAAGCAGTAGCTACAGCCGCATACATCCAAAACAGGACAGGCAAATCTGGTGTTCCTCACACGACACCACATGAGCTATGGTGGGGTAGAAAGCCCAACCTGTCTCACGTCAGAACCTTTGGCTGTGTAGCATATGCACATATTCTTGATAAGCTTCAAAATACCCAGAAGTACAGTAATCTGATCTGATGGCATGACGTCAGCAGATACTCCCTAGGTCATGGCTAATCTGTCACTCTTGTAATTCTCTGGTTAGTTGTAGATGCTTGTTATAAAGTCCTCAATCCAAGGATCCTATTCTAAGCATGCCAATCACAAGCAACACAAGGGAACCTGATGGTGGACAAACCAATCCAACCAAACCTAGATCGAACGGATCTAGCCCCCAAGCTATAGATCAATCTCAAAGAGGAATGAGGCATCACACCAGCATCACCCTGCCACCGGTCATGCTATCAAGCATATACTAATGAGAGCCTAGCAGGTATACTTATACCTTCCAAGGCCCATGCACCACTAGTAGTGCACTGTGACACCTCACTAGACACCTTTGCAGCCTATCTGGACCACGTCATCTAGTTCCCCAATGACTCACTAATAGACCCATACAAATCCACCATCAAGTGTTTAGGCCTACAACCATTAATTATGACCATGTACACATAAGGTCCCCAATTCCCTTATAGTCACAATTAACTTATGGGTTGTTGGTCTACCAGTCCCTAGCATGGACACGCTACCCGAGACCAGTCATGGGCATGACATTCTTCCCCCCTTATTCAAGTATTGTCCTCAGAACTTAAAATTGGAAAAGTTTCTCCTTAAGCTTTTCTCTTGTAACCAGGAATCATCATCGATTGTACATCCCTTCCATCAAACCAGATACTTGGTAACTATATGATTTCTCAATCGTTTAGTTCTTTGATCCAAGATTCTTTCTGGGTTCAAGTGGAGACACACCCGATGATTCATCCAACAGGTCCAACTGATCTCCAGGTCCAAGATGCTCTCAATTGTTTAGTTCTTTGATCCAAGATCCTTTCCGGGTTCAAGTGGAGACACACCCGATGATTCATCCAACAGGTCCAACCGATCTCCAGATCGAAGATGCTCTCCTTCACGTAGACTCTTTCAGAGATGGCTTACATGAAATACGAGATGCACATGAGATCCATCCGGGAGTTCCGATTGGTAAGCTAAGAATCCGATCTTTTTCAAGGTCTTAAATAGTCCTCTATACCTAGAGGATGAATAGTAATACAAGTCGGTATGCATTACACTTGAATCCATCGAGATTCTTAAAAATACCCAATCCCCCACTTGGAATCTCGGTGATCTTTTCAGACTTGCATAATGTCGGTCCCCATCCTGGGTACCCCAGACATTCTCATGTGCAATCCGTAGCATCTCCCACATAGCTTGTAGGAAATCCGCTACTTCCTGAAATTCGAACGTCCGAGTCTCTACCGCAATGGGTGATATAGGTTTAAAATTATATGTAAATATGTATGGGCTATAACTGGTAGCCAAATGCTTACTATAACCCAATCTCTATCAAGGTGATTACTTCTCCGAGGAGAAAATATGAATAGATATCTAACTGATCTTCTGATCTTGTAGGTAATCCTTATTTTAACCGATCAAGTATAACTAGAATCTGGACTATGATTCGTCAATCATAATTCATCGGATTCTTGCTCAATACTCAATAAAAGAAGGTAACTACCAATGATTGGAAGAACTATAAGTTCAGAGTCATCTCTAGTTTAGCAAATACGGCGACCAAAAGTGACCAGCGAACTTCAAATCGCGAATGTTCATAATGCCACTTTGGTAATCCGTAAAACCAAAACAGATACTCTAATTACTTGGTCTTTACCCAAATAAACATAGTCGATTTGGTAAGATGGCTAGTCATTACCAAAATTCTACTGTCTTGTTTATTCATCCGGAGTTATCTACCAATCACAATCCTTTCTTATAGATTAGGTATATCCTAGAATCTGAGTTAAGATTCAACAATCCCAACTCTCCAAATTTTTGAAACCATACCATATCATAAGAGTACATCATAAAAATGCATTACAATTCTTAAAAGACACATGAGTTGTTCTTGAAAGTCCTTTCCATCTGGAAATTTCCAAACTTTTACAACTCACACACGGTGCCAATATAAGGATTGTAATTTAAAAAATTCCCTTACTTTAGACATAGCACAAATTGTCATTCCAAAGTTAGGGTCCCATTCTAGAATACATCTAGATTTTTTAATTAGGATAACTTAAGATTTACCGGAACCTCATTACGTGAAATTCTAACTTTTGGCAAACAACTATCCAACTCTCCTGAGTCTTCCGGGATAGCAATCCATCTATTCCAAACGGGAAAAGATAAGGCCCAAAAGTTCTCGTGTATTCTATGCACACCCATTAGTAAATGAATCCAAAATGACTCATAAATGATATGACTTATAAGCAATACCTTTCAACAATAATATCCATAAGTAAGATTACTATTGTTGATTTTCCACAACTAACTCAGAAGTAACGCTCTTGACTCGGTTAGTTGTATCGGATTTAGAAAATATTTAAATGTCTCGGTGTGGTACCAAAACACCACATTTAATCTGATTCTAAATCACTTCTAGGTCAATAAGCAATTCTCAATGAGAAATTACTAACCCAACGAGAAATTGTCTTAAACACAATTCTCATCAATATGCCTATGTATCAACAACTAATTTATGCATGCAAATAAACTTAGTTCATGGAATACTTTGTAGATCCACAGGATTAGAAGTTTGTACATAAGGTTTTAATGATCCCACAAAGATTCATTACATAGCATATCTCTACATATAACTCTTGATCTGTACACAACACTTTCATAGCCGAGAATTCTGTAACTTGGTTATCCTCTAAGAGAGAATATTTCTCAAAGATTGCTATTTCACATCCAAAATCTCAACCGGAGATTATCTTAAGAGAATATATTGTTAGCATGAATTTCTTCCCTTGCATCAACCCACGGATCTTAGTCCATACTAAAATCAAGTTGACTATTTTCCAGCAAGAAATGAGTTTAAACAAAATTCTCATCTTGCAATAGAATTCCAAGTTCTGACACAAATCAGTCGAACTTGTTATCAGCCACTTTTCTACCACAAGAGTACTTTCTAAATTTCCCCCTTTTAAATCTTCAAACCAAATATTTACTATAATCCATAAAGGATTTCTATAATATCTAAATATCCTATCGTTTTTTATTCATCAAACAGGTCCATCATCGATATAACAGATTCCTCCTGGATTCTTTGACAGATGATTCTCCTTGATAATTCTCTTCTCTTCCTACTTCTCCCCCTGATCATAGGTCGACAATATGGCTGCATGTGAGATTAGAGGATTTGTTTTGCTCAAGTTATAACCTAATTTATCAATTCGAGAAAAAAAAAATTGAGGCAAGTGTCAAAAAAGAGACAAAAAGTGTCATCAGAGCTGATAACTTTTTACGCTCTTTCAGGAAACCTTCGCCGAGTTGCAGACACCTTTGGTTTTGTTTACAGAACCTTCAGTTTGAAGGGTGAAGATTAATTCCCAGCAGATTTCCAGAAAAATCAGAAAAATTGTCAAAAAACATCGAAAAATCGCCAAAACTCTAAAAATACAGAAAAAGAACCTTCGCCCAATTCATTGTGCTTAGGTGTAATTCAAATATATCTACTGCCAGGTTGGCGAAGAATAATACCAAAAATAGAAAGGTTTTCAGAGGATCAGTTGAGAGAGAGAGAGAGAGAGAGAGAGAGAGAGAGAGAGAGAGAGAGAGAGAGAGAGAGAGAGAGAGAGAGAGAGAGAGAGAGAGAGAGAGAGAGAGAGAGAGAGAGAGAGAGAGAGAGAGAGAGAGAGAGAGAATAATAATTTGCAATGGGTGCAATTTTCATGTAAGCTATGTAAGTCGTTCACATGTTTAACTATTTTTATGTATTTAATTGATATTGTGCGATGTATTAAAGTTAATATAGCTTGGGACATGATGTCATCAATCAAAGATTATTATTTTTCTAATACATTTGATTCTTTGTCATTTATTACAAAAAATACAATGCATTGTGGATGCATGGATGACATTTTCTTACAAAACACATTGATAAAACTAGAAACACATATGATTGTATAATCATGAAAAATTTTACCCAAGAGAGTCGAGCAAGCACGTTTGACAACTTTTTCATGTTTGATGTAAAATGAATTAAAGTTATATGTAATGGTCCTACTGCAACTACGAAGAAAGATGAGAGTGGTTGTTTTGCCATTGACTCCACCAAGCTTTAGAAGAGCAAAGTGATATATTTGTTTTTCCTCAACAATGTGAGTAGGTATGCATATGCGTTCAAGTAGTCCAATGCTCTTTTCATGTCAAAAATCAGTTGATTTTTAATATAAAAAATTTGTATGTGTGTATACCCAATCAATTGTAACATAGATACTAATTACGAGTCAATGTTTATGGTAACATCAATCAATTACAAAATGGTCTTTCACCTTGACCGTTCAAATCCCATATGGTGGTACATGATTCAACTCACTCCTTGAAGTAAAAGAAATTTTGAGAATACAGATGTCATGGAGGACATGCGACTGCCAACTGATTGACCTAGACAAGATCATGATGATGAAGGTGACACATTTTCAAAGGATGCACATGCTTACAAGCAAATACTGTTCTTGATTGTGATGCATCATAAACAGATGGATTGACATCGCACGACACAGCTTTTCGATTGTTCTTGTTGTCACCATCACCATCAACTTGTGAAGATCAACTTATTAATAACAAAGCTATACTAAATTAGAGAAGACTCATTTGGTTGGCACATTTGTCGAATGGTGATGCAACATATGATAATGAGAAATTAGCAAATGAATAAGTGAGAAAAGATCATGTATTTCAACTTATTGTAATATTTATGACATTGCTCACAGATGCAATTGTAAGTTATTATTTGATTAGTCGACATCAAACAAAAGTCAACGCATGTGAGTACACAAATTGTGATTATGATATTGTTATGATACATAATTTTCTATTTTCACTTGTGTATATGGCCCCTAATGTTGATAGAATATGAAATTCAATGTGTCGATAAACAACAATTTTTAAAAATACCATCCATTTGCATTCTGTAACATTCTAAGGCTTATTGTAGGGAGTATAGATTCGATGATGAGTAGCCCTCCGCTCGTCAAAAGGGTTAGAACACTTGGATAGGGACCTAACTTAGTTTAGTTACTAGTTTAGATGCTTCCTATACTTAACACTAACACTGCCCCAACTTAACTCTACTTTCACTAATGCTAACCACAAGCCAAGATGAGAGGTGAAAGGAGAGAGAGAGAGAGAGAGAGAGAGAGAGAGAGAGAGAGAGAGAGAGAGAGAGAGAGAGAGAGAGAGAGAGATTTGAGATGGAGGTTAGCTCATGTGCTCAATAGGCATGCTAAAGGAAAAGCCATAACTAATAAAACAAGAACAATGGAAATGGAAACAATAATCAACTACAACAAAAGCAATAGCAAGAGTGATTAGCACATGAGGATGCTTGGCTTTCCAATTTGGTAGAGTTTTCTCCTATCTATTAGCATGTAAAATGTTGTACAATAGGTGCCTTTTTATCTTGGGGGTGGCCCTTGCCCCTTGTTTCCTATTGGCTACTTGCAAGAAGGTAGGATTGAAATCCTAACCCTTCAAAAGAAACATGACCTAATCTATGGTGCACAAAGAAGCACACCCCACCTACCACCATTTGACTTTTGACTAATTACAAAACTTAGGAACATAAGTTTAATTTAAACTTTGGCCTACTAATATTATTTTAATTACATGGCCCAAAGTCAAGTTTATTCAAAACTAAATTATTTGTAAGTGCTTATTGGGCTATGGGCTTATACACGCAGGAAGCCATGGCCCTCGCAACTTATTTCTACTACTTTCGGCTATTTTATTTATTTACACATAAATACCCCCAACACTTATATCAAGGTGCCATATTTTTCATCAATATCAGTATTACCCTCGGTTAGCAGAATAATCTTAGATATGTCTTTGACCTCATTGTAACCCTTGATATAACACTCGAAAATCAAAGTATTTTGAAATCTCTTCGACCTTGTTATCATTGAACCCTTGTTATGACTCTCAAAAAGCAGAGTGATTCTTGGGTGTTTTATAATCTCCAAGACCTCGAAATAACCCCCAATATGAATCTATTCAAATGTATTAGGCTTATTATGAGGTCAATGGACGGACTCAAAGCTTGCGGGTTCCGCTTCCTCTGCACCTCACTTTCGATTCTATCTTTCTTTTTAAAGCATTCAAAATTGTGCGTCTTGTTGTAGAACCCATCACCCCCATTAATCACGTGGATGGACCAGCTAGTTGGGAATGCCACTTGGAAAATGGGTAGTGTACTTCTACAATTACATCTAGATTTTGTCTTAGAGGACCAAGACAACTCTTAAAAGGGAGTGTTACGATACCATAACAGTACTTCCCCAACAATACTTCTAAGTGTAGCTAACCACCGAAGGCAGAGGCAAGTGTAAGTCTTTGGCCTGCGTGCATACAATGTAGTAGGTATCATGGATCAGTAACCCATGCATGCAATATGAATGGTGGATGTCAGCAGCAACTACCACCTACCGCATGAAAACTCACACTAGAGTAGGAGGAGCATACTATAAGAGAGTGCATAGGCTGGGTAGATTAGACAAGCTTTGCATTTTATGTGGTTATAATGTTCCTAACACATAACATGTAATGATTATAGAAAGAAATTATATATTATTGCATAGTGTCAACTCATCAAGCTAATCATTATTGCTTTTGATTGCAATAAAATACGAGGTAAAACAAGAAAGATATGAAGGTCTAAACTTTGATAAGAAATGGCAAATAAATGAACTTAGGAAAAGGAGCCTTAAAAAAATTTACAAATTGTATTCAAAGGGGAAGGGGGGCGGGGAAGGATTTAATTTTTTCTATAAGTCTTACGTTACCACACATGTGATTATTCTTTGATATCACGTTGTCACATGTGATTATGCTTTGTTATCATGTTTCCACAGACGTGATTATTCTTTGACATTCAAATATAAAAAAAAAAATCAACAAATATTTCCTAACATGCTTGTAGCAGGGATGGGCACAACAGTGTGAGCAATTTAAAAAAAAAAAACTGAAACCCCAATTTAAAGCGTCTTCAAAAAATTTGTAAAGGAGCAGAAGTTTAGGAAGTGAAGTTTGAAGTACTTCTCTTCCAGAAGTCCAAACAAAACTAGAGATAACGTTAACTCTCTATCAAAAGAACTTACATAATCTTGTTGATTCTTCACCAAGTTGGCTAAAAATTGACCCAAATTTAAGCTAAATAAAATATCTACTGATCTATGAATCTACAATTAGAAAATTCAGCCAGAAGTATATAAAAAATAAATAGATAAAAACATATAGCAAAACTCTAACTAACTAAATTTGGAGTAGTTTCACTAAAAGTGCCATAAGTTTCTCATTATAGCTCCAAATTCAAAACTCAGACAAAGGGCTACTAATTCAAATTTACAAGAGATCACTCAAGAAATAAAGAATAATAGACCAAAACTTGGACCAAAGTACTCTGAAAAAAATTAAAAACAAAAAAAATAGTGGAAAGAAACATGACGAATCCACCAAATTTGATAAAAATATTATCCAACGCTATGATACCAATGTAGTAATGTGTGAATCATGTCATTTTAGCATCTACTTCATTCATAAACGTCACATTTTCTTGGTGAAAACAAGAAAAACAAGGAACGAGTAAACATTCAACAAACTAGACAAAATAGGAAAACCTTCACCAAATACGGTAAAGAAAGGTAAGTTTTATCATCATTCCTGATCTTCAATGCGTAAGCCTTAATCTAGAGTATGATCGAACTCTCATGTCATGGTAGGCACATAAACCAAAGAAAACACCAAGAAAGGTCTCAAAGAGAAGTATTAACTAACCTAATTCTATTTTGATTTAGTATCATGGCTACATTTAGCAAAGCTTATTGTTGTGCACATGGGCTAATTACATGCATGACATGATAACCCAACCAAGTAGAAGCCTATGATCAATCACCTAAGTTTCAACTCCAAGCCACAGTGTGTGAATTCAAGGTGGGAGAGAGAGAGAGAGAGAGAGAGAGAGAGAGAGAGAGAGAGAGAGAGAGAGAGAGAGAGAGAGAGAGAGAGAGAGAGAGAGAGAGAGAGAGAGAGAGAGGGGGAGAGAGAGAGAGAGAATTCAGGGAATTTCCAATGGTAAGAGGGCGAGTTTCTAACTGTATATCTAGCATACAAGAGCCTATGCATGATGCCATGCAAACCGCATGTTGATTGGTCTCACCCTAGGTCCTATTATATTGATAGCCTCTATACATGCATACTAATCATCACATACTGTGTGCAGCTCCATATGTCACGGATAGGAGTGTTTGGATCCTCACAAGCTTTTTCACTATTACATAACTGGCCTTGAACGGAATGTAAAGGCATGATTGATAATCTTGATAACTAAAGGGCCAGAATACTCAAAATCCTCGTATTTGCACATGGACATAACACATAGCTAGACTAGTAGTAGAAGCTATTGAGCGTTATGACGTATTGAGTTGCTTTGAGGTCTCCACGGCTTGGCCTAATATATATATATATATATATATATATATATATATATATGAGATTCAGAATATTTATTGCTTTACAAGTTTCATATGTATTTGATTGAATCTTCATGTCATTTCACTTAATGCTTTGCTAAATAAATGTGCTCTTGTCTCGTATTATCTAGGTTTTGTCATGTACAATCACTTTTGTCATAGATTATTAATATATTATTGATCTTATAAGTCACATAAAAGCTCATTCATATGAGAAACATGATGTCTAGCCTAAAATCACTATAAGTTGCAAGCGAGTGTAAGGATTCTGATCATAATTTTGTGAGACTCAAAGTTCTTGTGTACATATTATACAAAAAAGATGATTCATCCTCTCATCTCCTATCAGCTCGTGCTATATTAATTGTGGAGAGAGCAGTTTCTTTAGAATTCTACTTTATGAAGAGAAGCATTCTACTCACAAAGAAGTATTGAAATTTTTTACGATCGCCATCATATCGGAGAAACAGCATGATTATATGCTAAACATATGTTCACATTTCACGGTTAAAGTTATAGTACTGATCCAAAAAAGTTCAGAGTTTCGATCGTACATAGTAAATTGTCGAAGTTTTACAATTCCTTGAGGAACCCAAAATGGGCCACTTCATATAATTTGCTAGAATCTTTTTGACATTATTGTGAGGCGAGGTGAAGTTGTCGTAACCTTAAGGGCTATAATAATTCTTATCACTTGAGCTCCACTTTTAAAAGCTTCAAAAAGTCAAGGCATTACCTATTTGAAAAGGCTCAAGAATCATAGTTACTAAAAATGATAGTATCCATCTAAAAGAAACCATTCCCTTCAAACTCCAGCCCATCCGTTCAAGTTCACTTTTCTTTTCTATTTTGTAGCATTCCAGCTTAAAAAAATGCAAACAAAGCCTTAGTTTCTTCGTCAAAAAATAGCAAAAGGCTGAAAAGCAAAGCAGAGCGCACACACACACACACACACACTCTCTCTCTCTCTCTACAAGTTTCTGATTTTTTATAATTTGTGGGTTCTTGTTGCTGCTGCTGCTTTTTGTTTTTATCCAAAGGCTGGGCTCACTCAGTACTCACATACTCATGCATGCGCATTTCACGCCCTCTTGTTGTTCGCTCGATCGCGGCTCTCTTTCTCGCTCTTGCTACCCGGTGCGTGTGCCTTAATTTCAGTACTACGGCTGTGATCCGCGTGACGGATTGATTGATAATTACCAAAAAGATATGATTCCCGGGGGGTGCAGTATGGCCGTGGCTTCTTCTTCATCAACACAATTGCAAACGGATGATTTTTGTTTGAGCCAGACTTTTGATACGATGTCCCGGCCAACAGGTGGAGCGAGTATTCCTTTCTTATGATCATTTTGGCAATGTAATTTGTATTCGGTAATTGAGGTACACTACAGTAGATCTTTGGTGCTGGCAAAGCACCCAACTATTTGTGCTTGACAGTATAATTGCTTATAAATGGTAACGGTCTCTGCATGGCGCGCTTGTGTAACTGGGCCTGTATGGGGTTATCGTGCAGACAAGATACTGTAAAGCTTGAAGTGACCTGTTCTGTTGTTTCTGTGGATTGGCTGCCTGACTGGCTAGCTTCGACGATTTCTGATCCATTAGCCCCCCTTCATGGTTTTGTCATGTGACATTTAAGCAGATTCTGAACTTTTCAAGGCTTAGTCATGTGGCGTTCAAGCGTTTGAATTTTCTGAAGATCCGTCAGGCTCTTGTCCGAGGACTATCATTACTACTCAGTTATCCGGCATTCATTCCAGTATGTGGCATGGTACTTTAGTATCAATTGAGTTTGTGAGGATGACCTTTTCTAACTCAGGATGACATCTCTCAACTAGTCCATTTTCCAGCTGCTAATTCTGGGCAAAACTCCTCTCCCGCTCTGGCAAACAAGCGCTGATGGCTTCGTGAGTACCACTGAATTTTAACGAATCCAGTACTGAAATTCAGAGATTCCGTTAAAAATCTATGAACATCTTATCTTGCACATCTTTCAGTGTTATTGAGATACTGAATTCTATCTGAGGCATATGTTGGTTATCTATCGAAAACCCTAATGTTGGGCTCGTTCAGCTTGGAACGAAAGTCAGAAACTACTACATGTAACAATTCAGTGCTATTCTGGCTGCATGCATTAGTGTACCAAGATTCAGAGCACCCTGCTTCGACCCATGCCTGAAACAATCATTTAATGTAAAAGTACATGTAGAATATTGTTGTAATTGATATTATTATATTGATAGATGTTGTGCTGTGTTGCATTGCTTTTTAGAAGTTTATTAACTTTTGGCTTGCCTGCAGTATCCACCTAGTACATGTCACCTCGCTAAAAGTCTCATGTATCTGTTGAATATGTATTAGGAGTAAATTAACGTGTTGGCCAGATTCAACATTTTACAGCTAAAGAAAGAACTTACTAGATCTGTCTGTACATCATTGATTTTTTGTAGGACTTGGTTATTTCATATTTCGGGACATTGAAATGGTGGAGCAACATCAGCAGCAGAAGGCTCCTGAAAAACCAAAAGAAATTCGTGACTTACCTTTGAAGACGGCTGTAGAGGAGCAATGCTTTCCAGAACCTCCATGGCTCCATGATTTTTTGAGAGTTACGTATTTCACTTCGTGCCATGGAAGATGCTCATGTGATACGAATGCACATGAAGTTTATTTTTGCATCAGCTGCGGTAAAGGACCTTTTTGTTTGCACACCGTCCTCTACGATCATAGATCATCATCAACAACGAATCATACGTGCATCCGGGTCAGGAAAGCTTCTCGCAAGGATGCAGTACGTGTGCGTGATGTTCAAACATTATTGGATATTTCGGGGATCCAGGTCTATTCCTTCAACGGTAGTGATCATCTCTTTCTTCAAAGTCGTCCACCCTCTAAGATCAATACCACCAAAAGGTCGGATGTACCTTCATGTGGGATTTGTGGAAGAAGAATAATAGATCATCTTCACCGTTTTTGCTCCATCTCATGCAAACGTATTGCAATTCGCAATCCTTCCAAGCATGGAAAATTATCTCTCAGTCCAGTAGCTACACACGCAGCAATATTAACCTCTCTCCAAGCTGCTGCTGATATCAATCTTCCATCGACCTCCGCATGTGTGACTGAAGAAAGGGATTGCCATGAGGCTTTCATTCTAAGCTGGCCTCAAAGTGAAAAGAAGAAAAGGAAAACCGGTTCCTTTGATAATTTTCAGATCATGCAAGCTGCTTATACGTGGGCATGTTGGAAATGTCAAGCAACATCCTTTATGAAAGATATATATGAGCAAGAGTGCCATACAAACTAGAGAGGTGGCAACAACATCATCATCAGTGCAATATTGTAGTAGAACCATTCATTCATTTGTTGAAATCATTATAGCACTACATTTCCAAAAAAACTGTTTGCTAAGTACTATTGTTAAAGTGAATGTTCCTATTTAAATTTTAAATTTGAGTTGCTGCAGCTAATGCCAGCACTCATATTAAATTAATTACTGGTTGCAATTTTTGACAAATGCTAGTCGAAGTTCTAACTAATAGAGTTCTAGCTCGTCATCATGGGTCAATTTCTCTTCCTTTACACTCCGAATCTGACACGGTAATTAGAGAAGATTGTTGGAAATTTAATGAAACAACAATGAATGATGTTGGAAGGTTTTCAGCTCATTGAGAGTAGTAAACGTGGTACGTGGTCAAATGCTGTATAGCTGAATTTTGTACTTTTTACATGGAGTAAACCAAAACAAGATATAGTAGTCTTTGATTTTGGTCCAATCATGAGATCTTTTTTGTCTTAGATTGCTTTCCACCTCAATTTAGGGTCTACCAAACATACACTGATTACTTACATTTTGAAATAATCAAAAAATGTTATGAAATTAATCCACAATTCCAAGGGCAATATTGTAATTTGATTTCCTTTTAAATGTCGTGGGCTATTGGCAAAAAAAATTTGGTCTATCATAAACTTGATTTCTCTATCATAGTTGTTCAATTGTATTTCAATTTTTACACCGTAATCGATTGTATATGCAACTAATGATTTCAATTAATTTGTCACTCATAACTACTTTTTCCAATTAATACAATTTTTATAAGCTTTAGTAAAGTAAAAAAATTGTGATTATTTTTTAAACTTGTATAAATTTTGTTCACAATATGGTTTCAAGGTCATATAAATTGACTATATAATTTAAAAAATGTTCAAGGGACCAAGAAAAGTACCTGGATAAAGTTATTAAGACTTTATGATGAATTTGAATAACGGGACAATTTTTTAAGTCGTTCGTGGGAAAACTTTCACTTTATAGTGCAACAAATCAATAGAGTCATGTTTAAAATGCATTACAATAATGAAGCTAGAGATGAGCAAGTCGAGTACCTAACTAAATAATAAATTAAGAGTGTAATAAGTATCTCTATTTACAATGGTAGATACAATCATACTTATAGTTGATATAATTGAATGCCGAAAGCTATCGATGCATTGTCAATAGTTAGTAGTAGTTTGGTGATAATGGCAGGACCCTATGATATAATCGAACCATTGGATAATGCATTCACAAGGTTTATCAAATTAAGTCGATAAAGTTGTTGTGATTAAACTCCCAGAAAGTCAACAAAAAATTTAATTAACTGAAACCGAAAATTTCTCAAAAAGCTAGTGGAATGAAAGATATGAAAATTGAATGTAGATCTATATTTCAAAAATTATTTTATACTTAAAACGTGTGTAATCATTGGTATTGTGCTTCTTGGAAGGAGAGCTTGTGGTAAGGGACACAAATGATCTTAATAAGAGCTATTGTTATGGAGTGGATCAATTATGACATGGTACTAGGTGAAATATCTCATAATATACTTGATAAACAGTGGTTATATGACTAGAGTATTTTGTGTGAGATTTTTAGCTATGATCTAGCATATAATCATGTTGTTTCTCAAATATGATGGCGATCGTCAAAAATTTCAAACTTCTTTGTGAGTAGAATGTTTCTCTTCATAAAGTAGAATTCTAAAGAAACTGCTCTCTCCACAATTAATATAGCACGAGCTGATAGGAGATGAGGATGAATCATCTTTTTTGTATAATATGTACACAGGAACTTTGAGTCTCACAAAATTATGATCAGAATCCTTACACTCGCTTGCAGCTTATAGTGATTTTAGGCTAGACATCATGTTTCTCATATGAATGAGCTTTTATGTGACTTATAAGATCAATAATATATTAATAATCTATGACAAAAGTGATTGTACATGACAAAACCTAGATAATACGAGACAAGAGCACATTTCTTTAGCAAAGCATTAAGTGAAATGACATGAAGATTGAATCAAATACATATGAAACTTGTAAAGCAATAAATATTCTGAATCTCATATCTATATATATATTTAAACTTATGTACAGTTTTGCGCATGTGTATGGGTGCACCATGCATGCTCCTCCCCTCACCCATGCATGTCTAACTAGAAAACTTGTGGAGGAGGATGCATGTATGGGGAAAAGGATGCATGGCCCTCCTCCTCATGCATGCATCTAAAGGGCCCACATCCCACTCCAAATTCAAAATTCAAATTACCCTCCTTTTTTCATGGATGCTCTTCCTTCGTCCAAATCAACGCTCCTAGCAGGATCATCTCCTGCCATCCATCGCCCTCCTCCTTGCCCTCTATAATTGCATTGCTAAAGAATGTTGTCCATTCTGTAAAACTGTTTGCTTCAAGGTATGTTAGAGCCAAAATTAACAAAATTGAGTTTGGTTTGAACATGGACACGGCAACTCTCACGCTGGAGAACGACGAAGAAAATCCTGGACATCATTTGGTGGCATTTTCTTTCGATTCTAATCCTCATGGAAGATAAGCGATTTCAGTACAAATTATTCATTAACATACACATTTTGTCCCATTGTAATCATGTCAAGATTGTGGCCTGTGATGCAGCCTGCGTTGCAAAATCACGGCAGCTGTGAGTGCCACAACAAGTGCTTTGGGGGGAATTTGTCAACTACGTTTGTGATTTTGTTTCGAGCGATAGAGATGGTAGATTAACGGAGATGAATTATCGATGGGGAGGGGGCTGATAGAGGCCCTGGATGAGATGGTGATCAAAGTAATTCAATCCATTTTTTTGTTGCTCTTCTTTGTTTTGGTATTGTGATTTTTCTCATCCCTAATGGGTTCTTCATTTGGACAAGGCTGTTGGAATTTGATGCTCAGCCTCAAATCTATTCAATAAAGAGCATCCTGAAAAACCAAAACAGAAGGCTCGAATTTCTAAGCAGAGGATCGAACATTCTAGAATTTTTTGATACTGGATCAACTCAAAAAATTCTATATTTTTTGAGTCATTGTACATTTTTTGATACTTGTAAAATTTGATACTGTCGGTCTAAAATTCGACCCAATGACTTCGCATTGACAGTCCGCCCACTTTGTACATGCATTAATTGTAATGAGGCAGTTGTAATAACTACAACAAAAGGTAGTTGTAGATATTTTGTACGATATCAATCCTAGAATCTTCATCGGAAAACTTCTTCTGATTATTCAAGTTTTTGTAACCAGAGTTATCACTCTCAACGACTATAAGCTGAAGTTATCACTTCAAGCACTGTACTCATTGTTTGATATTAATCAGAGTGCAAATTTTAGTCCCACCACTGTATCGTTTCATTGTGCATTTGTTTAAATCATTCAATTTGAAAATTCTGTTGTTGTTTGTGGCACTTCCGATCCTAACATGCACTCCAGCTTCCACTAACTAGCCTCTCGATTTCAAACAAGGGCTACTTTTGGTTTATGAATGAGCATTGTTCCTCTTTACAATCATCTATAGGAAGTTTTTGGAGGCCATGTTTGCATGGGGAAGAAAGTCAGTTGGTGTTGTTCCTTTCAGCACATCTGATCCTTCTCATCAATATAGCTTCTGAAAAGGTTTTGTACTTTGCATGCATTTTCTAGAAAATGCTTTTTTAGATTGTTTCAGAGCCATGTCGCTTTTAACGGTAGATAGCCCCTTGCAAGTATGCTTCTCTATATAATATGTTCTTGATTGAAAGGGTCTTTCAAAATTCTCCTATTTTGGTACACATTACAAGCTACTCAAGCTATCTAAGCTTTAACAAAAAGTTATGAATTGTTTTTTTGTTTATCCAGGACAATCTATCACTCTTTAAGGAAAGCTTTATTTATTACCTACAATAAGAGTTCAACTATCAGTTTTAATATGAAGATTTAAGGAGCATCGCTAATTTACATGCACTACCTAAAAAAAGGTTTAAACTTACAACTTCTAAGCTGTAAAGTTGTTGTTTAGCCAACAACTATTCGCAATCAAATGTGCAACCTTACAAGTTTGAAGTCGTTGAGTTTTTTATCCCGCCGCTATTCACGATCAATTGCAATGCCTTAATAATAGGTTTACTCCACAATGCCTCCCTATACATATGGTCCACTTCAAGATCAAGAGTGTAGTCTTTGCCATAAAATTTATCCTAATAGTTTTGAAGAATTCAGCAATTAGCTTTTTATTCAAGTGTCGAGTCCCTTTGATAAGCAATGTTACAGATGTAAGTATCGCTTTAGTGGTAGATATTGTGGATTTTGGACTATATTTCTATTTCAAATAATGTTTCTTTAGTTGTTTTGTCATCATGGAAAAGTCCAAAACACATCAAGCTAAAATTGTGTAAATTTCATTGACAATGTCTATTGTGCAAAATACTACACAGTGTTGTTGGTGGAAAATTCAACAACATTATATGATATTATAACCTCACAAGTTTGAACATTTTTTAGACTATTTGAAGTATCCAAAAGATGAAAACTTAATAGCGCTGAATAATTTTTCATTAAAGTTAGTCAGAAAATGGTTACTCCTTTCATACAAAAGATTTTTTCCGTGCATCAGGCGGAAAATCCGAACGCACAAAATGTTGTGTAGTCTTATTGATGGAAAATCCAATATCATTACATGATGTAATTTTAGTTGATTTAGCAATTTTCATAAACTTTAAATTGAAAATCAATAATCAATAATAAGTTGTAATTGAAAGTAGCATAGCAATAGTAGATTTTTATGCCAAAAAAAAAAAAAATTCATGCATCAAGTGGTAAATCTTGATCCATAAGATATAATATAGTCTCATTACTTTGTTGTTAGGAATGTTCCTACTATGCTTTCCATGTGATGTTTAATTGAGAATAGGTTATTTTTTCATTTGAACTCAATATCTCAATGTGTTATGGCTATGTTGTTATATGAAAAAGATAGTAGTAGCGATCTCAAAAATACTACATGAACTATGCATGGAGAAATGTGACACTCAATCTAATTGGTGCTTCCAAAACCAAAATGATTTTTAGAGAAAATGTCATGGCTAAGTAATGGATAGAGCAACACTTATCATAGAGATTAATTCTACTATGGCATTCATGTTTATTATTCAAGTCAACAATTTGTTATTGTTATAGTTGAATGACTATTGAATGACTTAGTAGATAGGTTTGATAATTTGTAAGACCCTAACCCTAACTCTAATTACATTTACTTAAAAAACCAGCAACACTTGGGCACTCTCGGAAGATTCGAATTTCTCAGAAGACTCGAATTTTTCATAACACTCGAATTTTTTCTAAGACTTGAATTTTTCCGACCCAACGTTAAGCTTGACAGAGAAGGATTTTCCGACCCTAGATCAGATCGGATCGAGGTGTGAAAATATACACATGGGTCGGATTTATCAAACCCGATCTAGGGTCAAACACGTCCGGATAATTTCTATCTCGATTCGATTTGATCCGATATAGGGTCGATCTCTTTTTGACAAGGATGACATTGGGTCGGAAAAATCCGACACTAGATTTTTTGACCTTCTAAAAAACTCAAGCCTTCTTTTTCTGGGTTTTGTACAGCTTTTAGGATGCTCATTATTGAGGTTAAGCATCGAATTCCAACAAAATTCACATACATACCACATGCATGAACAATATATTCGCTTTGAACTGTAAGCCGTCCATTAATAGACATTTGCAAACACAGATCGCCTACCGCCTGTCAACTTTTTATTAAGATACTCTCTGCGCTGTTGTTGAACATGGTTAAATTTTACTATGGCCGAGATGTGTGAGATATGTTGCATATTTGAGATGCAAGATGTGTGAGATCAGTCACCATCCAAATCATCGACCATCACTTAGATCGTCGGTGGCCACCTAAATCCGCACGTGCGATCATTGGCCATCCACCCAAACCATCGGCCGCCACCCAAAATTTCGGCTAATTGTCACTGACAACTTTTGATCCAAACCATTGACCTTTGGCCCAAACCACTGATCGTAACCCAAATCGATCGTCCGCCTTCAATCATCAACTGTCCACTCTGAGCATCATCCACACGTTTCGACCACAAGCCGCCACCTAGATCGTCAACTTTCCTCCTAAACCATCGCTGCTCGCCCGTCAACGACGGGCACTCTTTAGTAGTATATATACATATGTATATGTATATATATGTATATATATATATATATATATATATAAACTTCTATACACTTTTGCGCATGTGTATTGGTGCACCCATGCATCCTTCTCCCCTCACCCATGCATGAGCTTTTTCTAACTAAAAAACTTGGGGAGAAGGATGCATGTATGAGGAATGTGCATATCCCCATACATTTGCACATTGTGTGCATTGAGGGGTGGACCCCAAAGAGATTCCTCACCCCCTCCCTCCCACTTACTTAATTTAAATACTTAAAGTTTGAAGTTAAGGTTTTATTTTTTTCACACACTTCAATGTGCTTTAAACATTAGCCAATAATCTTTATTACTTGGCTTTTTTATTTATTTTAAATTATCAAAGTTTTACCATAAATCATGAACATAAAAATTATCTTGACTACCTTAAACTGGTTTTTTTTTTTCAATCCTTCAAATTCCTATCTTGACCCGCCATTTTCAGGAATGTTTAACCACAAGTCCAAACTCACTAGCTTTAACTCCTAAATCGTTACCCACAACTTTTATCTATGGGTGCACAATTAAAAAAAAAGTAGGGGGATGGGGTGAGGGGAGTAAAAGAGACAATAAAAAGAGAAAAATAGGGGGGGGGGGGGGGGGGGTGGGGGAGGGGGGATTTGGAACACACGTGCATGCACGCACACACGTGTGTGTGTGTGTGTGAGTGAGTGAGTGAGTGAGTGAGTGTGTGTGTGTGTGTGTGTGTGTGTGTGTGTGTGTGCGCGCACCTATGTGTGTGTGCGTGTGCATCTGTTCGTTGTGTGTGTGTGACCCCCGACACAACGAATGCGTGTGTGAGTGTGCGCGCACATGCATGCGCGCGCGCACACACACACACACCTCCATATAAAAAACCTTTTGTGAATGAGATATATTGTATGAAGTATAGAGTCTAGAGTCCTTTTTCTCTTTCTCTCTTTCCCACGGGCCCCACTTCTCTCTCTCTCTCTCTTTCTCTCTTTCCCACGGGCCCCACTTCTCTCTCTCTCTCTCTCTCTCTCTCTCTCTCTCTCTCTCTCTCTCTCCACAGGTCAAGCAACCACCCATAGCGGGAGGGATGTCCCTCCATGCCCCTAAAAAAAATGAAGAAGGTTAAAATGTGTGTGTGTGTGTGTAGATATATAAACAAGGGGGTGCCTCCATTCCATTAAAAGTAAATATATCAATATGAATATGAATGTAAATCCACTTAAAAATGTGAACCCCCACTCTCCATAAAACAAAAAAAGTGAAGGGGCTTTTTGGCTCCCCATAAATTAAGTTTGTTTTTTTAAAAAGAAGACAAAAAAAAGTCCCCATCAAAAAAGAAATTCCCCCCCCCCCCCAAAAAAAAAGAAAAAACCTAAGGCTTTTAAGGGCAGAGCATATCTTTTTTTAACACTCCCTCGCCCTTTTTTGTCACATGGCAAAACCCACCCACTCATCTCCCCCGAGCACTTAAACCATCGGCCTCTTGCCCAAACAACTTGGTTTTAACCATTAGGGAGCACACTTGCACTCCGCCCACCCCATATGTTCTCCCCTTCTCCTGTCAATCCACCTAGAAAAACATCATCGATGAGCAGAACCGAACTAAGATTTATTATATGGCTTTCGTATTTATTTTGAATTACCAAAATTTTACCCATAGATCATGAACAGAAAGTTTTACCCAAAGTTCTTTTCACTGTCTAGCATCCATGCTCTATTGAAGAACATATTTGCTAATCCCATCCTTGCAACGATTGTGGGACGTAGTAGAAGTTGAATATATAAAACTAGACATTTTTTTATTTATTCAAATTGAAATGGAAATTTGACACGAAGTTTTCCTTTGTTCTTACCTCTAGGGTCGAACTGTTACATCACCTCAAGTATTTTCATCTTTGAGAGCTGTAAAATGCATTCATATGATGGAAGGTCGAATGAATGGTGTTCATTTTTCAATTGCACACTATTTTAGTGCTCACCAAGAACTGGCCATCTTGAATCATTGAGGTTAGTGTCTCCGAGAGACTTCAATCCCTTTTTTCATCACTGGTATCTAGCTTTATCCACATAAATCACACACACACATACATCGGCCACCCGTCAATGACCATTAGCGACCACCCGTCAGCGACCATCGGCCACCCGTCAACGACCATCGGCCGTCCATTGCCCATCAATGACGGGCACTCTTTACTAGTATATATGTCTATATGTGTGTGTGTGTGTGTGTGTGTGTGTGTGTGTGTATACAGATATATATATATATATATATATATATATATATATATATATATATATATATATATATATATATATTAGGCCAAGCCGTGGAGACCTCAAAGCAACTCAATACGTCATAACGCTCAATAGCTTCTACTACTAGTCTAGCTATGTGTTATGTCCATGTGCAGATACGAGGATTTTGAGTATTTTGGCCCTTTAGTTATCAAGATTATTAGTCATGCCTTTAAATTCCTTTCAAGGCCAGTTATGTAGTAGTGAAAAAGCTTCTGAGGATCCAAACACTCCTATTCATGACATGTGGAGCTGCACATAGTATGTGATAGTAATACTATGCATGTATAGAGGCTATCCATACAATAGGAGCTAGAGTAAGACCATTAAACATGCGGTTTGCATGGCATCATGCGTAAGCTCTTGTATGCTAGATATATAGTTAGAAATTTGCCCTCTTACCATTGGAAATTCCCTGAATTCTCTCTCTCTCTCTCTCTCTCTCTCTCTCTCTCTCTCTCTCTCTCTCTCTCTCTCTCTCTCTCTCTCTCTCTCTCTCACCTTGAATTCACACACTGTGGCTTGGGGTTGAAACTTAGGTGATTGATCACAGGCTTCTACTTGGTTGGATTATCATGTCATGCATGTAATTAGCCCATGTGCACAACAATAAGCTTTGAAAAATGTAGCCATGATACTAAATCAAAATAGAATTAGGTTAGTTAATACTTCTCTTTGAGACCTTTCTTGGCGTTTTCTTTGGTTTATGTGCCTACCATCACATGAGAGTTCAATCATACTCCAATTTTAGTTAGTTAGAGTTTTGCTATATGTTTCTATCTATTTATTTTCAATATACTTCTGGCTGAATTTTCTAATTGTAGATTCATAGATCATTAGATGTCTTATTTAGCTTAAATTTGGGTCAATTTTTAGCCAACTTTTTCTTTTGATAGAGAGTTATCTCACTCCAAGAGGATGGGCGATTACCAAGGCTTTTTTTAAGCATTTCTTTGAAAGATAGTTTATAAAATGAGTCGCGCGGGGGGCATAGCGAGCCTCAGGTCTGGTGTTTGGCCTCGGTATAAGCCTACCAAATTTGAACTTGTTTTTAAAACGCTGAAAAAAATCCCATTGCCTCAAGAAGTGGGCCGGCTGTCTATAGCCATGGTTGGATTAGAGCGTTAGAGGGTAAAGGCCAAATTTGCGTGGCCTCAGGGATTTCACACTGGATCATCTGTTTGGTTCCAGAGTCTTTACACAAGAACACATATAGCAAATATCCACGCACAATACAAAGGAGGATGCGTGGGCAAAAAAAAATTCGCATGGATATAGCCGTGGATTGGCATACATATACGTGTGGATACAAGCGCGTAGATTATCCACGCGTGGATGTTCCACGCAAATGTCATTTCTGGCAGCAGATGGATTGGATGTCGTGAAATGCCAAGTCCGACTACCGGCAGCCGGGCAAACCTCCGACATCCAAAGCCGAAAATAGGAATTCTAATTTCACGTGGATAATCCACGTGTGGATTATCCACGTCATAGTAAAAATTATATAGAAAAGGCTGGGCTTTCGCGTGGATACCGCATGGATAATTATCCACACGTGGATTATCCACACAAAATTTGCTTTTTCCACGCAAAATCCAGAACGGTTGCAAAATAATGGACGAGTCATCACGAGGCGGCTGGCAAATATCGTTTTCAGCTCAAACAATAAAGGGCAAGGAGCTACAAGCATTACCCGCCCTCCAACCACAACCAGAGTGGCGTCAGCGATTATTTGAAAGAGACCCTGCAGCCATCAGGGCCTATGTGACAAGTCCGCAACAATTACGGGTGAACGCGCACTTCCTGCCATGCACACGACGATCCAAATGGGCAGAATGTTGCACCCCTCTGGACAAGATCACACTTCAAAATTTCAATTGGCCGGTCATTCCATCAGAGTACGGTTGGACTACGGATGTAGATGCCAGAAGGGCTCTCACTACATTTGCAAATCACTATGTCAACTGTCCTGATCCAACAGTCAGCGCGGCAGCCACTTACGCCTGGGACTTAGAGCATCTAATAGTTAAGATAACACAGTTTAAACACCCAACCGGATCAATCACCACAGCACAACATCAAGTGCAACAAGACAAGACAACATAATAGCACAACATCAAGTGCAACAAGACAAGACAACCTCAAACTGTATATTTAACTTATCAGCAAGTACAAAGATAAAGTTGCTTAAAGGCACTCAAAGGGCTCGTAAAAGAAAGACGGCCCAATAATTCTAGAACTAAGCACACGTGGTGCCGTCGAAATAAAAAAGCACTGTATAAGTCGATCGTTGCTATTTTAACTCTCTCCCTCAATGATAAACGCCTCTCTTTATTTTAGAGTTTACTCTATTCATGGAACATACCTCCATGATAGTATTACAAGTATACATAACCAGATCTAAGCCAAGTTTGGCTCTAAAAGTCTCAAACTTTTCTTTACTTCAAGATTTCGTAAATATATCAGCAACTTGTAACAACGTAGAACAGTGTACAATACTTATATCTTCAGATTGTAGCTTCTCACGCACAAAATGATATTTTACCTCAATATGTTTTGTCCTTGCATGAAAGACAGGATTCTTAGCCAATTCTACTCCACTTTGACTGTCACATAAAATAATAGTAGGATTTACTTGCTTTATGTCAATCTCACATAACAACTTACATAGCCAAACAGCTTCCTAGGGAGCAGAACTTAACGCTTTATATTCGGCTCCTATAGAAGAAAAAAAATAGTATCTTGCTTCTTGCTAGACCATGAAAAACAACTGCTACCAAAATTGAAGGCATAATCTGTTGTTGACTTTCTATCATCTATACTTCTTGCCCAATCACCGTCAACATAACCTTGCAACTTAGGTAAAACACTTTGTCTTTTGTAGATTAGGCCAAGGTTAGGTGTACCTTTCACATACCTCAAATCCTTTTTGCAGCTTTCCAATGGTCCATAGTGGGTGTGATGACATGAATTGGCTAATCAAACTTACAACATAGCAGATATCAAGATGTGTAGTCATAAGATATATCAAACTCCCAACTAGTTGATGAAATAGAGTAGCGTCAACATGTGCACTATCATCAAAACGAGATAATTTCTTACCAACTTCGCAAGGGGTGATGGAAGGTTTGCACTTTGTCATGTGAAATCTCTCCAATATCTCGCCCACATACTTGTTTTGACATAACCTGATATCATTGTCAGTTTGCCATACTTCGACACCCAAGCAATAGTGCATAAAATCTAAATCTGTCATCTCAAACTGCTTGCATAAGTGCTTTGATAGAATGAGTGAGGTTCTCATCATTGCCCGTGATAATGATATCATCAACATAAAGTACAATCAAGGCAATGCTATCATCATTTATAAGAACATAAAGATTTGGATCTGAATTTGTTCTTATAAACCCATGAGAAAGAAAGTAATTGTCAATGCGTCCATACCATGCTCGTGGCACTTGCTTAAGACCATAAAGTGCTTTGTGTAGTTTACATACCTTTTGTTCTTGCCCTTTTGCCATGAAGCCCTGCGATTGGACCACATAAACTTCTTCCTCTAAGTCACCATTCAAAAATGTGAACTTCACATCCATTTGATGGATCTTCCACCCAAAATGAGATGCTAGGGCAATGATAAGACGTAGCGTAGTGCACTTAGCCACTGGAGCAAATGTCTTTTCATAGTCAATTCCTTTGCTTTGCTCATAACCCTTCACTACTAGGCGTGCCTTATGCTTTGCTATCATGCCATCTGCATGAAACTTTGTTCTAAACACCCATTTGTTGTCAATGGGTTTCTTTCCAAGTGGTAGATCAACCAACTCCCATGTATCATGCATGTGGATGGATACTATCTCCTCTTCCATTTCCCTTTGCCACTCTTTGTGATCTTTTGCCTCATCAAAGGTTGATGGCTCTCGACACTTCAAAATGTCACTCATTAGGGCATAGTTCACATGATAACAATTGGGAGACTTCCTTTCCCGTGTTGATCTTCTCACTTCTCCTTGTGTGCTGGATCCTGGTTGGTTTAGCTTTGCATCCTTCATGATCTTCTCATACCATTTTGGTATCTTAGATTCAAGTGATACACTACGTGGAGAGTATGTATCCCAAGGAGTGTCCAAATAATGTCTCTTACTTCCAACCGGTTTCTCCTTTATTGCTCCTATTGGCAAGTACCTCTCCCTAGGCTCTTAAATAGGTGGTGTCCTTTCATACTCGCCCTCTCGACTCTCATTTTCACATGCATCATCTTGTGGAGCATCTTCTTCATCTTCTTCCTCCAAAATTATGAGAAGTCTTTTGATGCTTTCACCGCTTGCATGGTCTTCATCTTCATACCTATGCGTCTCATCAAAGATTACATCCTTGCTAATGTGAATCTTGTTCATTACAGGATCAAAACACCTGTATGCCTTCGTCCTCTCGTCATAACCGACAAAGATACACTTGATTGCTTTGGCATCAAGTTTCTTTCGCTCCTCCTTTGGCACATGTACATAGGCCTTACATTCAATGACACGAAACTTGTCAATTTTTGGCTTTATTCTTGTAAATGCTTCTTTGGGAGTCACATTTGGAACCGCAACTGTAGGGCTCCTATTTTGCAAGAACGTTGCCGCATTGCACGCTTCCGACCAAAGTGAATCGGTCAAGCCCATTTGCTTCATCATGGAGCATGCACTCTCCATAATAGTCCTGTTTTTCCTTTCAGCTACACCATTACTATGTGGCATGTGTGACTGTGTGAATTGTGATTAACCGCACATTCAGGCCCGCGACCTCTCTCATGCCATCTTCAAGCTTCTTCACGCTGATTTCCAGCGATGGCCGCCCTGTTGATCACTCTATCTCCTCCAATGCTCCACATCCACCCACGGCTTCTTACAGGCAGGGTCGCGCTGCTAGGGCGCCCACCTTTAACACGTTATAGCTCAAAAAATTGATTTATATTGAGAGAGAAATGATTTTTCCCTTCTTGAAACCCCAGTTGTCAAAGAAGAAGATAATTTTGGACTTTATCTGATCTTCTTGAGAAGCTATCTGAGCAGCTACCTATACCTCTAAGGTCGTCCTACAGCAGGCAATATTCTGCTCCAAACCGTGTTCAATTGGATTCAAACCAATCACAAATGCTAAGCAACCCTTCAAAAGATTTTTTAGCTTCAATTTTTGCTTGCCCTCTGATTCAGCTGACAATCCCCTGCCTCTAAATCTTCTTACAGTTTTGAGCTATTCCACGAATCTCCACAAACTCGATTTTTGTGCTTCCTAGCCGACAAACCGTCGTGAATTCGCAGCTCTCTGCTCTTGTCCGGTGATTCAAGCCACCAAGGGCTCTGATACCAAGTTAAGAAAACACAGTTTAAACACCCGACCGGATCAATCACCACAACACAACATCAAGTGCAACAAGACAAGACAACATAATAGCTCACCTCAAACTGTATATTCAACTTATCAGCAAATACAAAAATAAAGTTTCTTAAAAGCCCGACAATTCTAGAACTAAGCACACGTGGTGTCGTCAAAATAAAAAAAGCACTGTATAAGTCGATCATTGTTATTTTAACTCTAATGGGGACAGAAACTAAATGGGACAATCTTCTCCCTCCCATTTTCTTTGATCTAAATAAGGCGCTACCTTCAGACAAAGTTGAAGATCAGCTGCCATTCGCTCGTGTGTATTACCAAGCTGCCCTTCTTGGCGATCCATGGACATGCAGATTCCAAACGTGGGTTGGCCAAGATTGGCTGAGAGGAGTCCACAAGTCACTTCACACGTCCAAGGACTTGAAGAAACTGGACCGCCTCAACTTTATGGAGGACGTCACGACCTACCTGATCCAACAAAGATAGACGAAGAAGACTCTTTACTGAACCGACAGAGTGCCGAGGGACCGGCACTACTTCACATCGTGGGTCTTGTTGGGGGTATTCCCAACGAATTGTAAACAAATAAATTCGACCAATAAAATGTGTTGCGAGGGCATGGCATCCTGCTGCGCGCGTAAGCCGATGGCCCAATGAGCACACAAACTTGAGCTGTAAATAAAACAAAATAGACTTGGGCCTTTGAATTAAAATAAAACTAGAGGCCCAAAGTCATTTTTAAACTTAGAAGATTACTTTTCAGAGTTGGGTCCAAATTGGGACTCACATGAATCTTGTGAATTTCAATGTACTTTTTATGGACCCTTGGATCAAGTTGGGTCCAAGATAAATGGATAGGATCAATGTGAATATTAGCCAATAGGATTATGGGGCAAGGGCCTCCCCCATTTTATAAAAAGGCACCATTTGTACACTATTTTCATGCTTAATAGAGAGGAGGAGACTCTATCACTTTGAGAGCTCAAGCATCCTCATTTGCTAATCACTCTTGCTTATGCTATTGTTGTGATTGTTTGTTATTTTCATTTCCCATGCTTTTGGTTCATGCTAGTTAAGATTTTTCCATAAGCAATAACATTGAGCACTTGAGCTAACCTGCAATGAATCAAGCCAAAGGCTTGATTGATTTCTCATCGGCCTTCCCAGTAGGAGCCACCATCAAGGCCAAATTTTCTAAGACAAAGACCAAGAAGGCCGAGCAAGATGATAAGGACTGGCAACAAGCAATCCAACGCCTCTCAATCTAGTCAATGTTACAAGCCACAACCGACTTGCCTACTCACGATTTTGCATCACAGTTGGAGACAATGTTATTTAATGGGATGACATGACAACCAACACCATCGGCTATCTAGACCAGCCTTGCTAGGAAGAGCAGCCAGATCTAGGAATTTCTCAAGCGGAGGCCACTTTTAAAGCTTTTCCCTTTATGCAGATTCCAAGAGAAATTAGCTCACCATTAAGGGACACAACAACAGGGGGCCCAGCCAAAGACCAATCAATGATAGTGGTAGCAAATACCAACCAAGAATCAAGAAACTCAAGGGAAGGAAATTACCATCTTGAATCAAGGGTATGGGTCACCACAACACACATATACGATGTACCCCATGGAGCCCGCCCCCCAGATGTGTATGATAAGGGGCCCTCCAATGATATGACAGCTCAAGAGACACCCATCGGGCCAAATCCTACTCAAGCCACTCCATCCGGAGGCATCCACACAATGCCAGATTTGGCAAGCCCCCCAGAGGAGGCTGATATTCTAGTAGCCAGTGCTCTCTCTCACACACATGACCTTCTCAAATATCTCAATTGGTTGTTCAAGGATTGGATCCACCACCATCGCCTAGCAGAGATAGAGAAGAAGGCTAGAGATGTTGCACACGACCTCTCAAATATCTTAACTAGATGCTCAAGGATCGAATCCACCACCATCACCTAGCAGAGATAAGAAAAAGGCTAGACATACTACCGAGCTCCAAAGCCAACACACAGAAATTATCCTGATCAGAAGAGTTTCACAAAATGTTCACAAATTGTTTGAGAGACTTTTATTTGTTTGTTGCCATAATTTTATTGGAATTTTAAATTTGCACATTCACATTCCTCCATCACGCGCACTCGCCAAATATGACATATCCGGTATTCTGAACCCATACCAAGACAATATTAAGACCAAAACCAACAATGAGGACCTGATCTCACGGCTCAAGAATCTCCATCTCCGTGATGCGATAGATTTCCTATGTGCCATCATCATTGTCAGTTCTCATCATCCCCTTCGTGTGTCCAATCAGGTCATCTTCATGATGACCATGATGGGAGGACCAGACATAGTATCTCGTTTCTCGTAAAAGAGCTACAGGCTACTTTCAAGCGCCCCTCACAAATCACCTTTGGTGGTCTCATCGCAATCATTGCCTATACACATCTAGAGCATCTAGGTGTCAAACGCCCCCACCATCTTCTCCATCTGCCAACCTCGCCTCGCAGGATGCTCTCGCGCAACTGTTGGCCGACCAACAGTTGGCCGGCCAACAACCGCCTACCTTCACCTCCTCTCCTATGCCATCCATTCAAACACGCACTAGCCCAGCACATGCTAGCCCCAAAATTTAGGTTGTGACCCTTGTGCATATCCCCAACCACTCTTTTTCCTTAGTATAGATCGTCTCTCCTATGCATAGCCCTATCCGGCCTATAATTACTTCCCCTATCTCGACCGCCGTCACAAGTCCTGTCATTTCCATCGTCACCACTCTTGCCATCCCCACCTCATCCCCCTTATCTGTCTCCATTCCGCTTGTTTCATCTCTTGTTCGTCCCACACTCATCTCTACCGTCGCTGCTCTGATCACCTCCATTGTCACTCCCATTGTTACTACAGTTTCCACCACCATTGTTCCACCAATCACCACCATCTCCATCACTGCACCTATTCTACCACCCATCATAACCCGGCCGCCATCCGCCAACTGGGATACCCAAGCACTAGGATGCTGGACTGCCTAAGTTAACACCCTCCCCATTGGATCGAAGCCCATACTACATGACGACTCACCCGGTTGGAGATCCAAACCCTGACTTTGCTCTCTAGATTTGATCTATTAGGGAGGCACGGAAAGGGTCCAACATTTTTTTGGCACCATTGCCGGGGAGACGGTGCTAAGCTTCTCTTTAGATGGATTTCAATTTGCATTTTGCTTGAATTGTTCTTGCATATTTCACACATTTATTACTCATCAACAAGTTTTTCTCTGTTTTTTCCTTACTGTTTTTTCTCGCCACTTCTCCAAAGAGCTAGGCAGGCTCTAGACACTGTTCTGTGAGCTCGGCGAGTTATAAATTATAACTCGCCATCAGAGACTTTACTCACTCAACAATCTATTACTTGCCAAACCCATTTTTTACACTTTTTCTTTGCCAACTTAACTCGCCATCAGAGCAAAGTGATCAGCAAGCTCTAAGGCTCCTTCTGGGTGAAAGACGAGTTATAAATTATTACTCGTGCTCAGAGCCATAACTCATCATTTCCAACTTTTTCGTCATTTTTTGGATTCCAATCTTTTTATTACTCGCCAGTTATAACTCGCCATCAAGGATTTATAGCTCGCCATCAGAGTGTACTCACCTTCAGAACTGTGGTGTGTGCTCATACTGATCTATGTTTCTGATGACCGGTGAGTTATAATTTATTACTAGCTATCAGAGCCATGACTCATCAATGATTACTCGCCATCTTTACAGATTGTTCTGATCATCATTTTAGGCAAGTGGACATCTCAGCGAGTTATAATCCTATTACTTGCACCTACTATTACTCACCTTGTATAACTAGCCATCAGAGAGATTCTAGAATTTTTTTTTATCTTTTCACAATTAGAACCCATCTGTATTTGTTTGTATTGGAGAAACCCCATTTTAGATGGTGTATGGACAAGAAGCCGTAATGTCTGTTGAGTTTGTTGTTCCAAGTTTGAGAGTCGCCATCGCTGAACGGCTTAGTATAGAGGAATCAACCAAGAGGAGATTGGAAAACCTTCTTCAACTTCACGAAATTCGCTTCCTAGCACTTCACACCCTAGCTATAGAAAAACAGTGATGGAAGGCCTGGCATGATCGCAATATCAAAACCAAGGATCTCGTCAAGGGAGAATTAGCATTGTTATACAATGCCAAGGCTCACAAAGACAAGCTTAAGTTTCAGGGAGAAGGACCGTATAGAGTAGTAGAGATTCGACCTAATGGCGCAGTGATACTCGTTGACCTACAAGGCAATTTGCTAGACACATCCATTAATGGCAGCAGGTTGCATCGCCACTATTCCGCTGATATTGAACTCAGAGATGTGCCAAAGCCACCATCCATGTCATCTTCTTCAGCTCAAGATGAACCGTCAACACCCTGTTAGATAGCCTAGGTAGTAGTAGCTTGTAGGATTAGATGCTCATCGGTTAGATAGGTGGTAGAAATTTTAGTTAAATCTTGGTAATAGTTTAGATCTGGATCCATAGGAGTTAGAAGTTAGATCTTAGTGTTCTGCTTTGGTTTAGAATAGTTAGATAAATCCGATAGCTAGATCAAAAAGTTCAAATTAGATGAGTACTACTTAGCCAATTAGATCAGCCATTTACTAAGTGATTTTAATTTAGAAAGATTGAATAGGTCATTTAGATAGTCTCTGTTTAGTTAAATCTGATAGAATGAGTCCTAGTTAGTTTAAAGTAACAAATCAAGATCCGTAGTTTAAGGTAGTTACCAACCGAGACCCTTAAATAGATCTAGAAATGTAAGTTAGATCAGGTTCGATTCTCTTAGTTAATCTTAGTTTAGTCTAGGTAGTCAAGAGTAGTTAGCTTAGTTAGTCTAGGTAACATTTAGATATAGGTCAAAACAGATAGTTATCCTAGAAGATCTTAGAATGGACCGACCCCTAGGGTAGATGTAAACTAAGGTAGATAGTTAGATAGCCCAGATAGAATGCTAGGTTAGCTAGTAGAGTAGGTTAATTTGGATTAGCCTAGGGTAGAAGGTTTAGGTGATTTAGATAAGTAAGATCAGATTTAATTATAGATCAACCCGGTTAAATTAGGAAGTTACCCCAGCCCCTTAGCATAGATAGGTGATAACTTCCAAAATAGGTAGCAACTGGCTAGGTAGGTTAGCAAGTACCCGTGAAACCCATCCTGTATAAATTGTCGTGCCTTGTACAAAACCAGTGTGAAAATCTCAGCCCTACTCACCCTCTCCCATATTTCTTGTACAAATGCGCGGAGGTACTCCAAATGGTCTGTAAAGAGCCATTCTGCTAGTTTGAGCAGTCACTGTCCTTGTCATTGTCGTCCTCTATTGCACTTCAATGGATGATCAAATCTGGCCAAGGAAATTTCGGCCAAAACACAAGTCATGCTCATTTTCGATGAAAATTGCTATTTTTAGTAAACAACGGGATGTTCTGATTAGAAAATCTTGTAAATCTAGTAGTCGATTGAGAAACGAATTGTGCATAGTGTAACCATTGGTGATTTAGTAGTGATTGAACCACTGTCCACCACTGTCCAAAAATGACAGTCGACGAGTTATAAATCCCCTATCCATATGAGGGTGAGTTATCTCATTTTCACTTGATTACTCTCGTTCATTACTCACGCTATTACTCACCTTCAGTTCTTTACTCACGCTCAGCTCTTTACTCGGCCTCTGTAACCATTACTCGTGCTCAAATATTTACTCACCTCCTTGTGATTACTCGCGTCTCTGTTTTTATTGCTCGCCCTACTAATTACTCGTCGGCTCCACTTTATTCGCCTACTGTACATAGCTCACCAACAGCTCATTACTCATGGCGCCACTTTACTCGCCTTCAGAGATCATTACTTGCGCTCAGTACATTTCTTGCCCTCAGACCCAATCTGTCACCGTACCAATTTCAACCAATGGCACCGAAACGTCATCTTTCGGGCGCTATTGTCCCACCTGGTCAACGAGTCCGAACCACTCGAACCACCGCCACACCTGCTGGACCCAGCCATTCCTCCAGCCCGTCTACATCCTCGCACACCGCAACCTCACCATCCGCATCCCAGCAGACCGGATCCACCTCTTCATCCTCCCCAAAAACAAGATAGTGCATCAAATAATGGAAGAGAAGCAAGAGTGAGGAAATTGGAGTTGATACAACCTAAAATTTGCCTCTCTTTATCATGAAAAAATAACCACAAGAACTTGGTCTTGCACCTTGAAGATCCCCTTGAAATCATATGTTGAGGAGGCTCCTCCTCAAACCTCGTCCCCTTCACATCTTGATAATCTTCAATAGATATGACTTGAGATGCATCTTGAGATGCCTTGAGCTCGGCCCCTTGCAAGATTGAATGTAGATCTTCATAACATATGACTTCTTTGCTCTCAATCACTTTTGAAATAGAGAGTATAATGGCTTTATGGGCCTCCTTGGCGGATAAGCATCCAACCATGATCCATGAGCTTGGATCATCTATCCTCCTTGTTTCCAAGGGAATATGTGCAAGGCAAGGACCTCCAAAGACACTAAGGTAATCATCCTTAGGCTTCTTGAATAATACTTCATATGGTGTATTTCCTCCAAGAGCTCCATCACTCCTCAAAGCTTTGATCTTCAATGAGAATTCCATCTCAACATATGCTTTGAATAATAGGAAATAATCATGCGCCATAAATCTTGAAGAAAGAAGAAATGTGCATCTTGTGTGATCATCCTCCTTTGAAGACTTGGACTCATAAGCAACATCAAGAGATTTTGCACTCTCTCTTGAGTTCAATTTGTAGATGCCTCCATATCTAGATCCATATGCAAGGATCTCATCATCCTTCTTGATCACACAATTGTCAATATGGAAATTACATCAAGGCCACTATCAAGTAATTTGCCAACACTTATAAGATTCTTTGTAATCTTGGGAACAAAAAGAACCAGGCTTGATGTTGTCTAGGCCCCCTGAATGTTACAGTTTATAGCTTGTCTTGTTTTAATAGACATATATGTAAATGTATCTTAATGACCACATTGTTTTGTGCTTTCCTTGGTGCTAAGAGAGTTTCTGACAAAAGAGCACACGAGCACAATCTATAAAATCAGTGGTATACTGACTCATGATTAATGCAAATTTTATTTTTCTTATAAAGATGATATAACTAATGTGTATGTAGTTGTTGTCTAATTTTCTTACGAAGATACATTTCATCTAAGGGGATATCGCTTTGATTTCTCATCTTTGGGATATTATGGATGATGAATGTATTGTCAAGGAGGTTCCTCAAGGAAAAGGAGTGATTAAGAAAATGACTAAGTCTTTTAGAGAGAGTGAATAAGCTTTGCATTCTTAATAGTGAAGAAAGACAAAAGTGGATTGCAAGTTCTGAAGAGGCCAAAGCTCATCGAACAACTGCTCGAGCTACATTCATGAGAGGGCATAGAATACAACCATACTCATATGACCTCACCCTTCTACCCAAGTACATGATGCTTGATTGACTATACGATGCGCTTAGACAAGCACAATATAGAACCAGGAAGTAACAAAGAGAGAGAGAGAGAGAGAGAGAGAGAGAGAGAGAGAGAGAGAGAGAGAGAGAGAGAGAGAGAGAGAGAGAGAGAGAGAGATAGAGAGAGAGAGAGAGAGAGAGAGAGAGAGAGAGAGAGAGAGAGAGAGAGAGAGAGAGAGAGAGAGAGAGAGAGAGAGAAATAAGAATAATTTGCAATGGGTGCAATTTTCATGTAAGCTATGTAAGTCGTTCACATGTTTAACTATTTTTATGTATTTGATTGATATTGTGTGATGTATTAAAGTTAATATAGCTTGGAACATGATGTCATCAATCAAAAATTATTATTTTTCTCAACACATGTGAGTACACAAATTGTGATCATAATATTGTTATGATACATAATTTTCTATTTTCACTTGTGTATATGGCCGCTAATGTTGATAGAATATGAAATTCAATGTGTCGATAAACAACAATTTTTGAAAATACCATCCATTTCCATTCTGTAACATTCTAAGGCTTATTGTAGGGAGGAGTATAGATTCGATGATGAGCAGATCTCCACCTGTCAAAAGGGTTAGAACACTTGGATAGGGACCTAACTTAGTTTAGTTGCTAGTTTAGATGCTTCCTACACTTAACACTAACACTACCCCAACTTAACTCACACTAATGCTAGCCACAAGCCAAGATGATAGGTGAAAGGAAGGAGAGAGAGAGAGAGAGAGAGAGAGAGAGAGAGAGAGAGAGAGAGAGAGAGAGAGAGAGAGAGAGAGAGAGAGAGAGAGAGAGAGAGAGAGAGAGAGAGAGATTTGAGATGGAGGTTAGCTCATGTGCTCAATATGCATGCTAAAGGAAAAGCCATAACTAATAAAACAAGAACAACGAAAATGGAAACAATAATCAACTACAACAAAAGCAATAGCAAGAGTGATTAGCACACGAGGATGCTTGGCTTTCCAATTTGGTAGAGTTTCCTCCTCTCTATTAGCATGTAAAATGGTGTACAATAGGTGCCTTTTTATCTTTGGGGTGGCCCTTGCCCCTTGCTTCCTATTGGCTACTTGCAAGAAGGTAGGATTGAAATCCTAACCCTTTAAAAGAAACACAACATAATCTAGGGTGCACAAAGAAGCACACCCCACCTACCACCATTTGACTTTTGACTAATTACAAAACTTAGAAACATAAGTTTAATTTAAACTTTGGCCTACTAATATTATTTTAATTACATGGCCCAAAGTCAAGTTTATTCAAAAATAAATTATTTGTAAGTGCTTATTGGGCTATGGGCTTATACACGCAGGAAGCCACGGCCCTCGCAACTTATTTCTACTACTTTCGGCTATTTTATTTATTTACACATAAATACCCCCAACACTTATATCAAGGTGCCATATTTTTCATCAATATCAGTATTACCCTCGGTTAGCAGAATAATCTTAGATATGTCTTTGACCTCATTGTAACCCTTGATATAACACTCGAAAATCAAAGTATTTTGAAATCTCTTCGACCTTGTTATCATTGAACCCTTGTTATGACTCTCAAAAAGCAGAGTGATTTTTGGGTGTTTTATAATCTCCAAGACCTCGAAATAACCCCCAATATAAATCTATTCAAATGTATTAGGCTTATTATGAGGTCAATGGACGGACTCAAAGCTCGCGGGTTCCGCTTCCTCTGCACCTCACTTTCGATTCTATCTTTCTTTTTAAAGCATTCGAAATTGTGCGTCTTGTTGTAGGACCCATCACCCCCATTAATCACGTGGATGGACCAGCTAGTTGGGAATGCCACTTGGAAAATGGGTAGTGTACTTCTACAATTACATCTAGATTTTGTCTTAGAGGACCAAGACAACTCTTAAAAGGGAGTGTTACGATACCATAACAGTACTTCCCCAACAATACTTCTAAGTGTAGCTAACCACCGAAGGCAGAGGCAAGTGTAAGTCTTTGGCCTGCGTGCATACAATGTAGTAGGTATCATGGATCAGTAACCCATGCATGCAATATGAATGGTGGATGTCAGCAGCAACTACCACCTACCGCATGAAAACTCACACTAGAGTAGGAGGAGCATACTATAAGAGAGTGCATAGGCTGGGTAGATTAGACAAGCTTTGCATTTTATGTGGTTATAATGTTCCTAACACATAACATGTAATGATTATAGAAAGAAATTATATATTATTGCATAGTGTCAACTCATCAAGCTAATCATTATTGCTTTTGATTGCAATAAAATACGAGGTAAAACAAGAAAGATATGAAGGTCTAAACTTTGATAAGAAATGGCAAATAAATGAACTTAGGAAAAGGAGCCTTAAAAAAATTTACAAATTGTATTCAAAGGGGAAGGGGGGCGGGGAAGGATTTAATTTTTTCTATAAGTCTTACGTTACCACACATGTGATTATTCTTTGATATCACGTTGCCACATGTGATTATGCTTTGTTATCATGTTTCCACAGACGTGATTATTCTTTGACATTCAAATATCAAAAAAAAAATCAACAAATATTTCCTAACATGCTTGTAGCAGGGATGGGCACAACAGTGTGAGCAATTTAAAAAAAAAAAAACTGAAACCCCAATTTAAAGTGTCTTCAAAAAATTTGTAAAGGAGCAGAAGTTTAGGAAGTGAAGTTTGAAGTACTTCTCTTCCAGAAGTCCAAACAAAACTAGAGATAACGTTAACTCTCTATCAAAAGAACTTACATAATCTTGTTGATTCTTCACCAAGTTGGCTAAAAATTGACCCAAATTTAAGCTAAATAAAATATCTACTGATCTATGAATCTACAATTAGAAAATTCAGCCAGAAGTATATAAAAAATAAATAGATAAAAACATATAGCAAAACTCTAACTAACTAAATTTGGAGTAGTTTCACTAAAAGTGCCATAAGTTTCTCATTATAGCTCCAAATTCAAAACTCAGACAAAGGGCTACTAATTCAAATTTACAAGAGATCACTCAAGAAATAAAGAATAATAGACCAAAACTTGGACCAAAGTACTCTGAAAAAAATTAAAAACAAAAAAAATAGTGGAAAGAAACATGACGAATCCACCAAATTTGATAAAAATATTATCCAACGCTATGATACCAATGTAGTAATGTGTGATTCATGTCATTTTAGCATCTACTTCATTCATAAACGTCACATTTTCTTGGTGAAAACAAGAAAAACAAGAAACGAGTAAACATTCAACAAACTAGACAAAATAGGAAAACCTTCACCAAATACGGTAAAGAAAGGTAAGTTTTATCATCATTCCTGATCTTCAATGCGTAAGCCTTAATCTAGAGTATGATCGAACTCTCATGTCATGGTAGGCACATAAACCAAAGAAAACACCAAGAAAGGTCTCAAAGAGAAGTATTAACTAACCTAATTCTATTTTGATTTAGTATCATGGCTACATTTAGCAAAGCTTATTGTTGTGCACATGGGCTAATTACATGCATGACATGATAACCCAACCAAGTAGAAGCCTATGATCAATCACCTAAGTTTCAACTCCAAGCCACAGTGTGTGAATTCAAGGTGGGAGAGAGAGAGAGAGAGAGAGAGAGAGAGAGAGAGAGAGAGAGAGAGAGGGAGAGAGAGAGAGAGAATTCAGGGAATTTCCAATGGTAAGAGGGCGAGTTTCTAACTGTATATCTAGCATACAAGAGCCTATGCATGATGCCATGCAAACCGCATGTTGATTGGTCTCACCCTAGGTCCTATTATATTGATAGCCTCTATACATGCATACTAATCATCACATACTGTGTGCAGCTCCATATGTCACGGATAGGAGTGTTTGGATCCTCACAAGCTTTTTCACTATTACATAACTGGCCTTGAACGGAATGTAAAGGCATGATTGATAATCTTGATAACTAAAGGGCCAGAATACTCAAAATCCTCGTATTTGCACATGGACATAACACATAGCTAGACTAGTAGTAGAAGCTATTGAGCGTTATGACGTATTGAGTTGCTTTGAGGTCTCCACGGCTTGGCCTAATATATATATATATATATATATATATATATATATATATATATATATATATATATATATATATATATATGAGATTCAGAATATTTATTGCTTTACAAGTTTCATATGTATTTGATTGAATCTTCATGTCATTTCACTTAATGCTTTGCTAAATAAATGTGCTCTTGTCTCGTATTATCTAGGTTTTGTCATGTACAATCACTTTTGTCATAGATTATTAATATATTATTGATCTTATAAGTCACATAAAAGCTCATTCATATGAGAAACATGATGTCTAGCCTAAAATCACTATAAGTTGCAAGCGAGTGTAAGGATTCTGATCATAATTTTGTGAGACTCAAAGTTCTTGTGTACATATTATACAAAAAAGATGATTCATCCTCTCATCTCCTATCAGCTCGTGCTATATTAATTGTGGAGAGAGCAGTTTCTTTAGAATTCTACTTTATGAAGAGAAGCATTCTACTCACAAAGAAGTATTGAAATTTTTTACGATCGCCATCATATCGGAGAAACAGCATGATTATATGCTAAACATATGTTCACATTTCACGGTTAAAGTTATAGTACTGATCCAAAAAAGTTCAGAGTTTCGATCGTACATAGTAAATTGTCGAAGTTTTACAATTCCTTGAGGAACCCAAAATGGGCCACTTCATATAATTTGCTAGAATCTTTTTGACATTATTGTGAGGCGAGGTGAAGTTGTCGTAACCTTAAGGGCTATAATAATTCTTATCACTTGAGCTCCACTTTTAAAAGCTTCAAAAAGTCAAGGCATTACCTATTTGAAAAGGCTCAAGAATCATAGTTACTAAAAATGATAGTATCCATCTAAAAGAAACCATTCCCTTCAAACTCCAGCCCATCCGTTCAAGTTCACTTTTCTTTTCTATTTTGTAGCATTCCAGCTTAAAAAAATGCAAACAAAGCCTTAGTTTCTTCGTCAAAAAATAGCAAAAGGCTGAAAAGCAAAGCAGAGCGCACACACACACACACACACACTCTCTCTCTCTCTCTACAAGTTTCTGATTTTTTATAATTTGTGGGTTCTTGTTGCTGCTGCTGCTTTTTGTTTTTATCCAAAGGCTGGGCTCACTCAGTACTCACATACTCATGCATGCGCATTTCACGCCCTCTTGTTGTTCGCTCGATCGCGGCTCTCTTTCTCGCTCTTGCTACCCGGTGCGTGTGCCTTAATTTCAGTACTACGGCTGTGATCCGCGTGACGGATTGATTGATAATTACCAAAAAGATATGATTCCCGGGGGGTGCAGTATGGCCGTGGCTTCTTCTTCATCAACACAATTGCAAACGGATGATTTTTGTTTGAGCCAGACTTTTGATACGATGTCCCGGCCAACAGGTGGAGCGAGTATTCCTTTCTTATGATCATTTTGGCAATGTAATTTGTATTCGGTAATTGAGGTACACTACAGTAGATCTTTGGTGCTGGCAAAGCACCCAACTATTTGTGCTTGACAGTATAATTGCTTATAAATGGTAACGGTCTCTGCATGGCGCGCTTGTGTAACTGGGCCTGTATGGGGTTATCGTGCAGACAAGATACTGTAAAGCTTGAAGTGACCTGTTCTGTTGTTTCTGTGGATTGGCTGCCTGACTGGCTAGCTTCGACGATTTCTGATCCATTAGCCCCCCTTCATGGTTTTGTCATGTGACATTTAAGCAGATTCTGAACTTTTCAAGGCTTAGTCATGTGGCGTTCAAGCGTTTGAATTTTCTGAAGATCCGTCAGGCTCTTGTCCGAGGACTATCATTACTACTCAGTTATCCGGCATTCATTCCAGTATGTGGCATGGTACTTTAGTATCAATTGAGTTTGTGAGGATGACCTTTTCTAACTCAGGATGACATCTCTCAACTAGTCCATTTTCCAGCTGCTAATTCTGGGCAAAACTCCTCTCCCGCTCTGGCAAACAAGCGCTGATGGCTTCGTGAGTACCACTGAATTTTAACGAATCCAGTACTGAAATTCAGAGATTCCGTTAAAAATCTATGAACATCTTATCTTGCACATCTTTCAGTGTTATTGAGATACTGAATTCTATCTGAGGCATATGTTGGTTATCTATCGAAAACCCTAATGTTGGGCTCGTTCAGCTTGGAACGAAAGTCAGAAACTACTACATGTAACAATTCAGTGCTATTCTGGCTGCATGCATTAGTGTACCAAGATTCAGAGCACCCTGCTTCGACCCATGCCTGAAACAATCATTTAATGTAAAAGTACATGTAGAATATTGTTGTAATTGATATTATTATATTGATAGATGTTGTGCTGTGTTGCATTGCTTTTTAGAAGTTTATTAACTTTTGGCTTGCCTGCAGTATCCACCTAGTACATGTCACCTCGCTAAAAGTCTCATGTATCTGTTGAATATGTATTAGGAGTAAATTAACGTGTTGGCCAGATTCAACATTTTACAGCTAAAGAAAGAACTTACTAGATCTGTCTGTACATCATTGATTTTTTGTAGGACTTGGTTATTTCATATTTCGGGACATTGAAATGGTGGAGCAACATCAGCAGCAGAAGGCTCCTGAAAAACCAAAAGAAATTCGTGACTTACCTTTGAAGACGGCTGTAGAGGAGCAATGCTTTCCAGAACCTCCATGGCTCCATGATTTTTTGAGAGTTACGTATTTCACTTCGTGCCATGGAAGATGCTCATGTGATACGAATGCACATGAAGTTTATTTTTGCATCAGCTGCGGTAAAGGACCTTTTTGTTTGCACACCGTCCTCTACGATCATAGATCATCATCAACAACGAATCATACGTGCATCCGGGTCAGGAAAGCTTCTCGCAAGGATGCAGTACGTGTGCGTGATGTTCAAACATTATTGGATATTTCGGGGATCCAGGTCTATTCCTTCAACGGTAGTGATCATCTCTTTCTTCAAAGTCGTCCACCCTCTAAGATCAATACCACCAAAAGGTCGGATGTACCTTCATGTGGGATTTGTGGAAGAAGAATAATAGATCATCTTCACCGTTTTTGCTCCATCTCATGCAAACGTATTGCAATTCGCAATCCTTCCAAGCATGGAAAATTATCTCTCAGTCCAGTAGCTACACACGCAGCAATATTAACCTCTCTCCAAGCTGCTGCTGATATCAATCTTCCATCGACCTCCGCATGTGTGACTGAAGAAAGGGATTGCCATGAGGGTTTCATTCTAAGCTGGCCTCAAAGTGAAAAGAAGAAAAGGAAAACCGGTTCCTTTGATAATTTTCAGATCATGCAAGCTGCTTATACGTGGGCATGTTGGAAATGTCAAGCAACATCCTTTATGAAAGATATATATGAGCAAGAGTGCCATACAAACTAGAGAGGTGGCAACAACATCATCATCAGTGCAATATTGTAGTAGAACCATTCATTCATTTGTTGAAATCATTATAGCACTACATTTCCAAAAAAACTGTTTGCTAAGTACTATTGTTAAAGTGAATGTTCCTATTTAAATTTTAAATTTGAGTTGCTGCAGCTAATGCCAGCACTCATATTAAATTAATTACTGGTTGCAATTTTTGACAAATGCTAGTCGAAGTTCTAACTAATAGAGTTCTAGCTCGTCATCATGGGTCAATTTCTCTTCCTTTACACTCCGAATCTGACACGGTAATTAGAGAAGATTGTTGGAAATTTAATGAAACAACAATGAATGATGTTGGAAGGTTTTCAGCTCATTGAGAGTAGTAAACGTGGTACGTGGTCAAATGCTGTATAGCTGAATTTTGTACTTTTTACATGGAGTAAACCAAAACAAGATATAGTAGTCTTTGATTTTGGTCCAATCATGAGATCTTTTTTGTCTTAGATTGCTTTCCACCTCAATTTAGGGTCTACCAAACATACACTGATTACTTACATTTTGAAATAATCAAAAAATGTTATGAAATTAATCCACAATTCCAAGGGCAATATTGTAATTTGATTTCCTTTTAAATGTCGTGGGCTATTGGCAAAAAAAATTTGGTCTATCATAAACTTGATTTCTCTATCATAGTTGTTCAATTGTATTTCAATTTTTACACCGTAATCGATTGTATATGCAACTAATGATTTCAATTAATTTGTCACTCATAACTACTTTTTCCAATTAATACAATTTTTATAAGCTTTAGTAAAGTAAAAAAATTGTGATTATTTTTTAAACTTGTATAAATTTTGTTCACAATATGGTTTCAAGGTCATATAAATTGACTATATAATTTAAAAAATGTTCAAGGGACCAAGAAAAGTACCTGGATAAAGTTATTAAGACTTTATGATGAATTTGAATAACGGGACAATTTTTTAAGTCGTTCGTGGGAAAACTTTCACTTTATAGTGCAACAAATCAATAGAGTCATGTTTAAAATGCATTACAATAATGAAGCTAGAGATGAGCAAGTCGAGTACCTAACTAAATAATAAATTAAGAGTGTAATAAGTATCTCTATTTACAATGGTAGATACAATCATACTTATAGTTGATATAATTGAATGCCGAAAGCTATCGATGCATTGTCAATAGTTAGTAGTAGTTTGGTGATAATGGCAGGACCCTATGATATAATCGAACCATTGGATAATGCATTCACAAGGTTTATCAAATTAAGTCGATAAAGTTGTTGTGATTAAACTCCCAGAAAGTCAACAAAAAATTTAATTAACTGAAACCGAAAATTTCTCAAAAAGCTAGTGGAATGAAAGATATGAAAATTGAATGTAGATCTATATTTCAAAAATTATTTTATACTTAAAACGTGTGTAATCATTGGTATTGTGCTTCTTGGAAGGAGAGCTTGTGGTAAGGGACACAAATGATCTTAATAAGAGCTATTGTTATGGAGTAGATCAATTATGACATGGTACTAGGTGAAATATCTCATAATATACTTGATAAACAGTGGTTATATGACTAGAGTATTTTGTGTGAGATTTTTAGCTATGATCTAGCATATAATCATGTTGTTTCTCAAATATGATGGCGATCGTCAAAAATTTCAAACTTCTTTGTGAGTAGAATGTTTCTCTTCATAAAGTAGAATTCTAAAGAAACTGCTCTCTCCACAACTAATATAGCACGAGCTGATAGGAGATGAGGATGAATCATCTTTTTTGTATAATATGTACACAGGAACTTTGAGTCTCACAAAATTATGATCAGAATCCTTACACTCGCTTGCAGCTTATAGTGATTTTAGGCTAGACATCATGTTTCTCATATGAATGAGCTTTTATGTGACTTATAAGATCAATAATATATTAATAATCTATGACAAAAGTGATTGTACATGACAAAACCTAGATAATACGAGACAAGAGCACATTTCTTTAGCAAAGCATTAAGTGAAATGACATGAAGATTGAATCAAATACATATGAAACTTGTAAAGCAATAAATATTCTGAATCTCATATCTATATATATATTTAAACTTATGTACAGTTTTGCGCATGTGTATGGGTGCACCATGCATGCTCCTCCCCTCACCCATGCATGTCTAACTAGAAAACTTGTGGAGGAGGATGCATGTATGGGGAAAAGGATGCATGGCCCTCCTCCTCATGCATGCATCTAAAGGGCCCACATCCCACTCCAAATTCAAAATTCAAATTACCCTCCTTTTTTCATGGATGCTCTTCCTTCGTCCAAATCAACGCTCCTAGCAGGATCATCTCCTGCCATCCATCGCTCTCCTCCTTGCCCTCTATAATTGCATTGCTAAAGAATGTTGTCCATTCTGTAAAACTGTTTGCTTCAAGGTATGTTAGAGCCAAAATTAACAAAATTGAGTTTGGTTTGAACATGGACACGGCAACTCTCACGCTGGAGAACGACGAAGAAAATCCTGGACATCATTTGGTGGCATTTTCTTTCGATTCTAATCCTCATGGAAGATAAGCGATTTCAGTACAAATTATTCATTAACATACACATTTTGTCCCATTGTAATCATGTCAAGATTGTGGCCTGTGATGCAGCCTGCGTTGCAAAATCACGGCAGCTGTGAGTGCCACAACAAGTGCTTTGGGGGGAATTTGTCAACTACGTTTGTGATTTTGTTTCGAGCGATAGAGATGGTAGATTAACGGAGATGAATTATCGATGGGGAGGGGGCTGATAGAGGCCCTGGATGAGATGGTGATCAATGGCATCATTTCGTCGCTCTTGGCTGCAAAAGTGTTGATGTGAAAGTGTTGCGGACAAAGGTGCACTCCAAGATCAGCTCTAGGGGTCATCTTCACGCTTACAGGTATTGTGACAGTCTTTGGACATTCAATTTGACAAACGCTAGCTTCAAGACGGACAATGATGACATGCAAGCAGTGGATCGTGTCAAGATTGTGGCCTGTGATGCACCCTGTGTTGCAAAATCACGGCAGTTGTGAGCGTCGCAGCAAGTGCTTTGGGGGGAATTCATTAACTAGGTTTGTGATTTTGTTTTGAGCGATAGAGACAACGGATTAACAGAAGATGAATTATCGACATCTTTCAAGCTAATTTCTAAGAATCATTTTTGTGGTTGCAAATACGTATATACCTGGTTAGAGAATATGGACCTGAAACAAGCTATTATGAATCATGATATCAGCTCAAAAATGCTTGTTGAAGTTTCTAAGTGAATGAATACTACACGATTTTGATGATTATTTTTCGTTTACACATGGCATGTACTATATTTCTATTTTAAATACTCGAGCCTAGATTGTCAGATTGGTAACGAGCTTTTTCTCAGAAAGATTTTGTGCCTATGAAATCTTTAATGTGCCAGCTACATCCAGTGTTCCAACTTAAAGTTGGCCAAGTTTGTGAGTTAGCATCAGATTAAGTGTCACAGCATACATCAAGTGTCACATTGTTAGGGAACAATGACAATTACTACGAAGCAAATTGCTCCATAGACTTACAAACATAACATTACAAAGGTCTGATAATGAAGGGAGATGTGTCGATCAAGCCCAAATACACTTTGTTAGTAGGCAACTAGCAAAGCAGGTCAACAGGCAGGGAATTCACAAATTGCTAGAAGCAGCTCTCTCTTTGTGCAGATCGGGACTCTCTCTTTATTTTTCTTTGTGCGTCTCTCTCTCTCTCTCTCTCTCTCTCTCTCTCTCTCTCTCTCTCTTTGTGCGAATCCGGACTGGCAAGCGTTTTTTCTTGGATCTGGACTAGAGTGCAGTGTGGATCGAGACTAGCAGGCAACTGTCGAAGAGGAGAAGAGTTGTTAAAGATCGCGACCTGCATGCTGTTGAAAGTCATTCTAATCACAGGAGCATCATTTGGCGCGTAGCATTAGTGATCCTTGCTGCAGATCCATCATGTCACTCACCAGCTTGGTTGGGCCACAGAGAGCTCCCGCTATGACGTCGCTCTACCCACTTATGTACTTTGAGATGTTGTGGATCACTACATCTGCTCCGAGCCTGATAGGAGAGAGCACCAGAGGAGCAAAGGTGTTGTCCACCACCACAGTGGCTCCCTTATTGTGGCCAATACTTGCGAGGGCAGGAATGTCTGCCACAATAAGAGTAGGATTCGACATTGTCGCGAAGTAAAGAACCTTTGTTGATGGGGTGAAGGCAGATTCCACTGCCTCTGGGAACTCTATGTCTACGAAAGTAGTGGAGATTCCGCACACATGGGGTGCACACACATGGTAGGAAATTTGCCAGAAGAGCATGAGTGAAGAGCGTGAGTGTCGCCATAGAGACAACTTGAGGCTTGAACATGACTCGGCTCTCTGGAATCAACGATTTGTTGCTCTCTGGAATCCAGATTTGTTGTAGAGTGGTAACTGCCAGAAATGAACTTCAATAGTGAATATCAAACAGATCTCTGTTTCTCTTACTCTTTTGTAAAGTTATCTCAGTTATGAGAGCTCAACATGTCCTACATAGAAGTTTGATTTATTTGCGACATAGATGTGTTCTTGGCTGCCTCAAAAGGTACAATTTGTAATAGCAGACATTGCCTTCATGAATGCGACTGGGAACAAATATTCTGCCTTGGAAATCAACGATTGACTGGCCATAGAAACGCGTTAGAAAATGGCAACATAAATGCCTTGGATGTCTACCATAAGGAGTACGAAGGTCTGCCACAGGGAGTACGAAGGTCTGCCATAGCAATTGGGATTATCAATTATGAATTTGTTGGCCATCAGAGCTCTGACACTGTTTTAGCATTAAGGACTAGGCAAAAATGTGTCTCTCTGTCAGCGTTAAGCACTAGCCTGTGTTAGTAGACAATAGTAATTCAATCCATTTTTTTGTTGCTCTTCTTTGTTTTGGTATTGTGATTTTTCTCATCCCTAATGGGTTCTTCATTTGGACAAGGCTGTTGGAATTTGATGCTCAGCCTCAAATCTATTCAATAAAGAGCATCCTGAAAAACCAAAACAGAAGGCTCGAATTTCTAAGCAGAGGATCGAACATTCTAGAATTTTTTGATACTGGATCAACTCAAAAAATTCTATATTTTTTGAGTCATTGTACATTTTTTGATACTTGTAAAATTTGATACTGTCGGTCTAAAATTCGACCCAATGACTTCGCATTGACAGTCCGCCCACTTTGTACATGCATTAATTGTAATGAGGCAGTTGTAATAACTACAACAAAAGGTAGTTGTAGATATTTTGTACGATATCAATCCTAGAATCTTCATCGGAAAACTTCTTCTGATTATTCAAGTTTTTGTAACCAGAGTTATCACTCTCAACGACTATAAGCTGAAGTTATCACTTCAAGCACTGTACTCATTGTTTGATATTAATCAGAGTGCAAATTTTAGTCCCACCACTGTATCGTTTCATTGTGCATTTGTTTAAATCATTCAATTTTGTGGCACTTCCGATCCTAACATGCACTCCAGCTTCCACTAACTAGCCTCTCGATTTCAAACAAGGGCTACTTTTGGTTTATAAATGAGCATTGTTCCTCTTTACAATCATCTATAGGAAGTTTTTGGAGGCCATGTTTGCATGGGGAAGAAAGTCAGTTGGTGTTGTTCCTTTCAGCACATCTGATCCTTCTCATCAATATAGCTTCTGAAAAGGTTTTGTACTTTGCATGCATTTTCTAGAAAATGCTTTTTTAGATTGTTTCAGAGCCATGTCGCTTTTAACGGTAGATAGCCCCTTGCAAGTATGCTTCTCTATATAATATGTTCTTGATTGAAAGGGTCTTTCAAAATTCTCCTATTTTGGTACACATTACAAGCTACTCAAGCTATCTAAGCTTTAACAAAAAGTTATGAATTGTTTTTTTGTTTATCCAGGACAATCTATCACTCTTTAAGGAAAGCTTTATTTATTACCTACAATAAGAGTTCAACTATCAGTTTTAATATGAAGATTTAAGGAGCATCGCTGATTTACATGCACTACCTAAAAAAAGGTTTAAACTTACAACTTCTAAGCTGTAAAGTTGTTGTTTAGCCAACAACTATTCGCAATCAAATGTGCAACCTTACAAGTTTGAAGTCGTTGAGTTTTTTATCCCGCCGCTATTCACGATCAATTGCAATGCCTTAATAATAGGTTTACTCCACAATGCCTCCCTATACATATGGTCCACTTCAAGATCAAGAGTGTAGTCTTTGCCATAAAATTTATCCTAATAGTTTTGAAGAATTCAGCAATTAGCTTTATATTCAAGTGTCGAGTCCCTTTGATAAGCAATGTTACAGATGTAAGTATCGCTTTAGTGGTAGATATTGTGGATTTTGGACTATATTTCTATTTCAAATAATGTTTCTTTAGTTGTTTTGTCATCATGGAAAAGTCCAAAACACATCAAGCTAAAATTGTGTAAATTTCATTGACAATGTCTATTGTGCAAAATACTACACAGTGTTGTTGGTGGAAAATTCAACAACATTATATGATATTATAACCTCACAAGTTTGAACATTTTTTAGACTATTTGAAGTATCCAAAAGATGAAAACTTAATAGCGCTGAATAATTTTTCATTAAAGTTAGTCAGAAAATGGTTACTCCTTTCATACAAAAGATTTTTTCCATGCATCAGGCGGAAAATCCGAACGCACAAAATGTTGTGTAGTCTTATTGATGGAAAATCCAATATCATTACATGATGTAATTTTAGTTGATTTAGCAATTTTCATAAACTTTAAATTGAAAATCAATAATCAATAATAAGTTGTAATTGAAAGTAGCATAGCAATAGTAGATTTTTATGCAAAAAAAAAAAAAAATTCATGCATCAAGTGGTAAATCTTGATCCATAAGATATAATATAGTCTCATTACTTTGTTGTTAGGAATGTTCCTACTATGCTTTCCATGTGATGTTTAATTGAGAATAGGTTATTTTTTCATTTGAACTCAATATCTCAATGTGTTATGGCTATGTTGTTATATGAAAAAGATAGTAGTAGCGATCTCAAAAATACTACATGAACTATGCATGGAGAAATGTGACACTCAATCTAATTGGTGCTTCCAAAACCAAAATGATTTTTAGAGAAAATGTCATGGCTAAGTAATGGATAGAGCAACACTTATCATAGAGATTAATTCTACTATGGCATTCATGTTTATTATTCAAGTCAACAATTTGTTATTGTTATAGTTGAATGACTATTGAATGACTTAGTAGATAGGTTTGATAATTTGTAAGACCCTAACCCTAACTCTAATTTAAAAAACCAGCAACACTTGGGCACTCTCGGAAGATTCGAATTTCTCAGAAGACTCGAATTTTTCATAACACTCGAATTTTTCTAAGACTTGAATTTTTCCGACCCAACGTTAAGCTTGACAGAGAAGGATTTTCCGACCCTAGATCAGATCGGATCGAGGTGTGAAAATATACACATGGGTCGGATTTATCAAACCCGATCTAGGGTCAAACACGTCCGGATAATTTCTATCTCGATTCGATTTGATCCGATATAGGGTCGATCTCTTTTTGACAAGGATGACATTGGGTCGGAAAAATCCGACACTAGATTTTTTGACCTTCTAAAAAACTCAAGCCTTCTTTTTCTGGGTTTTGTACAGCTTTTAGGATGCTCATTATTGAGGTTAAGCATCGAATTCCAACAAAATTCACATACATACCACATGCATGAACAATATATTCGCTTTGAACTGTAAGCCGTCCATTAATAGACATTTGCAAACACAGATCGCCTACCGCCTGTCAACTTTTTATTAAGATACTCTCTGCGCTGTTGTTGAACATGGTTAAATTTTACTATGGCCGAGATGTGTGAGATATGTTGCATATTTGAGATGCAAGATGTGTGAGATCAGTCACCATCCAAATCATCGACCATCACTTAGATCGTCGGTGGCCACCTAAATCCGCACGTGCGATCATTGGCCATCCACCCAAACCATCGGCCGCCACCCAAAATTTCGGCTAATTGTCACTGACAACTTTTGATCCAAACCACTGACCTTTGGCCCAAACCACTGATCGTAACCCAAATCGATCGTCCGCCTTCAATCATCAACTGTCCACTCTGAGCATCATCCACACGTTTCGACCACAATCCGCCACCTAGATCGTCAACTTTCCTCCTAAACCATCGCTGCTCGCCCGTCAACGACGAGCACTCTTTAGTAGTATATATACATATGTATATGTATATATATGTATCTATATATATATATATTTAAACTTCTATACACTTTTGCGCATGTGTATTGGTGCACCCATGCATCCTTCTCCCCTCACCCATGCATGAGCTTTTTCTAACTAAAAAACTTGGGGAGAAGGATGCATGTATGAGGAATGTGCATATCCCCATACATTTGCACATTGTGTGCATTGAGGGGTGGACCCCAAAGAGATTCCTCACCCCCTCCCTCCCACTTACTTAATTTAAATACTTAAAGTTTGAAGTTAAGGTTTTATTTTTTTCACACACTTCAATGTGCTTTAAACATTAGCCAATAATCTTTATTACTTGGCTTTTTTATTTATTTTAAATTATCAAAGTTTTACCATAAATCATGAACATAAAAATTATCTTGACTACCTTAAACTGGTTTTTTTTTTTCAATCCTTCAAATTCCTATCTTGACCTGCCATTTTCAGGAATGTTTAACCACAAGTCCAAACTCACTAGCTTTAACTCCTAAATCGTTACCCACAACTTTTATCTATGGGTGCACAATTAAAAAAAAAGTAGGGGGATGGGGTGAGGGGAGTAAAAGAGACAATAAAAAGAGAAAAATAGGGGGGGGGGGAGGGGGGATTTGGAACACATGTGCATGCACGCACACACGTGTGTGTGTGTGTGTGAGTGAGTGAGTGAGTGTGTGTGTGTGTGTGTGTGTGCGCGCGCACCTATATGTGTGTGCGTGTGCATCTGTTCGTTGTGTGTGTGTGACCCCCGACACAACGAATGCGTGTTTGTGTGTGTGTGCGCGCACATGCATGCGCGCGCGCACACACACACACACCTCCATATAAAAAACCTTTTGTGAATGAGATATATTGTATGAAGTATAGAGTCTAGAGTCCTTTTTCTCTTTCTCTCTTTCCCACGGGCCCCACTTCTCTCTCTCTCTCTCTTTCTCTCTCTCTCTCTCTCTCTCTCTCTCTCTCTCTCTCCACAGGTCAAGCAACCACCCATAGCGGGAGGGATGTCCCTCCATGCCCCTAAAAAAAATGAAGAAGGTTAAAATGTGTGTGTGTGTGTGTAGATATATAAACAAGGGGGTGCCTCCATTCCATTAAAAGTAAATATATCAATATGAATATGAATGTAAATCCACTTAAAAATGTGAACCCCCACTCTCCATAAAACAAAAAAAGTGAAGGGGCTTTTTGGCTCCCCATAAATTAAGTTTTTTTTTTTAAAAAGAAGACAAAAAAAAGTCCCCATCAAAAAAGAAATTCCCCCCCCCCCCCCAAAAAAAAAAAAAAAAAACCTAAGGCTTTTAAGGGCAGAGCATATCTTTTTTTAACACTCCCTCGCCCTTTTTTGTCACATGGCAAAACCCACCCACTCATCTCCCCCGAGCACTTAAACCATCGGCCTCTTGCCCAAACAACTTGGTTTTAACCATTAGGGAGCACACTTGCACTCCGCCCACCCCATATGTTCTCCCCTTCTCCTGTCAATCCACCTAGAAAAACATCATCGATGAGCAGAACCGAACTAAGATTTATTATATGGCTTTCGTATTTATTTTGAATTACCAAAATTTTACCCATAGATCATGAACAGAACGTTTTACCCAAAGTTCTTTTCACTGTCTAGCATCCATGCTCTATTGAAGAACATATTTGCTAATCCCATCCTTGCAACGATTGTGGGACATAGTAGAAGTTGAATATATAAAACTAGACATTTTTTTATTTATTCAAATTGAAATGGAAATTTGACACGAAGTTTTCCTTTGTTCTTACCTCTAGGGTCGAACTGTTACATCACCTCAAGTATTTTCATCTTTGAGAGCTGTAAAATGCATTCATATGATGGAAGGTCGAATGAATGGTGTTCATTTTTCAATTGCACACTATTTTAGTGCTCACCAAGAACTGGCCATCTTGAATCATTGAGGTTAGTGTCTCCGAGAGACTTCAATCCCTTTTTTCATCACTGGTATCTAGCTTTATCCACATAAATCACACACACACATACATCGGCCACCCGTCAATGACCATTAGCGACCACCCGTCAGCGACCATCGGCCACCCGTCAACGACCATCGGCCGTCCATTGCCCATCAATGACGGGCACTCTTTACTAGTATATATGTCTATATATATATGTGTGTGTGTGTGTGTGTGTGTGTGTGTGTGTGTGTGTGTGTGTGTGTGTGTGTGTGTGTGTGTGTGTGTATACAGATATATATATATATATATATATATATATATATATATATATATATATATATATATATATATATATATATATATATTAGGCCAAGCCGTGGAGACCTCAAAGCAACTCAATACGTCATAACGCTCAATAGCTTCTACTACTAGTCTAGCTATGTGTTATGTCCATGTGCAGATACGAGGATTTTGAGTATTTTGGCCCTTTAGTTATCAAGATTATTAGTCATGCCTTTAAATTCCTTTCAAGGCCAGTTATGTAGTAGTGAAAAAGCTTCTGAGGATCCAAACACTCCTATTCATGACATGTGGAGCTGCACATAGTATGTGATAGTAATACTATGCATGTATAGAGGCTATCCATACAATAGGAGCTAGAGTAAGACCATTTAACATGCGGTTTGCATGGCATCATGCGTAAGCTCTTGTATGCTAGATAGATAGTTAGAAATTTGCCCTCTTACCATTGGAAATTCCCTGAATTCTCTCTCTCTCTCTCTCTCTCTCTCTCTCTCTCTCTCTCTCTCTCTCTCTCTCTCTCTCTCTCTCTCTCTCTCTCTCTCTCTCTCTCTCTCTCTCTCTCTCTCTCTCACCTTGAATTCACACACTGTGGCTTGGGGTTGAAACTTAGGTGATTGATCACAGGCTTCTACTTGGTTGGATTATCATGTCATGCATGTAATTAGCCCATGTGCACAACAATAAGCTTTGAAAAATGTAGCCATGATACTAAATCAAAATAGAATTAGGTTAGTTAATACTTCTCTTTGAGACCTTTCTTGGCGTTTTCTTTGGTTTATGTGCCTACCATCACATGAGAGTTCAATCATACTCCAATTTTAGTTAGTTAGAGTTTTGCTATATGTTTCTATCTATTTATTTTCAATATACTTCTGGCTGAATTTTCTAATTGTAGATTCATAGATCATTAGATGTCTTATTTAGCTTAAATTTGGGTCAATTTTTAGCCAACTTTTTCTTTTGATAGAGAGTTATCTCACTCCAAGAGGATGGGTGATTACCAAGGCTTTTTTTAAGCGTTTCTTTGAAAGATAGTTTATAAAATGAGTCGCGGGGGGGGCATAGCGAGCCTCAGGTCTGGTGTTTGGCCTCGGTATAAGCCTACCAAATTTGAACTTGTTTTTAAAACATTTATAAAGAGGGATATAGAGAGGGTTATAAATTCACTAGAGGGCCTCGGAATATACATCGGTATAATGAAGCTAATTTGAGGGGTATATCGAGGCTGACGTTGGTATAAGCCTACCAAAATTGAACTTGTTTTTGAGACATTTATAGAGAGGGTTATAAAGAGGGTCCAGGTGGCCAGAGGAATTTCAGGACACTCTGCTAACCGAGTATAATACCGAGACTGATGAAAAAAAGGCCCCTCGGTATAAACCATGGTATAAAACAGAATGTAAATGGATCTCACTTTTGGAATTTGTTACCTATCAATACATTAAATTCCATTTTCTATCAACATTGGTTGCCATGTGAATAAAGAAATTTATCTATCACAATAATGATGATGATCACAAATTGTGTACTCACATGCATCGACTTCCTCTTTGATGTCAACTAGTCAATTAATAAAGTGTAATTGCATCTGTGAGCAATATGATTAATATTACAATGAGTTGAAATACATGGTATTGTCTCACTTATTGGTTCCTCGTTATCATTTGACGCATCATCATGCGACAAATCCGCCAAACCAAATGAGTCTATCTCTAATTCTACCCAAATATCTCCTATTGCTTCATCATTAATAAGCTGATCTTCAAAAGCTAATGGCGACGGTGAGAACAAGTGAGACTGAGAAGGTGTGTCGTGTGTCGTCAATCCATCCGATGATGATGCATCACGATCAACTCATTAGCTTGTGAAGCTTGCACATGATCATACTCCGAAAATGTGTCATCGAATCCGTCATCATGATCTTGTTCATGAGGTGCATAAGGTAGCAACGCCATGTCCTCCACGACATCTCTATCTTCAAAAATTCTTTTACTTCGAGGAGTGACTTGAATCACGTACCACCATCTAGGATCTGAATGATCGGGGTGAAAGACTGCCTATATTTAATCGATGTTACCATAAACTTTGACTCGTAGTTAGTATACATAGCTATGTTATAGTTGCTTGGGTATTACTATACACAATCTACACATTTTGCAGTACACTGAAAATCAATTGATTGACAATGAAAGAGCATAGACATCCTGAAAACATAGAAGAAATATACCTGCGCACATTGTTGAGAAAAAACAAATGTATCGTTTTGATCTGTCCAAAGCTTGGTAGAGTCAATGGCAAAATAATCACTCTCATCTTTCTTGACAGTTGCATTGGGACCATTGCAAATAACTTTGAACCATTTGACTTCAAATATGAAAAAGCTGAATCGTCTAAATCCAACTTTGGGGATGTCATTGATTGTCCCACAATAATCAAGTTTAGAAGAGAGTAAATTGGTGTCCGCCGTGCTTGCTCGACTCTCTTGGGTAGAATTTTCCAAGACTCCACAATCGTACATATTTATATTTTTGTCAATGCGCTTTGTACGAAAGTGTCATCCATGCATCCATAGTGCATTGCATTTTTTGTACTGAACAAAATGGAACTAAATGTGTTAGGGATACAACAAACATGTACAAAATTGCACGTACAAATGTTTTAATTAACATGTGAATGATAATCATCATAGCTTACATGTAAATCACCCCCCTTGCCTCTCTCTCTCTCTCTCTCTCTCTCTCTCTCTCTCTCTCTCTCTCTCTCTCTCTCTCTCTCTCTCTCTCTCTCTCTCTCTCTCTCTGTTACTTCCTGGTTGTTTGTCGAGGCTTCTCTAAGGGCATGCAGCCAATCAAGCATCATGTCCTTGGGTAGAAGGGCGAGGTCAGGTGGATATGATTGTCTTCTATGCCCTCTCCTGAAAGTGGCTCGAGCGGTTTGTCTATGAGCCTTGGCTTCTTCGTGTAGCGAAATCCACTTTTGCATTTCCTTGCTATTAAGAATGCAAAACTTATTTACCTTCTTCCTAAAGGACTCACTCATTCTCATGATCGCTCCTTTTCCTTGAGGAACCTCCCCAACAACACGCTGATCATACTTCTTATCCCAAAGACGAGGAAGAGAAGGATCGCTATGAGCAAAGAACTCCATGATGTAAACTATGGACTCTTGCACTAGCCATCCTTCCGCCATGCTACCCTCAGGCCTTGCTCTTTTTCTTACAAAGCCTTTCAATGTTTTCATAAATCATTCCATAAAAAACATCCAACGGCTATGGACAGTGCCTGAATTAAAAAATGGATCAATGATAGTGAGAGAACATGGGAATAACCACAATAGCAATATTTTAGGATGGACTAAGAATAGGCAATTGACGCAAGTTGATGATGTACCTGCAATGGCCACCTCATCTACCAAATGCATAATGAGATGCATTTGAATGGTGAGAATGGATGTGGGAAAGTACTTCTCAATCAAACACGCTGCCTTGATGGAGCTTTGTCTTGCCGCCTGAATGGATGCCAGCGGTATCTCCTTGGATGAAATGTATCTTCAAAAGAAAGAGAAACAACAATGACATACACATTAGATCATCATCTTCAATCACCCCAAGAAAAAATGATCTATTATTTTTTATTTCTTGAGTGATCTCTTGTAAATTTGAATTAGTATCCCTTTGTCTGAGTTTTGAATTGAAAGTTATAGTGAAACTACTCCAAATCTAGTTACTTAGAGTTTTGCTATGTGTTTTTATCTATTTATTTTCGATATACTTATGGCTGAATTTTCTAATTGTAGATTCATAGACTAGTAGATGTTTTATTTAGCTTAAATTTGGGTCAATTTTTAGCCAACTTGGTGAAGAATTAACAAGATTATGTAAGTTCTTTTGATAGAATCTCTAGTTTTGTTTGGACTTTTGAAAGAGAAGTACTTCAAGCTTCACTTCCTAAACTTCTGCTCCTTTACAAATTTTTTGAAGACGATTTAAATTGGGGTTTCAGTTTTTTTTTTTAAAATTGCTCACACTGTTGTGCCCATCCTTGCTACAAGCATTTGAGGAGCTATTTGTTGATTTTTTTTTTTTTTGATATTTGAATGTCAAAGAATAATCACGTGTGTGGAAACATGATATCAAAGCATAATCACATGTGGCAACGTGATATCAAAGAATAATCACATGTGTGGCAACGTAAGACTTCTAGAAAAAATTAAATCCTTGCCCCCCCTCCCTTCCCCTTTGAATACAATTTGTAAATTTTCTTAAGGCTCCTTTTCCTAAGTTCATTTATTTGCCATTTCTTATCAAAGTTTAGACCTTCAGATCTTTCTTGTTTTACCTCATATTTCAGTGCAATGAAAAGGAATAATGATTAGTTTGATGAGTTGACACTATGCAATAATATATAATTTCTTTCTATAATCATTACATGTTATGTGTTAGAAACATTATAACCACATAAAAGGCAAAGCTCATCTAATCTACCCAGCCTTTGCACTCTCTTATAGTATGCTCCTCCTAGTCTAGTTTGAATTTTCATGCGATAGGTGGTAGTTGTTACTGACATCCACCATTCATATTGCATGCATGGGTTATTGATCCATGATACCTACTACATTGTATGCACGCAGGCCAATGGCTTACACTTGCCTCTGCCTTTGGTGGTTAGCTACACTTAGAAGTATTGTTGGGTAAGTACTGTTATGGTATCGTAACACTACCTTTTAAGAAGACAAAATCTAGATGTAATTGTAGAAGTATACTACCCATTTTCCAAGTGGCATTCTCAACTAGCTAGTCCATCCATGTGATTAACGGGTGTGATGGGTCCTACAACAAGACGCACAATTTCCAATGCTTTAAAAAAAAAGATAGAATCGAAAGTGAGGTGCAGAGGAAGCGGAACCCACGAGCTTTGAGTCCGTCCATTGAACTCGTAATAAGCCTAATACATTTGAATAGATTTATATTGGAGGTTATTTCGAGGTCTTGGAGATTATAAAACACCCAAAAATTACTCTACTTTTTGAGAGTTATAACAAGGGTTCAATGATAACAAGGTCAGAAAGATTTCAAAATACTTTGATTTTCAAGAGTTATATCAAGCGTTACAATGAGGTCAAAGACATATCTAAGATTACTTTGCTAACCGAGGGTAATACTGATATTGATGAAAAATATGGCACCTTGATATAAGTGTTGGGGGTATTTCTGTGTAAATAAATAAAATAGCCGAAAGTAGTAGAAATAAGTTGCAGGGCCGTGGCTTCCTGCGTGTATAAGCCCATAGCCCAATTAGCACTTGTAAATAATTTATTTTTGAATAAACTTGACTTTGGGCCATGTAATTAAAATAATATTAGTAGGCCAAAGTTTAAATTAAACTTATGTTCCTAAGTTTTGTAATTAGTCAAAAGTCAAATGGTGGTAGGTGGGGTGTGCTTCTTTGTGCACCATAGATTAGGTCATGTTTCTTTTGAAGGGTTAGGATTTCAATCCTACCTTCTTGCAAGTAGCCAATAGGAAACAAGGGGCAAGGGCCACCCCAAAGATAAAAAGGCACCTATTGTACAACATTTTACATGCTAATAGAGAGGAGAAAACTCTACCAAATTGGAAAGCCAAGCATCCTCATGTGCTAATCACTCTTGCTATTGCTTTTGTTGTAGTTGATTATTGTTTCCATTTCCATTGTTCTTGTTTTATTAGTTATGGCTTTTCCTTTAGCATGCCTATTGAGCACATGAGCTAACCTCCATCTCAAATCTCTCTCTCTCTCTCTCTCTCTCTCTCTCTCTCTCTCTCTCTCTCTCTCTCTCTCTCTCTCTCTCTCTCTCTCTCTCTCTCTCTCTCTCTCTCTCTCCTTTCACCTCTCATCTTGGCTTGTGGTTAGCATTAGTGAAAGTAGAGTTAAGTTGGGGCAGTGTTAGTGTTAAGTATAGGAAGCATCTAAACTAGTAACTAAACTAAGTTAGGTCCCTATCCAAGTGTTCTAACCCTTTTGACGAGCGGAGGGCTACTCATCATCGAATCTATACTCCCTACAATAAGCCTTAGAATGTTACAGAATGCAAATGGATGGTATTTTTAAAAATTGTTGTTTATCGACACATTGAATTTCATATTCTATCAACATTAGGGGCCATATACACAAGTGAAAATAGAAAATTATGTATCATAACAATATCATAATCACAATTTGTGTACTCACATGCGTTGACTTTTGTTTGATGTCGACTAATCAAATAATAACTTACAATTGCATCTTTGAGCAATGTCATAAATATTACAATAAGTTGAAATACATGATCTTTTCTCACTTATTCATTTGCTAATTTCTCATTATCATATGTTGCATCACCATTCGACAAATGTGCCAACCAAATGAGTCTTCTCTAATTTAGTATAGCTTTGTTATTAATAAGTTCAAGTTGATGGTGATGGTGACAACAAGAACAATCGAAAAGCTGTGTCGTGCGATGTCAATCCATCTGTTTATGATGCATCACAATCAAGAACAGTATTTGCTTGTAAGCATGTGCATCCTTTGAAAATGTGTCACCTTCATCATCATGATCTTGTCTAGGTCAATCAGTTGGCAGTCGCATGTCCTCCATGACATCTGTATTCTCAAAATTTCTTTTACTTCAAGGAGTGAGTTGAATCATGTACCACCATATGGGATTTGAACGGTCAAGGTGAAAGACCATTTTGTAATTGATTGATGTTACCATAAACATTGACTCGTAATTAGTATCTATGTTACAATTGATTGGGTATACACACATACAAATTTTTTATATTAAAATCAACTGATTTTTGACATGAAAAGAGCATTGGACTACTTGAACGCATATGCATACCTACTCACATTGTTGAGGAAAAACAAATATATCACTTTGCTCTTCTAAAGCTTGGTGGAGTCAATGGCAAAACAACCACTCTCATCTTTCTTCGTAGTTGCAGTAGGACCATTACATATAACTTTAATTCATTTTACATCAAACATGAAAAAGCTGAATTGCCTAAATCCAACTTTAAAGATGTCATTGATGGTCCCACAATAATCAAGTTGTAAAGAGAGTAGATTGGTGTCAAACGTGCTTGCTCGACTCTCTTGGGTAAAATTTTTCATGATTATACAATCATATGTGTTTCTAGTTTTATCAATGTGTTTTGTAAGAAAATGTCATCCATGCATCCACAATGCATTGTATTTTTTGTAATAAATGACAAAGAATCAAATGTATTAGAAAAATAATAATCTTTGATTGATGACATCATGTCCCAAGCTATATTAACTTTAATACATCGCACAATATCAATTAAATACATAAAAATAGTTAAACATGTGAACGACTTACATAGCTTACATGAAAATTGCACCCATTGCAAATTATTATTCTCTCTCTCTCTCTCTCTCTCTCTCTCTCTCTCTCTCTCTCTCTCTCTCTCTCTCTCTCTCTCTCTCTCTCTCTCTCTCTCTCTCTCTCTCTCTCTCTCTCTCTCTCTCTCTCTCTCTCAACTGATCCTCTGAAAACCTTTCTATTTTTGGTATTATTCTTCGCCAACCTGGCAGTAGATATATTTGAATTACACCTAAGCACAATGAATTGGGCGAAGGTTCTTTTTCTGTATTTTTAGAGTTTTGACGATTTTTCGATGTTTTTTGACAATTTTTCTGATGTTTCTGGAAATCTGCTGGGAATTAATCTTCACCCTTCAAACTGAAGGTTCTGTAAACAAAACCAAAGGTGTCTGCAACTCGGCGAAGGTTTCCTGAAAGAGCGTAAAAAGTTATCAGCTCTGATGACACTTTTTGTCTCTTTTTTGACACTTGCCTCAATTTTTTTTTCTCGAATTGATAAATTAGGTTATAACTTGAGCAAAACAAATCCTCTAATCTCACATGCAGCCATATTGTCGACCTATGATCAGGGGGAGAAGTAGGAAGAGAAGAGAATTATCAAGGAGAATCATCTGTCAAAGAATCCAGGAGGAATCTGTTATATCGATGATGGACCTGTTTGATGAATAAAAAACGATAGGATATTTAGATATTATAGAAATCCTTTATGGATTATAGTAAATATTTGGTTTGAAGATTTAAAAGGGGGAAATTTAGAAAGTACTCTTGTGGTAGAAAAGTGGCTGATAACAAGTTCGACTGATTTGTGTCAGAACTTGGAATTCTATTGCAAGATGAGAATTTTGTTTAAACTCATTTCTTGCTGGAAAATAGTCAACTTGATTTTAGTATGGACTAAGATCCGTGGGTTGATGCAAGGGAAGAAATTCATGCTAACAATATATTCTCTTAAGATAATCTCCGGTTGAGATTTTGGATGTGAAATAGCAATCTTTGAGAAATATTCTCTCTTAGAGGATAACCAAGTTACAGAATTCTCGGCTATGAAAGTGTTGTGTACAGATCAAGAGTTATATGTAGAGATATGCTATGTAATGAATCTTTGTGGGATCATTAAAACCTTATGTACAAACTTCTAATCCTGTGGATCTACAAAGTATTCCATGAACTAAGTTTATTTGCATGCATAAATTAGTTGTTGATACATAGGCATATTGATGAGAATTGTGTTTAAGACAATTTCTCGTTGGGTTAGTAATTTCTCATTGAGAATTGCTTATTGACCTAGAAGTGATTTAGAATCAGATTAAATGTGGTGTTTTGGTACCACACCGAGACATTTAAATATTTTCTAAATCCGATACAACTAACCGAGTCAAGAGCGTTACTTCTGAGTTAGTTGTGGAAAATCAACAATAGTAATCTTACTTATGGATATTATTGTTGAAAGGTATTGCTTATAAGTCATATCATTTATGAGTCATTTTGGATTCATTTACTAATGGGTGTGCATAGAATACACGAGAACTTTTGGGCCTTATCTTTTCCCGTTTGGAATAGATGGATTGCTATCCCGGAAGACTCAGGAGAGTTGGATAGTTGTTTGCCAAAAGTTAGAATTTCACGTAATGAGGTTCCGGTAAATCTTAAGTTATCCTAATTAAAAAATCTAGATGTATTCTAGAATGGGACCCTAACTTTGGAATGACAATTTGTGCTATGTCTAAAGTAAGGGAATTTTTTAAATTACAATCCTTATATTGGCACCGTGTGTGAGTTGTAAAAGTTTGGAAATTTCCAGATGGAAAGGACTTTCAAGAACAACTCATGTGTCTTTTAAGAATTGTAATGCATTTTTATGATGTACTCTTATGATATGGTATGGTTTCAAAAATTTGGAGAGTTGGGATTGTTGAATCTTAACTCAGATTCTAGGATATACCTAATCTATAAGAAAGGATTGTGATTGGTAGATAACTCCGGATGAATAAACAAGACAGTAGAATTTTGGTAATGACTAGCCATCTTACCAAATCGACTATGTTTATTTGGGTAAAGACCAAGTAATTAGAGTATCTGTTTTGGTTTTACGGATTACCAAAGTGGCATTATGAACATTCGCGATTTGAAGTTCGCTGGTCACTTTTGGTCGCCGTATTTGCTAAACTAGAGATGACTCTGAACTTATAGTTCTTCCAATCATTGGTAGTTACCTTCTTTTATTGAGTATTGAGCAAGAATCCGATGAATTATGATTGACGAATCATAGTCCAGATTCTAGTTATACTTGATCGGTTAAAATAAGGATTACCTACAAGATCAGAAGATCAGTTAGATATCTATTCATATTTTCTCCTCGGAGAAGTAATCACCTTGATAGAGATTGGGTTATAGTAAGCATTTGGCTACCAGTTATAGCCCATACATATTTACATATAATTTTAAACCTATATCACCCATTGCGGTAGAGACTCGGACGTTCGAATTTCAGGAAGTAGCGGATTTCCTACAAGATATGCGGGAGATGCTACGGATTGCACATGAGAATGTCTGGGGTACCCAGGATGGGGACCGACATTATGCAGATCTGAAAAGATCACCGAGATTCCAAGTGGGGGATTGGGTATTTTTAAGAATCTCGATGGATTCAAGTGTAATGCATACCGACTTGTATTACTATTCATCCTCTAGGTATAGAGGACTATTTAAGACCTTGAAAAAGATCGGATTCTTAGCTTACCAATCGGAACTCCCGGATGGATCTCATGTGCATCTCGTATTTCATGTAAGCCATCTCTGAAAGAGTCTACGTGAAGGAGAGCATCTTCGATCTGGAGATCGGTTGGACCTGTTGGATGAATCATCGGGTGTGTCTCCACTTGAACCCGGAAAGGATCTTGGATCAAAGAACTAAACAATTGAGAGCATCTTGGACCTGGAGATCAGTTGGACCTGTTGGATGAATCATCGGGTGTGTCTCCACTTGAACCCAGAAAGAATCTTGGATCAAAGAACTAAACGATTGAGAAATCATATAGTTACCAAGTATCTGGTTTGATGGAAGGGATGTACAATCGATGATGATTCCTGGTTACAAGAGAAAAGCTTAAGGAGAAACTTTTCCAATTTTAAGTTCTGAGGACAATACTTGAATAAGGGGGGAAGAATGTCATGCCCATGACTGGTCTCGGGTAGCGTGTCCATGCTAGGGACTGGTAGACCAACAACCCATAAGTTAATTGTGACTATAAGGGAATTGGGGACCTTATGTGTACATGGTCATAATTAATGGTTGTAGGCCTAAACACTTGATGGTGGATTTGTATGGGTCTATTAGTGAGTCATTGGGGAACTAGATGACGTGGTCCAGATAGGCTGCAAAGGTGTCTAGTGAGGTGTCACAGTGCACTACTAGTGGTGCATGGGCCTTGGAAGGTATAAGTATACCTGCTAGGCTCTCATTAGTATATGCTTGATAGCATGACCGGTGGCAGGGTGATGCTGGTGTGATGCCTCATTCCTCTTTGAGATTGATCTATAGCTTGGGGGCTAGATCCGTTCGATCTAGGTTTGGTTGGATTGGTTTGTCAACCATCAGGTTCCCTTGTGTTGCTTGTGATTGGCATGCTTAGAATAGGATCCTTGGATTGAGGACTTTATAACAAGCATCTACAACTAACCAGAGAATTACAAGAGTGACAGATTAGCCATGACCTAGGGAGTATCTGCTGACGTCATGCCATCAGATCAGATTACTGTACTTCTGGGTATTTTGAAGCTTATCAAGAATATGTGCATATGCTACACAGCCAAAGGTTCTGACGTGAGACAGGTTGGGCTTTCTACCCCACCATAGCTCATGTGGTGTCGTGTGAGGAACACCAGATTTGCCTGTCCTGTTTTGGATGTATGCGGCTGTAGCTACTGCTTCTTTCCATAGTGCCCTTGGAGCTTTCAAATAGGCCATCATGCATCTGGCTGCTTCCATTAGGGTCCTGTTCTTTCGTTCAGCAACACCATTGTGCTGCAGTGTGTAGGCTGCAATTCTTCTATGAATGATACCACGATCATTGCAGAAGTCAGTGAAGTGATTCGAGATATATTCGCCACCTCGATCTGTTCTGATCTGCTTCACCTTGCTGCCTGTACATCTCTCTGTCCAATTCATGTATTCTATGAATTTATCGAGTGCTTCAGATTTATTTTGAATAAAATACACTCTGGCAAACTTGCTATAATCATCAATGAAGGTTGTATAATATTTCGAACCTCCTACTGAGATCACGTTGAATGGTCCACATATGTCAGAATGCACTAGCTCTAGAATTTTGGTCGTTCTGTAGGAGTCTTTGACGATTGAGTGCATGACATCTTGCCTTTCAAACATGCATCACAGGTGGTCGAATTGGTTGCATTCGAGATGCTGACCCCTGTTATCGCTCCATGATGACTTGCTTGGTAAAGTGCCATTGAGTTCATGTGACAGAGTCTTCTGTGTCACAGAGTGTCTGGCGAGTCGTCATGGGTCTGATGCATCTGATCTTCGGGTAGGCACACCTTCAGATGATATAGGTTGCCTTTCCTTCTGTCTTGAGCTATGAGAGTGCTGGTGCTGGCGTCAATCACGTTGCATGCTTCGTTAGAGAATGTCACACGCATCTTTACATATACTATTCTTGTTATAGAGAGCAAGTCTTATTGCAGGGTTGGCACGAACAGAACGTCTTCGAGTCGTCTGTCTCTGTCGTTGGTGTTGAGCCACAGTGAACCAATGTCGTTCATTTGATGTCTAGATCCATCTCCAAGAACTATGAATCTTGAGGGATCCGCACTTCTAAAATCAGACATTATTCATCTTGATGTCACAAAGTGTGAGGTGGCTCCTGAATCTAGGATCACCTCATGTGTGTCAGACATTGATGCTTCACACACATCTTCACAGATGTAGGCGGTCGAACAATTTCTGTTCGCTCTTTCTTCGCCCATCTTCGAGCTCTCGGGTTCTTCGACATAGGAAGAACTATTGTTGTTCTCCTATCTGTTTTGTGCTGATCTGTTTCTTGGGTTTTGGCGGCAATCCATGGCTGCATGACCCTTATTATGGCAATGGATACACTCAATCTTGGGATTTAGCCAGTAGGTATCTATTGTATGCCCGTCTCTTCTGCATCTCACGCAAGTCTTCTTGTCTGTATCTTGTCGTTTTGACCTCCCTTTGGTCTTCTAGTTGCTCTTGCTGGTTCTCTCTGCTTGCTGGTCACGATTCTACCTCTGATTCGACTCCCTCTTAGGCTTGAATTGTTTCTTGGATTTTTCTCTGTTGTCGTAGAGGGCCTGGTCAGAACCATCCTTGTGATCAAGGTGTTCTCTGGCCTTGACTTCCTCTCGAATCTTGACAATCGCCTTTTCGAGGATCATGGTAGGATCTTTCACGAGCAGGGTTCGTGTCATCTAGAAAGATCTGGGTAAGGCTCTCAATAGGTACATGAGTTACTTCTCAGTTGATACTGCAATCTCTGCTCCAGATTTGTGTAGAGATAGAAACAGATCCTTCATCTTTCTCATGAAGGAGGTGAGGTCTTTTCCATCCCATTGTAGATTTGTCAGTTGATCTTCCAGCATCATGATTTGACCTCTTGATTTCGTCTAAAATCTTGTGAGCAGTGCATCCCACATCTCCTTAGCTTTGGAGAGTGTAGCCAGGTCAAGTGTAAGGCTATCTTCGATGGAAGATGACAGCAAGGCTACTGCCTTGTCATTTTTCTCCCTCCATTTGCATAGCTCCTTGCCTATTGTCATAGGCATTTCTTCTGTGCCATCCACCCAGGGGAAGAGTCCTTCGCCCTTGAGTATTAAAGATGTCTCAACTTTCCAGGCTAGAAATTTAGATCTTGAAGAATCAAGTATAGTGCAGATCTTGCTCTGCATGCTGCTGATCAAAGCCATTACTTCTTGAAGTCTATTTCTTTGTTGATGGTTGTTTGTCTAAATGCTTGGCCTCCTGGATCTGCTAGCTTCTTGGCTATGTCAGAATATGACAGGATAACCGGCTCTGATACCACTGATGAGAAGGAAGGTTTCATAGGTGTGAAAATCTGTCAGAGTATGGACAACCAAGAGAGAATGATGTTTACTAAGCTTAGAACTCAATTGATTCACAACACCACAAGAACAAAATCTACATTTTCAAATGTAGAGATTGCTCAAAGTTGCTCCCAAAACCAAGATTTCATTCTCTCTCTCTCTCTCTCTCTCTCTCTCTCTCTCTCTCTCTCTCTCTCTCTCTCTCTCTCTCTCTCTCTCTCTCTCTCTCTCTCTCTCTCTCTCTCTCTCTCTCTCTCTCTCTCTCTCTCTCTCTCTCTCTCTCTCTCTCTCTCTCTCCCCCACCTTGAATTCACACACTTTGGCTTGGAGTTGAAACTTAGGTGATTGATCATAGGCTTCTACTTGGTTGGGTTATCATGTCATGCATGTAATTAGCCCATGTGCACAACAATAAGCTTTGCTAAATGTAGCCATGATACTAAATCAAAATAGAATTAGGTTAGTTAATACTTCTCTTTGAGACCTTTCTTGGTGTTTTCTTTGGTTTATGTGCCTACCATGACATGAGAGTTCGATCATACTCTAGATTAAGGCTTACGCATTGAAGATCAGGAATGATGATAAAACTTACCTTTCTTTACCGTATTTGGTGAAGGTTTTCCTATTTTGTCTAGTTTGTTGAATGTTTACTCGTTTCTTGCTTTTCTTGTTTTCACCAAGAAAATGTGACGTTTATGAATGAAGTAGATGCTAAAATGACATGATTCACACATTACTACATTGGTATCATAGCGTTGGATAATATTTTTATCAAATTTGGTGGATTCTCATGTTTCTTTCCACTATTTTTTTTGTTTTTAATTTTTTTCAGAGTACTTTGGTCCAAGTTTTGGTCTATTATTCTTTATTTCTTGAGTGATCTCTTGTAAATTTGAATTAGTAGCCCTTTGTCTGAGTTTTGAATTTGGAGCTATAATGAGAAACTTATGGCACTTTTAGTGAAACTACTCCAAATTTAGTTAGTTAGAGTTTTGCTATATGTTTTTATCTATTTATTTTTTATATACTTCTGGCTGAATTTTCTAATTGTAGATTCATAGATCAGTAGATATTTTATTTAGCTTAAATTTGGGTCAATTTTTAGCCAACTTGGTGAAGAATCAACAAGATTATGTAAGTTCTTTTGATAGAGAGTTAACGTTATCTCTAGTTTTGTTTGGACTTCTGGAAGAGAAGTACTTCAAACTTCACTTCCTAAACTTCTGCTCCTTTACAAATTTTTTGAAGACGCTTTAAATTGGGGTTTCAGTTTTTTTTTTTTAAATTGCTCACACTGTTGTGCCCATCCCTGCTACAAGCATGTTAGGAAATATTTGTTGATTTTTTTTTTGATATTTGAATGTCAAAGAATAATCACGTCTGTGGAAACATGATAACAAAGCATAATCACATGTGGCAACGTGATATCAAAGAATAATCACATGTGTGGTAACGTAAGACTTATAGAAAAAATTAAATCCTTCCCCGCCCCCCTTCCCCTTTGAATACAATTTGTAAATTTTTTTAAGGCTCCTTTTTCTAAGTTCATTTATTTGCCATTTCTTATCAAAGTTTAGACCTTCATATCTTTCTTGTTTTACCTCGTATTTTATTGCAATCAAAAGCAATAATGATTAGCTTGATGAGTTGACACTATGCAATAATATATAATTTCTTTCTATAATCATTACATGTTATGTGTTAGGAACATTATAACCACATAAAATGCAAAGCTTGTCTAATCTACCCAGCCTATGCACTCTCTTATAGTATGCTCCTCCTACTCTAGTGTGAGTTTTCATGCGGTAGGTGGTAGTTGCTGCTGACATCCACCATTCATATTGCATGCATGGGTTACTGATCCATGATACCTACTACATTGTATGCACGTAGGCCAAAGACTTACACTTGCCTCTGCCTTCGGTGGTTAGCTACACTTAGAAGTATTGTTGGGGAAGTACTGTTATGGTATCGTAACACTCCCTTTTAAGAGTTGTCTTGGTCCTCTAAGACAAAATCTAGATGTAATTGTAGAAGTACACTACCCATTTTCCAAGTGGCATTCCCAACTAGCTGGTCCATCCACGTGATTAATGGGGGTGATGGGTCCTACAACAAGACGCACAATTTCGAATGCTTTAAAAAGAAAGATAGAATCGAAAGTGAGGTGCAGAGGAAGCGGAACCCGCGAGCTTTGAGTCCGTCCATTGACCTCATAATAAGCCTAATACATTTGAATAGATTTATATTGGGGGTTATTTCGAGGTCTTGGAGATTATAAAACACCCAAAAATCACTCTGCTTTTTGAGAGTCATAACAAGGGTTCAATGATAACAAGGTCGAAGAGATTTCAAAATACTTTGATTTTCGAGTGTTATATCAAGGGTTACAATGAGGTCAAAGACATATCTAAGATTATTCTGCTAACCGAGGGTAATACTGATATTGATGAAAAATATGGCACCTTGATATAAGTGTTGGGGGTATTTATGTGTAAATAAATAAAATAGCCGAAAGTAGTAGAAATAAGTTGCGAGGGCCGTGGCTTCCTGCGTGTATAAGCCCATAGCCCAATAAGCACTTACAAATAATTTATTTTTGAATAAACTTGACTTTGGGCCATGTAATTAAAATAATATTAGTAGGCCAAAGTTTAAATTAAACTTATGTTCCTAAGTTTTGTAATTAGTCAAAAGTCAAATGGTGGTAGGTGGGGTGTGCTTCTTTGTGCACCCTAGATTATGTTGTGTTTCTTTTAAAGGGTTAGGATTTCAATCCTACCTTCTTGCAAGTAGCCAATAGGAAGCAAGGGGCAAGGGCCACCCCAAAGATAAAAAGGCACCTATTGTACACCATTTTACATGCTAATAGAGAGGAGGAAACTCTACCAAATTGGAAAGCCAAGCATCCTCGTGTGCTAATCACTCTTGCTATTGCTTTTGTTGTAGTTGATTATTGTTTCCATTTTCGTTGTTCTTGTTTTATTAGTTATGGCTTTTCCTTTAGCATGCATATTGAGCACATGAGCTAACCTCAATCTCAAATCTCTCTCTCTCTCTCTCTCTCTCTCTCTCTCTCTCTCTCTCTCTCTCTCTCTCTCTCTCTCTCTCTCTCTCTCTCTCCTTCCTTTCACCTATCATCTTGGCTTGTGGCTAGCATTAGTGTGAGTTAAGTTGGGGTAGTGTTAGTGTTAAGTGTAGGAAGCATCTAAACTAGCAACTAAACTAAGTTAGGTCCCTATCTAAGTGTTCTAACCCTTTTGACAGGTGGAGATCTGCTCATCATCGAATCTATACTCCTCCCTACAATAAGCCTTAGAATGTTACAGAATGGAAATGGATGGTATTTTCAAAAATTGTTGTTTATCGACACATTGAATTTCATATTCTATCAACATTAGCGGCCATATACACAAGTGAAAATAGAAAATTATGTATCATAACAATATTATGATCACAATTTGTGTACTCACATGTGTTGAGAAAAATAATAATTTTTGATTGATGACATCATGTTCCAAGCTATATTAACTTTAATACATCACACAATATCAATCAAATACATAAAAATAGTTAAACATGTGAACGACTTACATAGCTTACATGAAAATTGCACCCATTGCAAATTATTCTTATTTCTCTCTCTCTCTCTCTCTCTCTCTCTCTCTCTCTCTCTCTCTCTCTCTCTCTCTCTCTCTCTCTCTCTCTCTCTCTCTCTCTCTCTCTCTCTCTCTCTTTGTTACTTCCTGGTTCTATATTGTGCTTGTCTAACCGCATCGTATAGTCAATCAAGCATCATGTACTTGGGTAGAAGGGTGAGGTCATATGAGTATGGTTGTATTCTATGCCCTCTCATGAATGTAGCTCGAGCAGTTGTTCGATGAGCTTTGGCCTCTTCAGAACTTGCAATCCACTTTTGTCTTTCTTCACTATTAAGAATGCAAAGCTTATTCACTCTCTCTAAAAGACTTAGTCATTTTCTTAATCACTCCTTTTCCTTGAGGAACCTCTTTGACAATACATTCATCATCCATAATATCCCAAAGATGAGAAATCAAAGCGATATCCCCTTAGATGAAATGTATCTTCGTAAGAAAATTAGACAACAACTACATACACATTAGTTATATCATCTTTATAAGAAAAATAAAATTTGCATTAATCATGAGTCAGTATACCACTGATTTTATAGATTGTGCTCGTGTGCTCTTTTGTCAGAAACTCTCTTAGCACCAAGGAAAGCACAAAACAATGTGGTCATTAAGATACATTTACATATATGTCTATTAAAACAAGACAAGCTATAAACTGTAACATTCAGGGGGCCTAGACAACATCAAGCCTGGTTCTTTTTGTTCCCAAGATTACAAAGAATCTTATAAGTGTTGGCAAATTACTTGATAGTGGCCTTGATGTAATTTCCATATTGACAATTGTGTGATCAAGAAGGATGATGAGATCCTTGCATATGGATCTAGATATGGAGGCATCTACAAATTGAACTCAAGAGAGAGTGCAAAATCTCTTGATGTTGCTTATGAGTCCAAGTCTTCAAAGGAGGATGATCACACAAGATGCACATTTCTTCTTTCTTCAAGATTTATGGCGCATGATTATTTCCTATTATTCAAAGCATATGTTGAGATGGAATTCTCATTGAAGATCAAAGCTTTGAGGAGTGATGGAGCTCTTGGAGGAAATACACCATATGAAGTATTATTCAAGAAGCCTAAGGATGATTACCTTAGTGTCTTTGGAGGTCCTTGCCTTGCACATATTCCCTTGGAAACAAGGAGGATAGATGATCCAAGCTCATGGATCATGGTTGGATGCTTATCCGCCAAGGAGGCCCATAAAGCCATTATACTCTCTATTTCAAAAGTGATTGAGAGCAAAGAAGTCATATGTTATGAAGATCTACATTCAATCTTGCAAGGGGCCGAGCTCAAGGCATCTCAAGATGCATCTCAAGTCATATCTATTGAAGATTATCAAGATGTGAAGGGGACGAGGTTTGAGGAGGAGCCTCCTCAACATATGATTTCAAGGGGATCTTCAAGGTGCAAGACCAAGTTCTTGTGGTTATTTTTTCATGATAAAGAGAGGCAAATTTTAGGTTGTATCAACTCCAATTTCCTCACTCTTGCTTCTCTTCCATTATTTGATGCACTATCTTGTTTTTGGGGAGGATGAAGAGGTGGATCCGGTCTGCTGGGATGCGGATGGTGAGGTTGCGGTGTGCGAGGATGTAGACGGGCTGGAGGAATGGCTGGGTCCAGCAGGTGTGGCGGTGGTTCGAGTGGTTCGGACTCGTTGACCAGGTGGGACAATAGCGCCCGAAAGATGACGTTTCGGTGCCATTGGTTGAAATTGGTACGGTGACAGATTGGGTCTGAGGGCGAGAAATGTACTGAGCGCAAGTAATGATCTCTGAAGGCGAGTAAAGTGGCGCCATGAGTAATGAGCTGTTGGTGAGCTATGTACAGTAGGCGAATAAAGTGGAGCCGACGAGTAATTAGTAGGGCAAGCAATAAAAACAGAGACGCGAGTAATCACAAGGAGGTGAGTAAATATTTGAGCACGAGTAATGGTTACAGAGGCCGAGTAAAGAGCTGAGCGTGAGTAAAGAACTGAAGGTGAGTAATAGCGTGAGTAATGAACGAGAGTAATCAAGTGAAAATGAGATAACTCACCCTCATATGGATAGGGGATTTATAACTCGTCGACTGTCATTTTTGGACAGTGGTGGACAGTGGTTCAATCACTACTAAATCACCAATGGTTACACTATGCACAATTCGTTTCTCAATCGACTACTAGATTTACAAGATTTTCTAATCAGAACATCCCGTTGTTTACTAAAAATAGCAATTTTCATCGAAAATGAGCATGACTTGTGTTTTGGCCGAAATTTCCTTGGCCAGATTTGATCATCCATTGAAGTGCAATAGAGGACGACAATGACAAGGACAGTGACTGCTCAAACTAGCAGAATGGCTCTTTACAGACCATTTGGAGTACCTCCGCGCATTTGTACAAGAAATATGGGAGAGGGTGAGTAGGGCTGAGATTTTCACACTGGTTTTGTACAAGGCACGACAATTTATACAGGATGGGTTTCACGGGTACTTGCTAACCTACCTAGCCAGTTGCTACCTATTTTGGAAGTTATCACCTATCTATGCTAAGGGGCTGGGGTAACTTCCTAATTTAACCGGGTTGATCTATAATTAAATCTGATCTTACTTATCTAGATCACCTAAACCTTCTACCCTAGGCTAATCCAAATTAACCTACTCTACTAGCTAACCTAGCATTCTATCTGGGCTATCTAACTATCTACCTTAGTTTACATCTACCCTAGGGGTCGGTCCATTCTAAGATCTTCTAGGATAACTATCTGTTTTGACCTATATCTAAATGTTACCTAGACTAACTAAGCTAACTACTCTTGACTACCTAGACTAAACTAAGATTAACTAAGAGAATCGAACCTGATCTAACTTACATTTCTAGATCTATTTAAGGGTCTCGGTTGGTAACTACCTTAAACTACGGATCTTGATTTGTTACTTTAAACTAACTAGGACTCATTCTATCAGATTTAACTAAACAGAGACTATCTAAATGACCTATTCAATCTTTCTAAATTAAAATCACTTAGTAAATGGCTGATCTAATTGGCTAAGTAGTACTCATCTAATTTGAACTTTTTGATCTAGCTATCGGATTTATCTAACTATTCTAAACCAAAGCAGAACACTAAGATCTAACTTCTAACTCCTATGGATCCAGATCTAAACTATTACCAAGATTTAACTAAAATTTCTACCACCTATCTAACCGATGAGCATCTAATCCTACAAGCTACTGCTACCTAGGCTATCTAACAGGGTGTTGACGGTTCATCTTGAGCTGAAGAAGATGACGTGGATGGTGGCTTTGGCACATCTCTGAGTTCAATATCAGCGGAATAGTGGCGATGCAACCTGCTGCCATTAATGGATGTGTCTAGCAAATTGCCTTGTAGGTCAACGAGTATCACTGCGCCATTAGGTCGAATCTCTACTACTCTATACGGTCCTTCTCCCTGAAACTTAAGCTTGTCTTTGTGAGCCTTGGCATTGTATAACAATGCTAATTCTCCCTTGACGAGATCCTTGGTTTTGATATTGCGATCATGCCAGGCCTTCCGTCACTGTTTTTCTATAGCTAGGGTGTGAAGTGCTAGGAAGCGAATTTCGTGAAGTTGAAGAAGGTTTTCCAATCTCCTCTTGGTTGATTCCTCTATACTAAGCCGTTCAGCGATGGCGACTCTCAAACTTGGAACAACAAACTCAACAGACATTACGGCTTCTTGTCCATACACCATCTAAAATGGGGTTTCTCCAATACAAACAAATACAGATGGGTTCTAATTGTGAAAAGATAAAAAAAAATTCTAGAATCTCTCTGATGGCTAGTTATACAAGGTGAGTAATAGTAGGTGCAAGTAATAAGATTATAACTCGCTGAGATGTCCACTTGCCTAAAATGATAATCAGAACAATCTGTAAAGATGGCGAGTAATCATTGATGAGTCATGGCTCTGATAGCTAGTAATAAATTATAACTCACCGGTCATCAGAAACATAGATCAGTATGAGCACACACCACAGTTCTGAAGGTGAGTACACTCTGATGGCGAGCTATAAATCCTTGATGGCAAGTTATAACTGGCGAGTAATAAAAAGATTGGAATCCAAAAAATGACGAAAAAGTTGGAAATGATGAGTTATGGCTCTGAGCACGAGTAATAATTTATAACTCGCCTTTCACCCAGAAGGAGCCTTAGAGCTTGCTGATCACTTTGCTCTGATGGCGAGTTAAGTTGGCAAAGAAAAAGTGTAAAAAATGGGTTTGGCAAGTAATAGATTGTTGAGTGAGTAAAGTCTCTGATGGCGAGTTATAATTTATAACTCGCCGAGCTCACAGAACAGTGTCTAGAGCCTGCCTAGCTCTTTGGAGAAGTGGTGAGAAAAAACAGTAAGGAAAAGACAGAGAAAAACTTGTTGATGAGTAATAAACGTGTGAAATATGCAAGAACAATTCAAGCAAAATGCAAATTGAAATCCATCTAAAGAGAAGCTTAGCACCGTCTCCCTGGCAATGGTGCCAAAAAAATGTTGGACCCTTTCCGTGCCTCCCTAATAGATCAAATCTAGAGAGCAAAGTCAGGGTTTGGATCTCCAACCGGGTGAGTCGTCATGTAGTATGGGCTTCGATCCAATGGGGAGGGTGTTAACTTAGGCAGTCCAGCATCCTAGTGCTTGGGTATCCCAGTTGGCGGATGGCGGCCGGGTTATGATGGGTGGTAGAATAGGTGCAGTGATGGAGATGGTGGTGATTGGTGGAACAATGGTGGTGGAAACTGTAGTAACAATGGGAGTGACAATGGAGGTGATCAGAGCAGCGACGGTAGAGATGAGTGTGGGACGAACAAGAGATGAAACAAGCGGAATGGAGACAGATAAGGGGGATGAGGTGGGGATGGCAAGAGTGGTGACGATGGAAATGACAGGACTTGTGACGGCGGTCGAGATAGGGGAAGTAATTATAGGCCGGATAGGGCTATGCATAGGAGAGACGATCAGAACTAAGGAAAAAGAGTGGTTGGGGATATGCACAAGGGTCACAACCTAAATTTTGGGGCTAGCATGTGCTGGGCTAGTGCGTGTTTGAATGGATGGCATAGGAGAGGAGGTGAAGGTAGGCGGCTGTTGGCCGGCCAACTGTTGGTCGGCCAACAGTTGCGCGAGAGCATCCTGCGAGGCGAGGTTGGCAGATGGAGAAGATGGTGGGGGCGTTTGACACCTAGATGCTCTAGATGTGTATAGGCAATGATTGCGATGAGACCACCAAAGGTGATTTGTGAGGGGCGCTTGAAAGTAGCCTGTAGCTCTTTTACGAGAAACGAGATACTATGTCTGGTCCTCCCATCATGGTCATCATGAAGATGACCTGATTGGACACACGAAGGGGATGATGAGAACTGACAATGATGATGGCACATAGGAAATCTATCGCATCACGGAGATGGAGATTCTTGAGCCGTGAGATCAGGTCCTCATTGTTGGTTTTGGTCTTCATATTGTCTTGGTATGGGTTCAGAATACCGGATATGTCATATTTGGCGAGTGCGCGTGATGGAGGAATGTGAATGTGCAAATTTAAAATTCCAATAAAATTATGGCAACAAACAAATAAAAGTCTCTCAAACAATTTGTGAACATTTTGTGAAACTCTTCTGATCAGGATAATTTTTGTGTGTTGGCTTTGGAGCTCGGTAGTATGTCTAGCCTTTTTCTTATCTCTGCTAGGTGATGGTGGTGGATTCGATCCTTGAGCATCTAGTTAAGATATTTGAGAGGTCGTGTGCAACATCTCTAGCCTTCTTCTCTATCTCTGCTAGGCGATGGTGGTGGATCCAATCCTTGAACAACCAATTGAGATATTTGAGAAGGTCATGTGTGTGAGAGAGAGCACTGGCTACTAGAATATCAGCCTCCTCTGGGGGGCTTGCCAAATCTGGCATTGTGTGGATGCCTCCGGATGGAGTGGCTTGAGTAGGATTTGGCCCGATGGGTGTCTCTTGAGCTGTCATATCATTGGAGGGCCCCTTATCATACACATCTGGGGGGCGGGCTCCATGGGGTACATCGTATATGTGTGTTGTGGTGACCCATACCCTTGATTCAAGATGATAATTTCCTTCCCTTGAGTTTCTTGATTCTTGGTTGGTATTTGCTACCACTATCATTGATTGGTCTTTGGCTGGGACCCCTGTTGTTGTGTCCCTTAATGGTGAGCTAATTTCTCTTGGAATCTGCATAAAGGGAAAAGCTTTAAAAGTGGCCTCCGCTTGAGAAATTCCTAGATCTGGCTGCTCTTCCTAGCAAGGCTGGTCTAGATAGCCGATGGTGTTGGTTGTCATGTCATCCCATTAAATAACATTGTCTCCAACTGTGATGCAAAATCGTGAGTAGGCAAGTCGGTTGTGGCTTGTAACATTGACTAGATTGAGAGGCGTTGGATTGCTTGTTGCCAGTCCTTATCATCTTGCTCGGCCTTCTTGGTCTTTGTCTTAGAAAATTTGGCCTTGATGGTGGCTCCTGCTGGGAAGGCCGATGAGAAATCAATCAAGCCTTTGGCTTGATTCATTGCCAACTGAGTGAGAAGGGGCCCCTCCATAGTTTGCTTCTTTGGGTGAGTAAAGCTTTTGAAATCTCCTGCTAGATGAGGTTAGCCTAGCTATAGTTGTATCCATTTGGCTCGGTGATGGCAGCCACTAGATACATGAAGAAAATCAAAGAAATTAATGCCTTCCTTGTTCTTGACACTTCAAGGAAATTGACCATGAAGCCTGTCAACAAGGCTTAGTTCACTGGATAGGTACCTAACTATGCATAGATGCTACTTTTAGTTAGTTTCCTACTTTGCATCTAACTCTACCTCCACTAACACTACTCACACTAACTCTACTCTTCCTAAACTAGCTTCATCATGATTTTGTGTGAAGAGAGAGGATAAAATAGAAGAGGAAGAAGAAGGAGAAGAGAGGACGAGAGAGAGATGAGATGGAGGTTAGCTCAAGTGCTCAATGTTATTGCTTATGGAAAAATCTTAACTAGCATGAACCAAAAGCATGGGAAATGAAAATAACAAACAATCACAACAATAGCATAAGCAAGAGTGATTAGCAAATGAGGATGCTTGAGCTCTCAAAGTGATAGAGTCTCCTCCTCTCTATTAAGCATGAAAATAGTGTACAAATGGTGCCTTTTTATAAAATGGGGGAGGCCCTTGCCCCATAATCCTATTGGCTAATATTCACATTGATCCTATCCATTTATCTTGGACCCAACTTGATCCAAGGGTCCATAAAAAGTACATTGAAATTCACAAGATTCATGTGAGTCCCAATTTGGACCCAACTCTAAAAAGTAATCTTCTAAGTTTAAAAATGACTTTGGGCCTCTAGTTTTATTTTAATTCAAAGGCCCAAGTCTATTTTGTTTTATTTACAGCTCAAGTTTGTGTGCTCATTGGGCCATCGGCTTACGCGCGCAGCAGGATGCCATGCCCTCGCAACACATTTTATTGGTCGAATTTATTTGTTTACAATTCGTTGGGAATACCCCCAACAAGACCCACGATGTGAAGTAGTGCCGGTCCCTCGGCACTCTGTCGGTTCAGTAAAGAGTCTTCTTCGTCTATCTTTGTTGGATCAGGTAGGTCGTGACGTCCTCCATAAAGTTGAGGCGGTCCAGTTTCTTCAAGTCCTTGGACGTGTGAAGTGACTTGTGGACTCCTCTCAGCCAATCTTGGCCGACCCACGTTTGGAATCTGCATGTCCATGGATCGCCAAGAAGGGCAGCTTGGTAATACACACGAGCGAATGGCAGCTGATCTTCAACTTTGTCTGAAGGTAGCGCCTTATTTAGATCAAAGAAAATGGGAGGGAGAAGATTGTCCCATTTAGTTTCTGTCCCCATTAGAGTTAAAATAACAATGATCGACTTATACAGTGCTTTTTTTATTTTGACGACACCACGTGTGCTTAGTTCTAGAATTGTCGGGCTTTTAAGAAACTTTATTTTTGTATTTGCTGATAAGTTGAATATACAGTTTGAGGTGAGCTATTCTGTTGTCTTGTCTTGTTGCACTTGATGTTGTGTTGTGGTGATTGATCCGGTCGGGTGTTTAAACTGTGTTTTCTTAACTTGGTATCAGAGCCCTTGGTGGCTTGAATCACCGGACAAGAGCAGAGAGCTGCGAATTCACAACGGTTTGTCGGCTAGGAAGCACAAAAATCGAGTTTGTGGAGATTCGTGGAATAGCTCAAAACTGTAAGAAGATTTAGAGGCAGGGGATTGTCAGCTGAATTAGAGGGCAAGCAAAAATTGAAGCTAAAAAATCTTTTGAAGGGTTGCTTAGCATTTGTGATTGGTTTGAATCCAATTGAACACGGTTTGGAGCAGAATATTGCCTGCTGTAGGACGACCTTAGAGGTATAGGTAGCTGCTCAGATAGCTTCTCAAGAAGATCAGATAAAGTCCAAAATTATCTTCTTCTTTGACAACTGGGGTTTCAAGAAGGGAAAAATCATTTCTCTCTCAATATAAATCAATTTTTTGAGCTATAACGTGTTAAAGGTGGGCGCCCTAGCAGCGCGACCCTGCCTGTAAGAAGCCGTGGGTGGATGTGGAGCATTGGAGGAGATAGAGTGATCAGCAGGGCGGCCATCGCTGGAAATCAGCGTGAAGAAGCTTGAAGATGGCGTGAGAGAGGTCGCGGGCCTGAATGTGCGGTCAATCACAATTCACACAGTCACACATGCCACATAGTAATGGTGTAGCTGAAAGGAAAAACAGGACTATTATGGAGAGTGCATGCTCCATGATGAAGCAAATGGGCTTGACCGATTCACTTTGGTCGGAAGCGTGCAATGCGGCAACGTTCTTGCAAAACAGGAGCCCTACAGTTGCGGTTCCAAATGTGACTCCCAAAGAAGCATTTACAAGAATAAAGCCAAAAATTGACAAGTTTTGTGTCATTGAATGTAAGGCCTATGTACATGTGCCAAAGGAGGAGCGAAAGAAACTTGATGCCAAAGCAATCAAGTGTATCTTTGTCGGTTATGAAGAGAGGACGAAGGCATACAGGTGTTTTGATCCTGTAATGAACAAGATTCACATTAGCAAGGATGTAATCTTTGATGAGACGCATAGGTATGAAGATGAAGACCATGCAAGCGGTGAAAGCATCAAAAGACTTCTCATAATTTTGGAGGAAGAAGATGAAGAAGATGCTCCACAAGATGATGCATGTGAAAATGAGAGTCGAGAGGGCGAGTATGAAAGGACACCACCTATTTAAGAGCCTAGGGAGAGGTACTTGCCAATAGGAGCAATAAAGGAGAAACCGGTTGGAAGTAAGAGACATTATTTGGACACTCCTTGGGATACATACTCTCCACGTAGTGTATCACTTGAATCTAAGATACCAAAATGGTATGAGAAGATCATGAAGGATGCAAAGCTAAACCAACCAGGATCCAGCACACAAGGAGAAGTGAGAAGATCAACACGGGAAAGGAAGTCTCCCAATTGTTATCATGTGAACTATGCCCTAATGAGTGACATTTTGAAGTGTCGAGAGCCATCAACCTTTGATGAGGCAAAAGATCACAAAGAGTGGCAAAGGGAAATGGAAGAGGAGATAGTATCCATCCACATGCATGATACATGGGAGTTGGTTGATCTACCACTTGGAAAGAGACCCATTGACAACAAATGGGTGTTTAGAACAAAGTTTCATGCAGATGGCATGATAGCAAAGCATAAGGCATGCCTAGTAGTGAAGGGTTATGAGCAAAGCAAAGGAATTGACTATGAAAAGACATTTGCTCCAGTGGCTAAGTGCACTACGCTACGTCTTATCATTGCCCTAGCATCTCATTTTGGGTGGAAGATCCATCAAATGGATGTGAAGTTCACATTTTTGAATGGTGACTTAGAGGAAGAAGTTTATGTGGTCCAATCGCAGGGCTTCATGGAAAAAGGGCAAGAACAAAAGGTATGTAAACTACACAAAGCACTTTATGGTCTTAAGCAAGCGCCACGAGCATGGTATGGACGCATTGACAATTACTTTCTTTCTCATGGGTTTATAAGAACAAATTCAGATCCAAATCTTTATGTTCTTATAAATGATGATAGCATTGCCTTGATTGTACTTTATGTTGATGATATCATTATCACGGGCAATGATGGGAACCTCACTCGTTCTATCAAAGCACTTATGCAAGCAGTTTGAGATGACAGATTTAGATTTTATGCACTATTGCTTGGGTGTCGAAGTATGGAAAACTGACAATGATATCAGGTTATGTCAAAACAAGTATGTGGGCGAGATATTGGAGAGATTTCACATGACAAAGTGCAAACCTTCCATCACCCCTTGCGAAGTTGGTAAGAAATTATCTCGTTTTGATGATAGTGCACATGTTGACGCTACTCTATTTCATCAACTAGTTGGGAGTTTGATATATCTTATGACTACACATCTTGATATCTGCTATGTTGTAAGTTTGATTAGCCAATTCATGTCATCACACCCACTATGGACCATTGGAAAGCTGCAAAAAGGATTTGAGGTATGTGAAAGGTACACCTAACCTTGGCCTAATCTACAAAAGACAAAGTGTTTTACCTAAGTTGCAAGGTTATGTTGACGGTGATTGGGCAGGAAGTATAGATGATAGAAAGTCAACAACAGATTATGCCTTCAATTTTGGTAGCAGTTGTTTTTCATGGTCTAGCAAGAAGCAAGATACTATTTTTTTTCTTCTATAGGAGCCGAATATAAAGCGTTAAGTTCTGCTCCCTAGGAAGCTGTTTGGCTATGTAAGTTGTTATGTGAGATTGACATAAAGCAAGTAAATCCTACTATTATTTTATGTGACAGTCAAAGTGGAGTAGAATTGGCTAAGAATCCTGTCTTTCATGCAAGGACAAAACATATTGAGGTAAAATATCATTTTGTGCGTGAGAAGCTACAATCTGAAGATATAAGTATTGTACACTGTTCTACGTTGTTACAAGTTGCTGATATATTTACGAAATCTTGAAGTAAAGAAAAGTTTGAGACTTTTAGAGCCAAACTTGGCTTAGATCTGGTTATGTAAAAAGCCTTTACTTGTAATACTATCATGGAGGTATGTTCCATGAATAGAGTAAACTCTAAAATAAAGAGAGGCGTTTATCATTGAGGGAGAGAGTTAAAATAGCAACGATCGACTTATACAGTGCTTTTTTATTTCGACGGCACCACGTGTGCTTAGTTCTAGAATTATTGGGCCGTCTTTCTTTTACGAGCCCTTTGAGTGCCTTTAAGCAACTTTATCTTTGTACATGCTGATAAGTTAAATATACAGTTTGAGGTTGTCTTGTCTTGTTGCACTTGATGTTGTGCTATTATGTTGTCTTGTCTTGTTGCACTTGATGTTGTGCTGTGGTGATTGATCCGGTTGGGTGTTTAAACTGTGTTATCTTAACTATTAGATGCTCGAAGTCCCAGGCGTAAGTGGCTGCCGCGCTGACTGTTGGATCAGGACAGTTGACATAGTGATTTGCAAATGTAGTGAGAGCCCTTCTGGCATCTACATCCGTAGTCCAACCGTACTCTGATGGAATGACCGGCCAATTGAAATTTTGAAGTGTGATCTTGTCCAGAGGGGTGCAACATTCTGCCCATTTGGATCGTCGTGTGCATGGCAGGAAGTGCGCGTTCACCCGTAATTGTTGCGGACTTGTCACATAGGCCCTGATGGCTGCAGGGTCTCTTTCAAATAATCGCTGACGCCACTCTGGTTGTGGTTGGAGGGCGGGTAATGCTTGTAGCTCCTTGCCCTTTATTGTTTGAGCTGAAAACGATATTTGCCAGCCGCCTCGTGATGACTCGTCCATTATTTTGCAACCGTTCTGGATTTTGCGTGGAAAAAGCAAATTTTGTGTGGATAATCCACGTGTGGATAATTATCCATGCGGTATCCACGCGAAAGCCCAGCCTTTTCTATATAATTTTTACTATGACGTGGATAATCCACACGTGGATTATCCACGTGAAATTAGAATTCCTATTTTCGGCTTTGGATGTCGGAGGTTTGCCCGGCTGCCGGTAGTCGGACTTGGCATTTCACGACATCCAATCCATCTGCTGCCAGAAATGACATTTGCGTGGAACATCCACGCGTGGATAATCTACGCGCTTGTATCCACACGTATATGTATGCCAATCCACGGCTATATCCATGCGAATTTTTTTTTGCCCACGCATCCTCCTTTGTATTGTGCGTGGATATTTGCTATATGTGTTCTTGTGTAAAGACTCTGGAACCAAACAGATGATCCAGTGTGAAATCCCTGAGGCCACGCAAATTTGGCCTTTACCCTCTAACGCTCTAATCCAACCATGGCTATAGACAGCCGGCCCACTTCTTGAGGCAATGGGATTTTTCTCAGCGCTTTTCCATTCTGATATTAACATGGGCCTCGCCCTTCATGCTTACGCCACCTGGGAAGCGTCGAAGACACGCTTTCAGTTCTTGTACCAAGGTACCACGTACAAGGTCAGAGTTAATGCAAACTCGATGGTCACCGTTGGCATTATGTCCGGCGACCGTCAATCCATCTCCCACCATCAGGCAAAAGCCCTGATAAAACCTTTCGTCACCCAAACCGCACCAGAGATCCCCATCTAGACTAACAATGGTTACCTGATAGAGGCTATCACGGAACCAGTCATACAGGCAGCTGTGCATTTGTTGAATAACTTTTTGGTTATTTCAACATTTTGCAAAGACAGAATCTAGTTCACGTTGTTGAGTCAGATAGTAGAATCCTTTCTAGAATTCTGTGGCCCCTCAGTTGTGCCATACGACTAGCATAGCTTTCTCATTCGTGAACTAACCATCTCTATTAAACCCAACAACCGTGACCGTATCGCAGCAGGTCCCATGTTGTGTAACTTTGCCTACGCACTTCTCGAGACAAAAGTGCACGGTTTTCAACACTCATCCCTTTTGTCTACCCTCGTGCCACACACTAACCTCTATCTGCCGTCTCAAGCATCCACCTCTCGCCAACCTACAGTGTTTGACACAACGGCTAGCAAACGAATGTGTGGTGCTGCCTCTTCTTCTTCATCTCCATCTGCTACCCGAAGATGCACCACCACCACCGCACTAATGACTCCATCAGCCATCACCACTTCTTCTTCCGTGCAACCATCCCCTTCCGTCTCTGTTGTCATTACCCCTCTTCTTGTTCCATCCACAACTATTTCTGTGTCCATTCTCATTTCCTCTATTGATACCACTTCCATTTCAGTTCCATTATCCACTACTCCGTCCATCACCATCGCATCATTCATCACTCCTGCCGCCACCGTTGCTTCCATCCCATTTAATCCGTCTGATTCCCAGGTGTCTCCCAACACTCTGGCGTGGATGCAAGTCATCAAATTTTCACCCCCACGCCAGACCTTTTCTGCTCCATCCTCACCTTCCTCCATACTCCACACCACCCTTCAGTTCCCCTCTGTTCCTCCCATTCTCTCGTTCGGACAAACCGTCTCACCCCCGTTTCCACAGTTGTTTTTCAAACCCCACCTGCTTCGCCATCAAAGGTTGCCGAGGACAACCAACCATTGCCTGATGATGCATTTTTCCAAACAATGACCATCGCTAGATCAGATTGATCTTACCGCCCCAGATGGCATCAGGTCCAACGAGAACCTGATTGAAGATGATGACGACGGAACTCCACAAGTCGTCGGGGCCGATACAACACAAGCCCCTACCAGTGCCAGTGTATTGGTTGCTCCCACCGACCTAACAACGACATACCAGACTCTAGGCAAATACATCCTGGAGGCGGTAGTGGCCAAAGCTACTTTGAAAAGCAGGGTACGACACCTGGCCACAAGCAACACACAGCTGCGAGCAGAACTCACCAAGCTGCAGCACGAGCTGATTCTAGCACACCAACATGAGCTAGAAGGGCATCAGAAAATTGCCAGGCTACAGTAGAAGGAGGAGGGCCTCAATCTATACATCCAAAGCCTCTCCAAAGTGCTGACAGAGGCCTCCACGAAGGTGCGGGAGCTTCAATCCGAAGTGTCCCAACGGCTTGCTCCCATCCAGATGCAACTAAACATTTTGGAAGCAAAGAATACGCGCCTGGGGGCAGAGGTCAAAGCCCTACAAAATGAAAAACGCGTCTGGTTAGCTCAACCTGCACCAGACTCAACGCCGCTATATGAATCAAAAATGAATCTCTTTCGGAGTCAGGTGTAGGTCTATAGCCAAATCTGGCAGAGTTTAATAAATATCGAGCAAGCGCAACTCACAAGCTCGCCCAGGCCAAACAAGCCCTCTAGGCTTGCCAACAATTCATGGAGAAAAAGACCCAGCCCACCCCCATGGTGATTCCATCACCGTCTGTTTTTGACGCTGCACAAACCAGTACAAGCCAGGACCAATGCCAGCAAGCAGCAGGGGGATTTAGTCAAGAGCAAGGGTCAGAAGGCCAAGACCAAGGACCAACGGATATGGGTGCTAAGATGCGAGACCAGGGCCAAGGGGCAGGTACCAGCCAAAGCCAAGAGGAAGGACAGGCCACATCATCCAGAGGTTCGCGCATGATACTTGCCAGTCGGGCCTTCTGAAGACCAAATTCCGTGGAGGATAAAATAAATGAATTCCTATCAAAATATCTCCAATCCACCAAGGATCTAGATTTCCATCATTAGCAAGCATACATGAAGACATCACAAAAGCATCATCATTTTCATCTTGAACATCCAAACCATCCTCATCAAGAGTAAGATTACCTTGCTTGTTTCCTTGATCTCTCTTCTTCTTGTAGCACCCACTTGCAAAGTGTCCTTTGATGCCACAATAGAAGCACTTGAGCTTTGATCTATCTTTTTTTTTTTCCCATTTGAAGAAGCCTCCCCTTGATCTTGCCCTTTAGACCACTTGCTTTTGCCTTTGTCCTTGAATTTGCCCTTTGTGAACATAGTAGCCGCCTCTCCAACTTGAGATGTTGATGAAGATCCACCTCTTGCTTGAAGCCTATATTCTTCATTTATCAAGATCTCTTGAAGATCAATCAAACTTGGCAAAGTATTTTGAATAGAAATACTTTGAACAATGTTAGCATGAGCATCCAACAATCCATTAAGAATAACTTGAACAAGCGCTCCTTCCTTGATGCTCTCATCAATGCAAGCCAACTCATCATTCAATGCTTTCATTTTCAAAATAAAAGTATTTGGACATTCTTCACTCTTTTTCAAACAAGAAAAGGTTTGCCTTCTTAGAGGTAGACTTGGATTCATAAAGCTTCTTCAATGAATCCCAAGCATCCTTAGATGAAGTACTCTTACCAACCTCCTTGAGAAGCTCATTGGTAACATTCATATTGATCATGTGTAGAGCCCTTTTGGCCCTCTTGTCATACCTCATTTGATCTTGTTGTGTTGATGGCCTCTCCTCCAGACCTACAACAATATCCAAAACATCATTCATCTCAAGAAGTGATTCCATTCTCACTTTCCACAATGAATAGTTACTTGAGGTAAGCCTATCATTGGCTTCCAACATGACTCCACTTGATGTTGCCATGCAGCAATGACTTGATCTTCTCTTTCAACCTGTTTAAATACAAAAAACACTCCTTTGAACATCAACAACTAAATCACAAAGATTTGAAACTACTCAAATTCTCTTCTAGCACTTATACCAAGCAAATCAACATATAGAATCATGAAATCTTGATCAACCTATGATCTATCCTCAATATAATGACTCTTGCCACTTCATAAGATTGAAACACACTCAAATGAAGTCCAACAACCTCACTATCTAGAGATCCAACCAAAATAAGGATCTTGACAAAAACACAAAAAATTGAATATTTCAAAATCTACATGCAAATGCTGAAAATTTGATATGCAATCTATTAGCCACCACTTAGGCTAATCCAATGATCCAAAAATCGGCCAAATCCAACATGTGAATTCAAAAATTGGATTTGATCAAGTTTAGAAACCTATATAGGACTTTGATCTACAAAATATCCAATCTACAAATGCAAGAATCTCGATTTTGGTGTAGAACCCAATCTAGCATGCTCTAGCCTTGATATCTTCAACAAATCATTGATGGATGTGATTTCCTCCTTCATGTGAAAACACTGTACTTTAGGACCATAAATGGATCTACAAAAGATCCACAAGAGTGATTGGATGCTTGCTTAACAATCTATCAAAAAACTAGACACAAAAAAGTTGATCTAGATTGGCAGTGTGACAAACAACAAGCATTAGCAATCAAAAGCATTGATCAACATTGAAATCCGAGTCCACACGTGTGTAATACAGGCTGTAGTACGGCCTTCAACCTGAAAAACAAGTAGAAATTGATTTGGTTTCATTTGGATCACAAAAACTCAATGTACATAGTGAACTAGCTTGAGATTGCCAATGAGCTCCAAAAATTTTCTATCTTCTCACTATGGAGAGGGAATACATAGCAAAGTCAACTTCCTTCTTGAAGTTACGTGGATTTCCAGCATGTAATAAGGAAGTTAACTCACTCTCCTTGACCTAAAATGAAACCGTAGTCTATTTCCTAGAGTTATGCTTGGTAGGTAGCTAGTTGGTCAAATTTTCACCTTAAACTTAGGTGTAGGTCCTATAAAGTAGGGATGACCACCAAATATACATGAACAACTCTCTTGACTTGACCTAACCTACATTAGTATGGGTTTCCCATGTGGCATCATGGCCTCACATGTGTGGGACCCACTTGTGTACACAATTTACACTATTCTACATGGTTTTTGATCAAGCTGGATTTGTCACTTTTTGGCAATTCTTCACACTTCATAACCTGAAACACAAGTTCTAATACCATGTGAAAAATTTGGGACCAATTCAGATCCAAATCTATTAAAGATCTTTGGTTACAAAACAAGCTACTCCACCAATCTTGCCAATGTAGAAAAATCAGCATCTGCACACAAAATAGAATGCAAACTCTAATAGAACTTGATCAAACATGAATCAAAACATAAATAGAAGCTATTGTTCATACAACAACAGTACCCTACTATATTTCACACGTGTGAATATGAAAATCACAAATGTAGATCATTCTACACATAGAATTGCAAGATAACACAAGTATAGTGCGCCAATGGATAGTAGAACCCAAGAGAACCATGTATAAGCATGAAATGAGATAGAGAAGAGAGAAGATCTTCTTCTCCATGAGTTACATTCTTTTATAACAAGTCCAAACCCTATTTGCCCACTTGGCTTTCCCTCTAAAATGCAAACCCTACTATTTTTGGGTCTAGATTCAATGTACCCATCATCTAAATTTGAATCTACTCATATCTGAGCACCTGAAGGTGTTGTAGTTGGTAGGACCACTCCTAATGAGCCTGACCCAGAAGTGCCTCCATCCAAAGAACTGCCTATTGCTTGACGTCTTTGTTGGGCCTGTTTGAGTAGGGCCTCTTGTTGTGCCAAAACTCTCTTTGGGACCTATGACGTTTTGAGACTCCCTCCAGATTCAGCATATTTTGCCCCTATATCACTTGATAAGATATCAGGGGAGATGTCCTCTTCTACTCTTTGAGCTTTTTTCTTACCCTTCTGTTTTTTCGTGGGGGGTGCAGATGTGGCAGGGTCTTTAGATACGTGTAGATTGCTCCGCTTTTTTGTGCTAAGATATTGTTCTTCTAGCTCTTTGAGGACGGCGACCGTGCGTTGTCCCATGTGTTTTTGAACCATCATCTATAAGAGATACTGACACTTGGTTGTGGGTTTTCCGGATTTCAAGGCCACACAAGGCTTCTCATGAATTTTGTCGGCCCACTTGAAAGTTTGAGTGGGATCGTCTAGAGTTATTGTGAGGAAAAATAGATCACTTGCTGGAATGCGATCCATTTTGACAATATGGACTTCAACAAATGTATTGAGAAGTTTCGTGGCTACCCAGAATTTAGGGTCCTTGATGAGCTTGATGGCAATGCCATCGTTTTTGTCTGTTGAATGGTTTTACCTATTGGAAATTAAGCCCATAGTTGCCTCCTTGGTGAATCATAACTTAGACAGCCAATCACTTGAAGAAAGTCTACAACGAACTTCCGGTTGATCGCCAACAAAGGGTAACCAATCCCATTATAAATTTAAGTTCAGATCTTAAGTTTAATAACTTGAAGTCATTGAAGACTTGGCCATCTTCAAGGACTTCAACAAACTTACATTTAGAACAAGTCTGCAAATTTACATCATTTTTCAAACAGTTTGTAGAAATACACTAAGTGTCGCACAGTTCGCATTTTTTGCACTCTTTCGAGAAACTGCGAAACTTGCCTTTGACTTCTTTCATTCAATTATTTTGAAGAAGTTAACTTATTCACAGTTCAAAAGTTTAACTATTTTTCAGCTCCTTTGACCTTCTTTTGCATTTTTCCAAAAAATTGAGAAAGGTTAAATTCCAGGAGGTCCTCTATTTTTAAGAGTTAAACTGTTAAAGGCACCTTCACCAAGTTGTTTTAAAGGTACCTTCAGTTTTTTCGCTTTCTCCGAAAAGCACAAGAAAGTTACTGTTAAGACATCTTCGCTTTTCTGAGGGCACCTTCGCCAACTTTTTAAGGGCACCTTCAAGTGGTTTTAAAGGTACCTTCGGCTTCTTCACATTTTTCCGAAGGATGCGAGAAAGCCAAACTGTTACATAGATTTTCGCTTTTCTGAGGGCACCTTCAACTTTCTAAGGGCGCCTTAAACTTATTTAGGACACCTTCGGCCTTTTTCACAAAAAATTGAAGAGAGAGAAAAATGTCGAAGGTTGTCTAAAATGAACGAGGTTCGTTTCCACGTTACTTCGCGAAATCTTGCAAAGTGACATGAATTTGCGATGTCCTCATCCGTGTCAATGATCCTGATTTGTTGACCGTATACACTATGTACAGTTGTCACAGAAGCCATATACTTCCAAGTACAACGACTTTCCCAATCAGGTGACAAACATTCAATGTAATTAATACACGGATGAAATCTATAAATAGATCATCCAAGCACAGATTAGTAGTTGCTCCATCCATGAGACGCATTATTTGAGCCTCTCAGATAAGCCGTCAATTTTTGGTGGTAATTGCTATTTGTATTGTGCTTAAGTATAATATAGCAGCAACACGTTTTTATCTATGTACAATGTAGATGAATGCTTGTCGTGATTGAATGCACTTTCATTGTTGTTTGACCGCGCTTGTCTATGACTCCTAAGTTTCTAATCAGATGATGACTGTCTTTGACACCTGAGGAACTCGTGATATTTATATCAGACTTATACTTCACATTGAATTTGATTTCAGTAGTACCACACACAAACCATCTCTAATCTCTTCGGTGGACTGTACTCTTGTTTTAGAGTATGAATTAATTTTTAAGATCCTGTTGGGCAACTAGAACACATAAAGCTATGATTATCTTTAGCATAAGTTGTCTATTAGACTGTTTTTGCACCTAGTAGCTGACTAGAACGGGAGAGCTTTTCCGCAATATTTTTGCTCTCTTCTCCATTCTCGTTCTTTCTTCTACCTTGCCCTCATCATTACCATCCTCCATCAAGAACTTCCTGAAATATTTTGGATCATAGTTGGTGCCTTTGCCATGAATCGTCTTCCCAGTATTAGAGAAGCCAACACTTTGTAGACAGTCAGGGAAGAGGTTGATGATGACGTAGCTGCCATTCTTCGAGGTTACCCGAAAAGAGTTGAATTCTTCGAAATAAATGGAATATGTTGTTCGTACTAGACTTTATTGGTACTGATCAGTGAAATGTGTGAGATCGAAACCCAAGGCTGGTGAGAATATCCTTGGCCAAAGTGAAAGCTACAGAATAATTCTTGATGCAGATCAAAAATATATTGCCCGTATAAGGTCGTGGGGCCTTATGACGATGGAGTGAGAGTGAAGAGTCTCGGGAGGCCATGATAGCACTTAGAGAGTGTGTGGAAAAGTATTGTGAAATTTTTAGAAAGTTTTGAAAATTTTGAAAATAGACTTAGGAGTATACCTTGTGGGCTGTGAGCGCACTCGGCTTGATCTTCTTGGAGGGTGTGCCGACTGATGATCCAATCCTTGGATTTGTCGTTGCTAAGTATCAACTGGGTATCCTTGAAGAGGGTTGGCCACCAAAATCCTGCTAAGAGGATTTTCCTAGCGGTTGTTTCGGAAGAAAAATGACCAACTCCAACACCTTTATGAGTTAGGGATATAAAGGAGGTTATTTCACCTTCAGTAAGACATCGTCAAATGATCCCATCTAACCCTTTCTTGTAAAGTTGTCCTACAATCAACGTATAAGGTGTTGTTTTGAGGATCAACGCACATTGTTCGGGTTTAGATAAGGATGGATCCATCTGCCCTGAAGTCAAATATTCAGTAATATCCTTTGTCCAAATGGGGGTATAGTCAACTTGAAATAAGATTGCATTGTTGACCCCTTGGTCCGGAGTTGGTAGATTAGGGATTCGGGATAAATGATCTGCTAAAAAATGTTGATGTTGGAAGTAAATCTATTCATGCGGTGGCTAGATCTCCCCGTGGTTGTAGTATAGTGGTAGAGAGGTCGTCCAGTTCCTAAGATCTACAATAAAGCTTACAAATTAAAAGGAAAAGGAGAGCATAAACAAATTGGAGAGCACCAAGTCTTCCCAACTGGTGCTTAGAACTAAACTTAATCTAAGGTATGGGTAAGGCTTTCCCAACTAGCCAAAGACCGCTAAATAAACTAGAGCTTGCTAAGGCTTATTGTCCAACTAGCAAGGTGCTTAAATTAAATCCTATCTAACACCCAAAGGGAGGTAAAATGAGGATTGCGGCTAATTAAGTAATAAACAATAAAAGCATGCCACAAATAAATTCCTATGAAAGGAGACAAGAGGAGGCCCGAGCACCTTCCCTCAAGCTATGCACCTTCCAAAGGGAACACAATGAAATAATAAAATAATCACAAGGCAATTTCTCATAATCTCAAAGTGTTATTTACAAGGGAAATGCCTCTCCCATTCTAAGGCTTCACAGCTTCTAACTTAGAAAGCTTAAGTCTCTAAACTTAGAATTTAGGATACCTTAGAATCTTTTTTAAGCTTAAGTTTCTAGCTTAGAAGTTTTAGAATCTACTTAGGCTTCTACCCATGGTCTTATAACAGACATGCCATGGTAGAAATTTACTAACAAGTACACACACGTGGACTTATACACATGCCACGGTGTTTTATTTCTCCTTGTCTACTTTGTTGCTAACATCATCAGTGACCAATTCTTTCACAAGTTTCTCCTTCTAGATTTGAGCTCTTGTTTGTAGAAGATTGCAAGTCGACAGACTCACCTATGGATCCAGAATTCAAACCGTCAAAGGACATGTGTCCCTGATGACTAAAGCAGAGATGAAGGAGATGTGCAAATACCCCTATCAGTTGATAGTCGAATTGATAATGTATATCATGGTCTGCACTCGACCTAATCTAGCCTATACAATCAACACACTATCACAGTTTATGTCGAATCTCGACGTGCCTCACTAGAAAGCTCTACTCAGAGCACTAAGATACATTCAAGCTTGCTCTGTATTATAATAGAAATACAGAGGATGCTCTGATATTACTTGCTTATTCCGACTCAGATTGGGCTGGAAATGTAGATACACGAAAATCCACTTCTGGCTATTTGCTTTCTAGCAAGAGGACCCATTTCATGGAATAGTCGAAAGCAGAAATGCATATCTTTGTCCTCCACAGAGTCCAAATATGTCGCGACCACTTCTACAATGAAGGAAATCATCTAGCTCAGAAGATTGCTCCATGATCTTATGATCCCTCAATTCAGACCAATCATACTCTATTGCGACATTCTGAGCTGCATTGCTTTATCTCTGAACCCACGAACTCACTCTAGAACTAAACACATCGAAGTTCAATTTCACTTTCTTAGAGAGAAAGTTCTGAACAAGGTTGTCGAATTATGCTAATGTCCGACTGATAGTATGTTGGCTGATATTTTGACTAAGTCTCTGTCGAGAGAAAAGCCTGCTGTGTTATGCGGCTTGCTAAAATTTATTCAGGATCCTAGGAGTAAAGCTTAAGGGGGAGTTTTGGAGTTCATTTTCACTCCGACTCACCCGAATTCAATTCTTGAGCACCGGTATACTATGTAAATATTCTCTCTCTACAATAGCATGCAGTCTTACTCGCACAAGTCGAATAGTCTGTCTGTGCAATAAATTGACTTGAAGCAGAAGCATGATCGACTTCGTTGACGTCTACTTCATTGACTCGAGTTCGTCGACATCTTCTCTAGGGCAAACAAGTCGACTCCATCGACATCTTCTCTAGGGCGAACCAGTTGACTCGACTTGTCTGACACCTTGATGATCATCAACTATCACTAGTCAAAATGGAGCTCTTCCTCTTTCCTGTCCGACACAGACTATGTCATAGTTCATTTCAGTACTTTGCAGTAACTGCACTACTTCATGCTCATTGCCCACATAGCTGTTACAACTGTCACATGTATATATACATAACGGAAACATATAGTAAGAATGATGCATGAGACATATGCTATCAAAGTCAATTAGCGAAAGTGTGATCCACAGTTCTTCCGTGAACTCCATTGTATCATAATTATCTGATTCCACAGGATCAGAGATCTTAGAGCGAGGGAAAGTATTTCAAGAAGTAGAGATAGTATTCAATCTATAACTAGCATAGTAAGATCACAACACACAGTGTGCTACTATTGTGAACCATTCTCGGGCACAAGATCATGATCTGATCATTGTATCTACAACAACTTAATTCAGATTTTCTATTTTCTTAATGTGTCTTACATTTTTAATGTCTTCTGATAATTCCTTTCTCTCACACTGATACTCATATTGAATATGATAATGGAGTACAGATGGTGCCTACTTATATTTGGAAAAGGTCCTGGCCCCTTATTCTGCTTGGCTAGTTCATTGAGGCAAGGATTCTAATCCTTTGCCCTTCAACCAAGCTTCAATGAAATCTAATGGTTGTCATATTAGCACAAGTAACTCACATAAATCATGTGAGTCCCATTTTAGCCAAAATTAGATTCCATATTGTAACTTGAGTTTGTGAGTTTGGGCCTCTACATTTTTTATTTACACCTAGGGCCCAAGTCTCTAGGAAACAACTTGAAATGAACTAGCAATGTGCTCATTGGGCGCTTATACACGCAAGAAGCCAGTGCCCTCGTAATTATTTAGTGTAATTGTACAATAGTTTTGTGCATGATCCACTAAGTGCCCAAGATTGACATAAAAATGTTTAAGATCATCTATCATGGAAGCAATGCCACGATTAGAAATGATAACTCAAAGTTTACTCAAATCAACTCAACAAAATGTATATTGATGGACTCTCATGACACTTTAGTATTGCCACGACATTGTGAACAGGTGAGACTCTAGAATCTAATCAATGTCATTAATATTCTCAATGTCTTCTTTTTGATCTTATAAGACTAAGTTAATTTTCTAATTTGTTTGCAGATTATATTTCATCCAGATTGAATAGGGCCCAGGTGGTAGTATGTTATCCAACTTAATGCACAAAAACAACGTGTGTTTGATATTATAACATTGGATATGCACGCGACGATCCACCACACAATTTTGAGATTTTGAAAAAAGTTGAACCACTCATCTAAGCTCCAATTGATATGGAAATGATGGGAGAAAAAAATACAATTGTACCTACAATCTTACAAAGCCATATTGAGGGTTTGAGGCCCCCGTGTTTGAATGAGATAGAATTAGAAGAAGAGGATGAGCTCACATTCTCAAAGAGACACAATAGGAAATTTAAAATTATACTTAGACCTAGATTCAAATGAGTGTCGAGACTTATGTGATGACGAGAATGACAAAAATGATTTATGATTATCAATATTTATATTCATTTGCATTTTATTTTTATATTCATTAAAATACGGAAATGGGTATTGGATTTTCTAACTTCAAAGCTTATAACAAATATGTTACAACTATAATAATGAATCCATAGCAAATTTGTTTTCATTCACCATAAAGCACACTCTATTTCATAAAGCACATTTCATTTTGATTTGATTGGAGTTGAATGTCATAATTTAACTGATCGACCCAAATGATTTCTAATCATGCGTCTGAGAAGTATTTTTGTACCAAAAGTTGACCCTCTTTAAAAATTATTTGTATTTGCTCTAATTAAAAACAAAATACCACGCCTATTGTCATTGCCTAACTGCACCTTGTTAAAACTAGTTTTTGTACCATTTTTGAATTCTTCCCAAGATTGCAATCCACAGTTACAAGATTTAGTCATTCCACATCGACTCTAATGGATTGGCATTATGAACAAGAGGATGGCAATCAGTCATACTGTGATGACAATTAAAATGATGTGGAGGAATACTGGGATCAGAGTGATGATTACAACGAAAATTATGACCAATGTGACGACATCGCTGATGACGATCAATATCAAGACCAAAATGACGATTTTGCTAATGATGATCAATATCAGGACTACAACGACATTTCAGAACTCGACCATTACCCTGAAGATGTTAACAACGATCAACAAAGCGAAGAACAACACGAACCAATCATTGAAGATGGTTCTGCATATGAAGCAGTTGAACCATTTGATGGTCAGGATGAACTAGAGTTCAATGATGGTGATTGTCAAGGTCAAGATCAATCCCAATTTACTACTGAACATCACAAATCAGTGGTTATGACCATATTATTGACAATGATCTATTTGGATTAATTTTTGAATATGGATCAACTGAGTGGTATAACACTGACACAAAATTCAAATACCAATACAACAACGAGCTTTTTGATGATAAAATTGGTATTAACATTGCTTCCATGAAGTCAATAATAATAGATACATCCCAAGATCTGAAGCAAATTCGTATTGGGCTACCAAAAAATGAGTCTACTGTGATATCAACGGAAGGATTTGGTGCAAAATCATCCAATATTCTTGCGTTAGAGGATGTCATCAATCCTATCAACAAGGAAAACAGGTTGACATGGGAACCGAATTCAATACTATCAAACTCCTTGTGTACAGATGACCATGCATAAGGCTATAACACCGGATGCAGGGACAAAAAAGGACGCATCTGGAATTGGATAGCCCATCCAATCAAGGAAGATATTGAGGAAGAAGATATTCGAATGTCTGTTGCTTGGATCCTGTCAACCCATGCAGAACTAATGCAACTTGAGGCTTTCCTGTGTTTCATCAATCTCTTCTTCAGTGATCTTATCAAATCTATGGGATTAGTTGTAGATCAAAGGTTCTTTATGAAGAATTCTCATTGCAACCTTGTTCTACGATAATAAGTTGAGACAACAAAATTTGATGAATGGTAGATGGCTACTGACAAGGATAATACAAGAAAAGATGTTTTTTTTATTTCAAGGTGTGGCCAAATATTCTTCGACTACCGCCAAAGGATTTATGAAACATGGCACTCAACAAAGAGCTACATGGTCTCATTTTTTAGGGCAAAAATATTTAAAGTAGGAGTGTCATGTGTTACATGTAATTAGCCCATGAGCTTACTAAGGAATTGCCAAATATAGCCATGGAACTAAATTCGACTAGAATTAGCACTAAGATTGTTAATAAAAAGGCTTGAACAACCTCGCTATATTGTGAATAGCAGACTTGTAATAATGGTTATAAGGCCCAAATTAAGATAATAAGGCCTCAAACTTATAGTAAAGGCACAAATGACCACTATAAATAGCTGAGGTTGTGCTAAATTTGGAGGTTATTGCTCATTGTAATTTTGAGTTTTAAGAGATCTTGGAGCTTCTCTTTGAGAGCTTTCTTGATGGAGAAAGTGGTTCATGTGCCTAAAATCACATGAGAGCTATGATCATGCTCTAGAATCAGGCCCATATCTTGTGAATGATCAATAATCATGAATAGTGATAATTTACTTTGCCTATTTTGGTGAAAGTTTGCTACATTTAGCTATCTTCTTGATTTTTGGCTTACTTTCTTGATTTCTTGCATTTCCATTGTAATTTGATGTTAATGAATGGATTAGATGTTTGAATGCTAAGGTTGGCGCATGACATGGATTGTACTCATCCATTTGTTTTTTAGTATGAATGGTCTTCTTAAGATTTTGTTGGGCAGAGTGATTGAGTTCTGATTATAATTTAACATTTACATTCTTTCAGATTGTTCTTGTACATAGTAGCTCATAATAACGGGAGAGTTGTTCCGCAAGTATTTCCTTCTCTCTTCTCTGTTCATGTTCTATCGCCCTATCATATTGGTATCAGAGCATAGTTTGATAAACCGAGAGATTATTCTATTTGTATTACTGTTAACATGTCTCATAATGGTAACTCTTCGTCGTCGTCATCCAACGAGTCTAGAATCATTGACAAGTTCAATGGTTCTAACTTTTACATCTAGAAGTTAAAACTTCGGATGATGTTGATAGATAGAGATCTTTGGGACGTAGTAGAAGGTTCTGACCTGAAACTAGAAGATGGTGATCAAGCAAATGCATGGAAGATCAAAGATCAGAAGCCCTTGGCATGTATGACACTCAATCTGGCCGACTCCCAAATATCCCATGTTACCATAGGCAAAACCTCTAAGGAAGCACTGGATTTGTTATCAAGTCTATACGAGACTCAAGATGTGACTACCAGATTACACCTTAGAAGGAAGTTCTTCACAATTAGCATGACTGATTCTACTGCCATTACTTCTTCATGTACTTCAGCTATCAAAAAACTTGTTATCAGTCTCTAAGATAACTGATGAGGGCTACACTGTTACTTCCTCTTCTGAACAGTGTACAATCTTCGATGAAGATACTACTCTGACTACATGTACTAGAGTTGAAAATCTATATCTACTCTCTAACTCAGTTGCATTAGCTAGTATCTCTCATGAAAATGTAAACGATAATGCTATTCTGTGGCATAGTCGATTTGGACATGTGAATTCAAGATCAGTTTCTTATATGCGTTGTAATAATCTAGTTGATGGATTGCATTTTCCTTCTTCATTGGATAGGAAATCTTTCTTCTGTGAATCCTGCATCTATGGCAAACATTCTAGAAGCAAATTTTTCAAATCACATTCTGTCAAAACAAAGTATGTATTAGCTCTTGTACATAGCGATCTTTGTGGTCCAAATCCAACTCCATCCTTAGGAGATGCAATTTATTTTATCACTTTCATAGATGATTATTCTAGATGGTCTATAGCCATGTTCATTAAGAACAAATCATAAGCCTTTGAATGCTTTAAAAGATTCAAGGCCATGGCTAAGACACAAACATCTACAAAAGTGAAAGCTCAACTGATGGTGGCGGCGAATGCCTCTCTAACGAGATGTCTGACTACCTGGCTGAACATGGCATTCGAAGATAGTTCACAACTTCCTATTCTCCTCAACAAAATGGAATTGTAGAAAGGAAGAATCGAACACTTCTCAACTCAGCCAGATCCATGCTACACCAATCACATCTACCTACGAAATTCTGGGTAGAAGCTACTGCCACATCCTGTCATGTACAAAACAGATCCATCACTAAAGCTGTCAATAGTAGAACTCCTTATGAAGTATGGCATGGGCAAAAACCTTGTGTCAACCATTTAAAAATCTTTGGTTGTGTATGTTTTGTTCACATTCCTAAACAGCTTAGGAAGAAACTGGATCATAGGACAACTAAACGTATTTTCATTGGCTATTTTGATGAACATAAAGCTTACAAAGTTTATGATCCATCCACCAATGTAACATTTGTCTCTAGGGATGTAATCTTCCAAGAACATACATACATTGATTTTAGACAATCATCCATAAATGATGATGTGTCATTTCATCCTATTTTACGCAAATAGCAGCCGCAAAAGACCTCAAAATGCATCAAATGGATGTCAAAACAACGTTTCTCAATGGCAACGTCGAAGAGGAGCTGTATACCTTCCAACCGGAAGGATTCGAAGTCAAAGGCCAAGAGCACAAAGTGTGCAAGCTGCACAAAACAATCTATGGTCTAAAACAAGCCGCAATAGCATGGTTCGATAGAATCAACTCTTGTCTCATTCAATTGAGTTTTGCGAGCAATTCAGCTAACTGTAATGTTTATTCCAAATATAGGCACCAATTCAGTTCACATAGCTCTTTACGTAGATGATGCATTTATTTTGTCTAATGATACTTTCTTACTGCACACTACTAAGAGTGATCTGTCAAAGGAATTTGACATGACTGATCTAGGCGTTGTCCTCTTTGTTATGAATTCACATTACTAGAAATAAACTTCAGAAGAAGATCTATCTTAGCCAGCAGACATATCTAAAAGACATTTTAGAAAAATTTCATATGTCTGATTGCAAACCAATTGATACACCAATGGATCCAAGTATTGTATTGGCTAAACCTTCTTGTGTTGAGACCGATAGTGAAGTACTCGACTTAGTGAAATACCTTTATCACTCACTAATCGGATCTTTGATGTATGGGATGCTATGTACTAGACCAAATTTAGCATACACTGTTAGCATGTTAAGTCAATTCATGTCTAATCTTAGGATCTCTCATTGAAAAACATTAAACAGATTGATAAGATATATTCAAGGAAGTTTAGATCACATTTTGTGTTATGATGGAAATGCTATCGACCCACTCGTCCTGCGAGGCTACTCTGACTCAGATTGGGGAGGAACAATCTCCATCATAAAATCTATCTCCGGGTTCTATTTTTATTTGGCAAGGGGACCGATTTCGTGGAACTCAAGAAAACAGAAATCAGTCGCGTTTTATTCGACAAAGGCTGAGTACATCGCAGCATGTCAAGCTTCAACTGAAGCTATATGGATCAAGTTATTACTTCACGACGTACATCACACTCACTTCAATGCTTCCACCATTCTGTGTGACAATTTGAGTTGTAATTCACTATCGCTGAATCCCAGATTTCATGGCCAGTAGAAATCCAGTATCATTTCATTCGGTGTCTACGACTCCTCAGTTTCTAATCAGACGATGGTTGTCTTTGACGCTTGAGAAACCTGCGTTTTTATCACACAATCAATCTAAGTTTTTCAGAACTGCACCTCTTATTGAATCTGATTTCTAGTAATACCTCACACTATTTCTAATCTCTTCGGTGGACTGTACTCATCCATTTGTTTTTGAGTACGAATGGTTTTCTTAAGATCTTGTTGGGCAGAGCAATTGGGCTGTGATTATAATTTAGCATTTACATTCTTTCAGATCGTTCTTGCACATAGCAACCCATAATAACGAGAGAGTCGTTCCGCAAGTATTTCCTTCTCTCTTCTCTGTTCACATTCTATCGCCCTATCATGTATGTCTTTTCTTTGGTTTCATATCCAAAAAAGACTTGGTATCTAACTTCTACCTCATCTCATCTAGTATGTTTGCATAAGCATTGCACCTAATAATCTCAAATGTCACATTAGCCTTGATACCATTGTAAATTTCCTCAAGTGTCTTCCCTTCCAAAGCTTTCATCGATGTCCAATTTTGTAACTTACCATTTACCTTCTCCCCTTTGCCTTCATCATACTTTTGTCCACCAATGTCTTGTTTTTTCTCTCAACCCTATTCTATTGTGGAGTGTAGGTAGTGGTAAATTGCCTCCTTATACCAAAGTCCTTACAAATCTTATCAAATTCATCTACGTTGTATCTACCGCCTCTATTGCCTTTCAAGGCCTTGATCTTCTTACCTGTTTAATTCTCAACTAGCTTCTTAAATGTTATTTCAATTGCTTGAATTTTGTGCTTCATGAAATATATCCAAGATTTTCATGAGAAATCGTCAAAGTGATGAACTACAATGAGCTTCCAATCAATTGTCTGTGTAGGTGAAAGTTTTGAACCTAACAAGCATATCACTTGTAGTGCCTTACAGGCAGTAAAAGGAATGCAAGAATTGTTGTCCATAGAAAACCAACCAGCCAACAATCTTGTCAAAATTCTAAAGGAAATTGTCCTATAGAATGTTACACCCTAATATGATTTTAGAAAGGTTGGCACCCACTTCTGATAGCAGCTTTGAAACAAACCCATTAGCAAAGGTCATCCTTGAAAGATTAGGGGGTCATCATTTTATGGAGAGTGGACGGCCTTATTCCCTAGAAACATATAGTCAAGGTGAAATTGAAGTTTAATCCTGCATCAATACCAACAAGGATTGGAAACAGTGCACAACATCAAATACAAGTCGAGCAACATCACAGCAAAAGAGATGCAATAAGTAGCACAACCCTCAAGGTAAAACCCAGAAAAAAATATTATAGATAATGCAGACATAATTTCCTCGCAGGGCTTTTCACGATGGCAATCTGCCTCAGCTTTGTGATGTTTATTCTAATAAATGGCAGCTTGGCGTCAACTGGATCAATTGGAATGTTGACTTAAATAACCAAATGCTCCCAAAAAAATGCGTTAAGATCAAAAATGTATTTTCCCATTCTGCAGAACTTGACCTGTGGTCCATTTGGGAATTATCTTAGTACATAAAGTCTGCCGATTGCTCTGAGTTCCAGCGACCAAACACTCCAAAAGACTCAGATTGGCAATATTCTCAATACAATTTTCAGTTGACTTCAAATATTGCTGTAAAGGTTCTTGTGTATCTGAAGAATAATTTAGGGGTGTCCATCGCAGGCCCCTAGTGTTTCCAGGCGCACCCCCAACTAAACTGGAAAGATCCAAAAGCACCCTGCCATGAAACCCAGTCTCCATTAATGAGGTACAGCTTCTAGATTGCTCATACTTTGTACTTATGAATTACAGATATAGTATATACATTGATTGCACAGAATAACTTGGTGCTTCAATTTATAAAGATCAGCTTTTAGAATACACCGCCATTTGTTAAAACCTATTACGGATATATTGCAACAAAGTAAATGAGCACTTACATCTATTACCAATCAGCTTTAAGGACTACTGAACCCTTTGTGCTATTTGGTTACACTCAAATCAATCTACAAAAGCTTGAGACTTACAGGCTATGTGACGTACTTCCTTCCGAAGATGCTCCAAAGCTTGCAACAATTTTTGTTCCTGATGCTGAAGAAAAACATGGTCCAATCCCACAAAAAGATGAGAACACAGAACACGAAACAACCAAGCTGGTATGAAGCTTGTCAAAATAATTCATTCATTTAACTCCACATCAGCAGCTGGTTAATAATATCGGGGGGGAAATGGTCTCCCTTACAAGATTTTGGAACACCATTTTGATTTGTTGGAAAACTCAAGCCTAACAGTTTCTGCAGGACATCAAAAAGTCCAAAAACTCTTACCATCTCTCAAGAATATCAGGAAGTGGAAATAAATACACATTAGAATTTTATTCATAATGTACAAAACTTCAATGGCCTCTGAGTTAACTCAAGTAAAGCCATCCAGAAAGTGGAGGAGATACCCAAATGAAGGTATAATTACAAGCGTGTCAATGAGGAAGCGAAACTGTCTGCTTTCATTACCTTGAGCTGTTCATAGGCTGTGTCAATATTATCATTCACCAGTATGTGATCGAAAAGCATTGGGCTCTTCGATTGCTCAATTTCAGCCTTGGCATTTCTCAATCTCTTCTGTATTTGTTCCTCTGTCTCTGTACCCCTGAAGAATGGATTCAGGAATCCAGTAACGAGTTACCTTTTGAACATAAAAAATGTCAGCTAGGATCCATCTATTTTATTTCAGAACCACGACTGTTCAAATACAAAGATGGGAATACTATACAAACAAAAATGATCCAAAAAAGTAAATAACAGATTCATCAAGTTGTTGCCAACCTTCCACGAAGACGTTTCTCAAGTTCTTCGAATGAAGGTGGCGCGACAAAAATGAACAATGCATCCATTGAGCTTCTTCTGACAGATAAAGCTCCTTGCACATCAATATCCAAGATACATCTCTGAAATGAAACAAGGGTTCAGCACAAATAACTCAGTTGGAACGAAGCAACGTCATGAAAGTCTCATATCAGTCCATGAAAAAACTTGTTGAACTGCATGCTCCAAGTATTTGTTAAGCAGGTTATGACCAGGAACTTGAAAAAAATTTAACATGAAAATGGTTGACTGCATGTAGTAAGTGCTCCATGTTGCTGCAAAGTTAACCTATTCAATATATAACCAAGTCTCAAAAATCAAAACAAGGATGCTACCACACAACTATGCCAACCAGATGTGAAAGCAGGAATGTTACTCTCCAAATTTAGAAATATGCAGCCATTCAATCCAATTAGTCTTCTGGAATAGTTGACCTTTTCCACAGGAATTCCAAAAAAGGATGACAAAAAATAGCCCATCAAGCATGAACACACGGTACTTTTCGATGAAACAGATCATAGTATTGCTTCATATATCAAGGTAAGGACAACCAATAAAACCATAGCAACCAATTTCAACCTTAAAAAAACTCAGAGCATGGAGCGTTTGTGAGAGGTAAGAAAAAGTAGAATGTTCAAATAGTACAGTGTAAGTTTCAAATTGTTGTGCTATAACGAGATACTGCATATTAGTATGAATAAATATTTCCACATGTAGACTTCTTGCACTGGAAGCTGTATTTGAACTTCCAGCTTTTAGTGGCCAACACTTTAATGAACCTATTGTGTGAAACTTTCCATGTTGCTTCCAAATGGACCATGGCTGCACTGTGACTCTGGATGTTTGATCAATCCATTCTAAAAAGTGACATGCACTTGAAACTTGAAAAGGACTGAAATAAAACAAGGCCTACCTCATCGAAGTACCCCAAAAATATAACTTATCGAATTATGAAAAATTTGCTCTCTCAAAATTTTGATTGAGAATTCTATTTTGCTCATTAAGGTGCAGAGGTCATATATTGAACCTTTATCAAACAGCTTAAATTTTCAGATTTCAAGTTTTACAGTAATATAAGTGAATACTAAATTGGAGAAAACAACACTCTGTTTCATACAGAACGTACCATCTAATGTAGTAAAGCTTGAATAATATATTGGAGATTTGATAATAAAACAGTTGTAGCTTGTGAGAGCCAGATCTTAAAATGGTCCTTGACTATGACAATGGAAAATGCATACCTTTCCTGCTTCGGCCACAGCTTCAACAGCAGCAATACTTGTCCCATACAGATTCCCATGCACATCTGCAGATTCCAAAAACTTTCCTTCCTTTACTTCCACTTCCATAGCAGGACGGTTTGTGAAGTGATAATGTACTCCATCAAGCTCTTTTTCCCTCGGCTTGCGAGTTGTGTGGCTAACCGAAAAGCCAAATGTATTAGGAAACTCTTCCATTAGCTTGTTAATCAAAGTTCCCTTTCCTACCCCTGATGGACCGCAAATTACAGTTGGTAGACAAGCTTCGCTGAAACAGCCAGGGCTCCAAGCAACACCCTCCACTCCTAAAGTCTCCTTTTGGGATTTAACATATGGAGTATTGACCTGAAATTAATTTATCAAAACCAAGAAATATTCAAGAATTCTTCATAGAAAATATAACACTCAACAGCATAGGAGTGCCTTAATTTCCAATCTTCATTTGTGCACATTAACTGCTTGCTGGCAGAGATTCTGGATTGCTGACCTCAAGAAACCATATAGCTGGCTCTGATTTGTTGTAACTTCCAGAAATCACAATTCGCTCGTCATCAATAAGGGTAGCAGTATGATTTCGGTTGTATGGTGCCGGAGAGCCAAAAACCTTCGGCACATTCCTGAAGAAAGGGTATTTTAAAGTTCCAGAACTAGCTTGCAAGACAGTTACATGATATTTCTTTGATCACCAGACACTTGAATATAGAAAAAAAATTGCAATCCTCTGCTACCTTCAAGTCCAAAACATTTTCTGGGCTTTGCAACGATCAGCTGTTAGGCACTAGTTTGTAGGGCCAAGAGTGATGAAAATAAGTGCTCAAAGCAAAGGACTCCGGTTTTTTTCAAGAGACAAAAAGATGTAAGCGGCACTGCCCATCGGACAGAGATTGGTGGAAATTGGAATTGAAAAGGATATATACTAAATTACTAATATCTGAACACTTCACATTTCAGCAGCACTGTTGCACCCAAAAGATTTAAACACGGCTGCAAGGATCTTGGAGAAGCGTGCCAAACCAGTACCAAAACATCTTCTGGTTATATTAAGTGAAAATGTAGACAATCTCTATGTCTTACCATCTTTGGGTGGTTGTGTCAAAAATGTGCACTTCATTGACAGACCCATTTTCTGCACAGCCTCCCAAAAGCAGCTGCTCAAAGGATTCATATGAGAACAATGCAAAACTTCAAGATAGAATAAACATCAAATTTTCCAGCAAAAACAAAAGCTCTACATGTAATTATAACTTCTTACAATCTTTTCTTTTACAGCAACTGCAGCCTGTAAGGGAAACAGCAAATTTGGAGCTCCCATTGTAGAAAGAAGTCTCCAAACTCTTTCTTTAATATCAAACGTCAAAATGTCCCCCTAGTTCACAAAGTCCACATTACATGAGCAAGGATAACATGCATCAAAGGTTTAAAGGAGCCTGATTATCATGCTATTCACCAATTTATGGATGTCAAATTGGAAAAAATATGATGGATGCAATAAAAAATGTGGGTTGAAAACAAAAAATCACTCTATTATCTAATCTGGAACTTACGGCAGGCATTTGAGGGATGCCACCAAATACATAAATATAACTCCCAACACCTGCATAACACAACCTAAGCATTTCAAACATGCATGATTTCCACTTCAAAATTTCTGTGACTGAGTTTAAATCCTCGTACTTCTTCACAAGCGAAAAATTGCAAACGTACAACTAGGGAAAAAAAAAAGGGGGGGGGTGCATGAAAACTTCTTGTTGCCGTTGCAAAGTTTATTGACAAAATACACTGAGATAGTGCACACTGCATACGACTTTTTTACCTGCTGATGCAAATCCAGATAGTTTTGTCTTTACTACAGCACTGGTTCTATCGTCAATGGAAGTAGCACGCAATAGTTTCCAACCATCTGTTCTTGAGTCGAATCGGTAAATTTGAAATCCTTCAGACAGGCTCTCAACAAATCCAACTGCATAAACCTGAATAACAGAATGCTATATCAACTATCTTATTCTCAAATAGAGATATTAGAGACAAATATAATTAACTAGGTATTGTCAGAACCCCCAGTTTCTTCTCTCATGCTTAAATGGTTCAAAATTTCATCAAACAAACAAGACTATGGATAAGACAAAAGATCCTATGTATCGATGTTAATGCTGGTATAACAACTAACATAACAAAGGTCCACCCACAAACTCTTAGACCAACAACTCCATCATGGATAGCATAGACGAACTGCTTGCTATGACATCCCTACTTGCTTCATCAGCAACCAAGAATAGGCGAAAGCCAGATACATAGACGTACGTCCACATTATTTCGTACATTTGAAGAAAGATAAACGTACTGCATTTCTACCAATTCTTCAGAAGCACTAAAGAGAAAAGCTAATCAAATAAAAGCCCTATTTCCTTTTAAAAAAATAAGGATAATTAACATCTCATTACTTCAGCTTTCTGACACCTAAATGACTAGCATAGCTTGTGATGCAATACTAAAGATTCAAAGAATAAGCAAAAACCAGTTAGCCACGACTTGGACTAAAGATTTCAAACAAGGATGGCAAGTCAATAGGAATGTCTGGCTGAAACGCGTTTCATCCAATGAAACTCAGTTTCGAAAAGTCCATTTCAAGCAGAACACTTGAAAACCTCTGGCGACAAGTCAGGCTTTTCTTCCGTCGATGCTTCCGTCTGCTTTGTACTTGACTTTGAAAATCCATTTGCAATCAACTACGTTTCCACTAGCAGGTAATTCGACAATCATCCATGTTTGGTTCTTGATAAGAGATGAATACTCTTATCCATAGCTTCTTTCCAGAGATTGGAATCGGGCTGACTGAGTGCCTCTTCGACAGTCGTCGGCTCCTAAACAAGGTAGGCTGCAGACTCTTTGATATACCTGATAGGTGGTTTGCTAGTTCTTGATGATCTTCTGGGAAAAAGAGGAAGTTGATTATTTTCATCATGTTGTAGTTGCTGAGTTGCAACATCATCATCTTCGGATTCGTCGTTGATATGTTGTTTGTCGAAAGTAGACGAGCTTGGACCTTCAATGGGAATTTCATAAATTCTCAAAAAAAAATTAAAAAAACACCTAATGTGTGTGTGAAACTTTGGCATATAAAACTTTAGTTAGGACTGTTGTTGGCCAGGTATTGGTTTTTTTTTTTTGGTTCTCAACCCAGTTATCAACCCGATTCTAGATACCCTAACTGGCAAGTATGCTATTTTTCAAGAGCTGGGTCTATTTAAAACCGGCAATTATGTGCTTTTGTAGAAAGCAGCCACAGTTGAGAACTGTCGGGCCCTTTAAACCCTCGATTGAGGTTGAGAACCGGACCGCCCATGCAAAAGGGGGTATAACCCCAATATCAATTGACCCTATAGAGGATAACCCTATATCAATTGTCGCCAGGCCCAAATAATGGGCTCAAGTTGTCCCTACGTGGCATGGGTCCCATGCCACCTCATCTGCCAGATGGTGACAACTCAAGCTAAGTCTGAAAGGGGGGGAGACCCATTTTTCCTCCCTAGGACTCCAATTTGAATTTGAGACTTGCCAAACACTAGTGTGAAAGCACCCTTATTAGAATCTTTTTTCAATGCTTCCATGTTTTAAATATTAGGCTTATATGTGGGGGAAAGTTAACATAGTGTGCAACAAGATTTTTTTGAACAAGAGGACCCAACGGTTCTTGATAGAGTAATAATCGGCAAATTGAGAACTACTAGGTGTAAGATACTATTGAGTACCGCTAGGTGTCAGGATTTTAAATGTAATGTAATGTCTTGAACCGACAGTTCTTGGTTTAGAAAAGAAAAAAGGCAATACCTTGAACCGACGTGTATCATAAATATGTGCGAACCGCCCAACACTAGTTAGGACTCAGTAGGGAAAGCTAGAATTATGAATACATTGTGCATGTGCATTGTGTGATGTATCTGAATGTCTCAATAAGTCCTCAATCATTTGTATCGATTATCAATTGTTTATATTGTCATTGTATAAAGCTACAATCATTGTCTAGACACTTAAACAACACCAGCTTTTCCTTTAACGAAAGGCTAGCAATAAAACCAAGCCAAAAAAAAAGAACTAAAAGTGTTTCGCTGGTCTAGGTAAAGATGCTCCAATTTCATTTATCTCATTTACACTTTGGGAAGATCGCATCAAGATCCAACTTACAATACACCATAGAGGACATTGTGGAGCCAAACCGCCCAACCAACTAGAAGTTCAAGATCAATCTCCAAGAGCCTCACCCCCATGCCATGGTAAGTGAATACTAAAGAGAACGTAATTGGTGACCAAAACCATCAAACTGAGAGTGTAGATCAATGAGTTTCTGTAGGTTTATATAGCCTCTAGGGGCCTATGCATGATGCCATGCATGCCCAAGGTCCATCCTATAGATAGCACAAGTTACGATTGATTCTCTCTCCACACATATAACTGTCACATGCCATGCACTGCTCCACATGTCACTATGTGAATTTTTGGGTCCTCTCAAGGTTATGAGTCATAAAACTGGCCACATCAGATTCCGAATCCTCTATACAGGATGTGGACATAACATTCTTCTCCCCTTAAATAGGTTTTGTCCTCAGAACATGAAATAAAGTCATAAACCTATTATTTAATTTTCAATAATTATCCAAAGAAATCATTATCCTTAGCCTGACTTCACATATTAATGATAAGTACTAATAAATAGAACGCTATTTCAAATGTTTATCTATGCTTTGGAGTACTATCTCAATTTTCAGAAGTACACTAAGCGAATAAATCTTCTAATTGGGTTTGATACTCTCCAAGTCAATAGCATCACCTTCATATAAATCCAATTTACCTAAAACACCACCTTAAACTGGAAATGAGAGTCCATAAGTTAAAGAAACAAACAATAGTCCAAAACTATCCACAATTCTTCGTGGATGATTCATACTGCTTCTTGGTAAGAATACCATTAGACCATCCATAATTGTAAGGCATAATAGTTCAACCTACTAAAATCTCTAGAGTTCTTTTATCGAATTGCACGCTCCAAGATATTGTAACTAACGAAACAAATCAACTTCTGCATTGAAAAACATTCTCTTACCAAGAATTCCCTATATTCTATGCACATAATTGATGAATCCCAATGACTCGCAAATTATGCGTCTTATAAGCAATATAAGTCAAAACAAACAGTTCTTGGTGAATTCTCTTCACATTGCTCGTTTGAAATAGTTATTTTAGTCAAGAGTAACCTAGCTACCCAAGTTAATTGCCACTCATTCAGAAATCTCAAATGTCTAGGTGCCAAATTTGCCTATACCAATATACCACCACATTTAGATCCTTGAGTAAATACGTTATTCTTTCACAGAAAAACTTATTAACCTGCTAGTAACTGTTTCGAACATCACTTGCTCATATGTCTATGTTCACTGACTGGTATAAGTATATGATATAAACCCAATAACAAGGAGCAAATAGTAGATTCTTACAAGATTAATCATGCACATGAGAATAACCTCACTATGATCCAAAACATAAACATAAATGAATCTTAGAAGCCCGTTCCGACCAAAATGGGTCGGAACGTTCCGTTCCAACCGTTCCGTTTGTTCCGGAATGTATTGGGTCGGAACGATTTAGTGTAGGTTAAAAAAAAAAGATTAAAGGCCCTTCTAGCCCACTCGTTTAGACGCTCGTTGCATCATTTGTGGATGAGAGCAACTCTTCTAGATGGGGTGGTTGTGGAAGAAGGCGTCATGGTTGCAGCTGGAACTCTTGTATCTCAAAACACGCGTGTCCTATCTGGACAAGTATTTACAGTCCTGAAACTTGATACTTGTTAACAAATTGAAGTGACAGATTGATCCCTATTTGCATGATTTACAATAGGATCTTGCAGTTGCAAATTCTTTATAAGATAGAGAGATCTAGAATCGTGTGTTCTTCAGCTACACTATTCCACCTTACATTCTTCTTTACAGCTGGATTATAGAAAATGATTCCTTGTGATGCTGCATACCTCTGGGGCTGGTCTGTTGTAAATGCGTTCTACGCTTCTTGAATTGTTGTAAACTCCGCCATCTTACCAATTTGCCATCCTCAATATATGCTCTTATATGTCCGGAACAACCCTAGAGAATTTCTTATTTCCAAATAGTTATATTTCTGAAGCTTACTCTGGATTTGTCCAAAAACTTTTTTGATAATCACATTTCCCTACATAGTCTGCTTTTTCTCAAAAACTATGCAACAGATAGATCCTCTGATAGAAATAATCCTTTCACTTCACCTCTGATATTTGCCTTCAATTTTATTTGCGTATATTATTTTTAGCTTTTTTTTACTAACGACTATCCAACATCTTTTTTGCAATTCACAACTTGAACAAAGGTGAGATCTTCGTCTAGAAAATCTTAGTATCTTTTGGTTTAGGACATTGTAGTACATCTCGTCGGGCATCCATCGAAGTGAAGCGCAGGACAAGTGTATTAACATCTTTTTGGGTGCGCCAAGCTGTGTCCAAGCCTTTGTCATGGTGCTGGAGAGTAACTTTCAAAAACTATATGGCTTCACCAATAGCATCTCGAGTTGGTGTCTATATGACAATTATGAGCGTTTGAAGTTTTTGTGTGAAATCTTTGCATGGACTTATTCACGGCAGAATAGGCACTATATACTGAGGGAAATTATCTAGTAAGTCATTGCATGCACTGTACTGAGTGTTTGGACTCATGCATGGGTGAATTACAGTGATTTTGAGTGGTCATAAGACTATGTTTGATCAATATTGGTAATATATTGACAGTTCTTGAAATTCTGAATTCATGGGTGACAAAAATTCTATTTTTACGTAAACTGACCAAATTAAAAAAGTTGGTGTTGCATGCGTTGCATGTCGGTATGGATATCGTATTAGTAACTAAGGTACTTAAATTGCTAGTTTAGCCATTTAAGTCAGTTAAATGGCCTTACAGATTACGATCAAAAAAAATTGTCAATCTATTACTATTTATTGTATGTAAATAATATGAAGTCTAATTTTGGCTATTTTTAGACTAGTATTGGTTATTTTGAAATTGTCGCGAAACTGTATGGTGGTCTTATAGAATTTGAAAATTTAATCAAATTGAAGTCAAAACTGAATTTCGGTTGAAAATAGTAACTTGAGCTATTTTCCAAAATTAGTAGTTTCATGGTTAATGGTGGCAAACAATTTTGTAAACCTTGGGTGTACCCCAGAGCAGCTGGTCTGAGAACTGGATTTGCAAAAATAAGGGGCTAAGATTTTTAACTGTATAAATAGCTGAAAACAATATATCAGACTAGTGTAAGGTACTATTAGTCATGCAGTTAAGGAATTGATTCGTTTACGAGAATTAGTGATCTAGAAATTGGAATGGTTGAAGAGTTGATTCTTCATAGTCACTGGGAAGTGTATCGAATGATTGCAGTTAGCTTTGACTCGGGCGACGAAAAAAGCATATATCTGTCTATAATGCTTTGATAAGGGCCTATGATTTCACTTTTCCCGATCTGAACATAGTAATTTTTCATTGGATTGAAAAATCTATGGGAATAGGTGAGATGGACTTTTGAATTACTAAATGTATCATAGAATTGTATTATGAATGAGATTTGCCCCTGCATATTGTCATCATACTAGATTACAAGTCATTCCATAAATGAATTTGCATGTTACCAAAAGTTTCAATCATCCATATACAATGCATGTATAATGTGAAAGTTACGAGTCACTAAAGAAGGCCACTCATTCTGAAATCTGATAAAGAATTGGAATGAAGGAATTTGTAACATCTTTGTGAAGGTGGAAGCTACCTTGGGAGACTCAGCATCCTTTTCACGAACACTAATCAAGACATGATCAAGTTGAGCTGGGAGAGGACTAGACATAGCAACTCTCTCACACTTTAACTTCATGACTATATTTAGTACGTCCCAACCTGCAACGTGAAATTGCCAAAATTCAATAATCTACAAGAGTTAAAGAAAATTGTATATTCAAGAGAGCATCTTTCAACTAATAGAATCTCTCTCTCTCTCTCTCTCTCTCTCTCTCTCTCTCTCTCTCTCTCTCACACACACACACACACACACACACACACACACACAAACATCAATACAAAGGTTATAGAAAGCAACACGTGCTTCCAGCTGTTGAAGGTGCCTTATGCAGCTTGTGAAAGCCACTCACTTAAAGACATTACTCAAAATAGAACAAGAAACAATTGATGAACTGGTATGCTGGTATGCTATTGATTTTTTTGAAATGGCCAATGGTAGTGAAGTGTTTATTTCTTTTAAAATAGGGAAAACATTTGCTAGCATCTTAATCACTTGTATACCATACAGCAACGAAAGTTCTGGAATTAAATGCGTGTGAAATCCTGATCATCACACTCTTAATGATCTTGAAAGTGTAGAGAAAATCTCAGATAACCACCTGTTGATAGGAATATAGCTCTCAGCAAAATGTGTATCCTTCCACACTTGAGTCTTTATGGGGCATAGACTATATGGGGGGGCATAGTCTTTATGGGGGCATAGACCATGAAATAAAAATCAAGATATCTATGCAAGAGAGATAATACAGATCTAAACTCTGTTCACATTTTTCTGATAAGTCCGATTGCTAAAATTATATACTAAAGAAAAAATATGCAACACACTAATCGCTCTATTCACACAAATAAGGAAATAAACTACAAGACAAAACGCAGAAAAAAGGAAGTCTAGCGTGTTTCGAAACAATATTTTGGTTTGACGACCCTGTATCATGTCATGTCACTCCAGACCTTCTTACCTACCAGAAAGAAGACGTTCAAACGTCACATATCACTTCTTAAAGCATCTCTGGTAAGAGTTGTGGTTGAGACTAGAGTTGACTGCTCAGCGTTTAAGTCCGTCGCCGCTGAAAAAAGTGGTCAATGCTGGTAAGCCGTCGACTGAATAATCAAAGAACACCCAGCGCAAGATAACTAAAGGCCTCGCCATAGTTATCCGGTAATCACCGGAAGAAGGGGTCACTGAGATCAAGGTGCATAATAGCACTATAAATTGACATTTTCGACTTCCATTGATGACATTCCGTCCATCCACCCAAAAAAATCTGTCCGACTCAGGTTAAGTGATATTAAGAAGCTTGACTGACTGGCAGCGAAGAACTATAGGAGGCAAGACATTATTGGGAGATGCTGCAATGCCGAAAGAACGAGCCTCATATAATTATGAACTTAATTGTTGCGGAGTTCAGTTGCTTCAAGAAAAATTTCAGAGAGAGAAGGGAGGGCTACGTGAATTGTAAGCGAAAAGAAATGAATCAGCAGATCAAGTGAGAGCTATAACATGGTACATCAGGGACAGCCCCTGCTAACGAAAAGAACGAATTGCATATTCAAAACAGTGAGAATGTTCTGAATCCTTCGTTAGAATCAAATTAGCAAGGGTGATAAATTACGGACCATAAACTGTTCCCATAAGCGTGAATAGCAACAATTCTTCAACCTAAGTGAAGATAAAGCCACGAGAAAATGGATCGCTATAAAAACGGCAAAAGCACAATATCAAGTAGCAATAAATAAAAAACTAAGTTCTCCCTATTGAAGGAGCTCATACCAACGATGCCACAATGCACTTGCAACCCAGCATTCAAACGATTTGACGCATTTTCAGAGAAAATAAAATCGATTCAAACGTTTTAAAGCTCCATATTGATTAGCCAAACCAAAGCCGCCGTTATTCAAGAAGCAAAACCTTCCTAAAATTTGCAATCTGAGGAACCGATAGATCTAACCAGCAGCACACGCCTGACCAAGATCTAAGTACAAATCACTAAATGATACTATTACAAAAAGATCGTTGCACATCGAGAGAAAAATAATAGTACATAAAAGAGAATAATAATGATTCATACATGAGAAAAATAATCATAAATACAAGATCTAAGCAGAAACGACTTAATGAAACTATTGCAACAAGACCATTGCACATAAAAGAGAAAGATAACAATACATACAAGATCTAAGCACAAAACACTTGATGAAACTATTGCAAGGAGACGATTGAACATACAAGAGGCAAATCATATAGATACAAGAGAAAGAAGACGATTGCAATCGAATATTCAAAGATGCCAGAGAAACAAGACCATGGCAAGCAAATAATAATATATATACAAGGGCAAAAGGAAGACCATTGCACGCATAGATGAGAAGCGCTAACCAGGATGAAGCAAACGAAAGCGCTTCTGTTTGCAGCGATTGTTGACGCGGATGTTAATGAAGCGATCGATTGTTGCGATCCTCGATAATATTATTACGATTGGATCGATAGTGGCAATGCCCCCGCCTACACTGTCTGTCTGCCAGGAAAGATCGGGAGAGCAAGACAGGACTCGCCGCCGGAGGTAGAAATCTATAAATTAATAATTTTCCACTATCTTTCCTCTGCCTCCGGAAGTTGCCCCCGCATGGCCTCTCTTCCGCTAACCCAGAAAACTACAGATCGAGTTTTTCGCCTCTGTCGCCAGAGATTGCCGCCGACCGACTACCTCCTCCTTTGCTCTGAGCTTCAGCTGTGCTTCCTGATTCACTGGTGGCGCTGGCCGTGGGCCTTCTGTCCACAGCTGGGGGTCGCCTCCCAAGGAGGACTACCACATGAGGCGGACGTAAAAGCAGAGAACCATAAGAAGAGTTTTTGCATCTGTTTTCAGAAGTCGCCCCCGTCTGGCTTCCTAGTGCTGTGCTCAAAGGTTTTTGGTTTGCTTCCTTCTTTGCTAGACGCGCTGGCCTTTTCCCTTATGGCCTGAACTGGAGGCTGCCTCCCAAGCGCGTCCGACATGAGGGATGCCATGGAGCCAGGACATATGCCTTGGCACGGAATAGCACGACCTATTTTACGCCCTCCCCCGCTTTGGATGCTAAGCCATGGATTAATTGACACGTGGAAAAATCAGAATGGTTGAAGGATTGTATTTAGCATTAGTGTCTTAATTTAATTTTTATATATATTCTAGCTTAATTAAAATATTCGTTGATTTTCATAGAATCAATTACTAAGTTTAAATTTACTAGTTTTTTTCACAAGTATGTTTAATCTTAGTAAACTTTGTCCCATTAAGTTATCCTAGTAATTTCTTTAAATATTAAAATTCAAAAAAAATTAAATCTTTAATTTTTCTAGAGTGCATTTTTGCTTTTACTTTTATTTTTTGCCTTGCATAAAGCAAAGCTTCTTCTGTGTATCAATCACCTTGTGATTAAAACTTTAACAATTAATAATTATTTATTTTGCATTCTTAATTTTTTAATATTTAGTAATTCATTTTTTAATAAAAGCCTTACCTAGTAATGAATAATGCCATGTCACCCCCATGTGACTTTTTTAATCATAGAGTCAAATATGTTCATGTGCCTTGGAGCTTGGAAGAGTGCTTTGAAGAAAAAGAAAGGGCATTGGAATTTGGGTGTCTTGGGAGATGGATTGTTGGAGGGTGGCCTATCAAATTTCAATCATCAAAATTGAAGCCCACAAAAATAATAAAGCACCAATAGCCTATATATGAATATAAAAACAAACACTAAAGCCAAGAGTAGCATATGAATATAAAATGCTCTTTTTCCAAACCAAGGAGTACACCAAAAGTTTCTATATTGGCATCATTTGGGAAGGACTACAAATAGTGCCCTAAGTTTCAACATCATGATGTGGTAACATTAACCAATCACATTTGATATTTTTTAAACTTTTAACATCAACATTTTTGGCCTTGTATTGCAAAGGCAATACTATGTGTTGAGGTCGGTCGATGGGGTTAGAAAAAAAGTGACATTAAAGGTTAATTTGTTGTGGCACCCAAACTTTTAAGGCCTGAAAATTTGTTGAGGGCTAAAGTAGCATGCATCTATGGATTTGGTGCTTTACTATGCATGAATGGTGTGTCACCATGCAAGACTCATGCTTATTATGCATGAAAGGATAGATTTCATTCCGAAAAGCAAAAACAAAAGAAAAGGTAATGTGGTGTTTATGTGCTTGAAGTCTTTATGTGCTTCAAATCTTATGCATGACTCATGCTTATTATGCATGAATGGATAGATTCCATTCCGAAAAGCAAAAGCAAAATAAAAGGTATACAAATGTGAATGTGGTGTTTATGCCCTTCAAATCTTTGAAGTGGTATTTTAAGCTTTTGATTGAGCAAAGAGTCCCGTTGGAGCCTATCAATCTAACTGAATCTATTGAAGGTGATAAGCATCTTCTTGTTGCTACACATATGCACATTTGCATCTTGCTGCACATCTACATCTGCATCGCCAAAGGCATCCAACACAACAATTTTATATGCACATACATCCAGGTCCTGTAGGACATACTCTAGGATGTTGTTCTACAAATGGCTAATGAAGTCTATCCCGTTGGACTTCTTGTTTTGAAGTTTTTGAAATTGCAGACAACAAATTTAGAATTCTTCGCTGGTAAGCTTCTTTCTATACTTTCTTTTGTGATTGATCTACTCCCCAGTCTTCATGTTGTCATGTGCTATATAACTTGAAGAGCCTTTCATTCGAGCTATTGATTCCTTGTGGAGTGGTTTCTCTCAAGAATAGGTTGTGAATGCTCCACCTACTATTGCGTAAGAATTGGTGCAAGTATTTTCCACAAAGCTTGTTCTTGAAGGCACATTACTTCTCCTCTTCTTATGAGACTCATGCCTAGTATCTCAATTTATCTTTTTGCTAAACGCATGGCAAGAATATACGTGCACTAATGAAAGTTGAGATCATAGTAGACTAGTTAGTGTTGGATTTATCTCCTCTGCTCTCCTAAATCCTATGTTAATCTGACTCCATCCACGTTGCTGTATTTTACTTATGTTGTCGCACAGTCTACATATTTACATGTAAAATAAGACAGGCAGAAAATGCGAACTGTATGCATATATACAAGTAAATTTCCACAGGTGAAAAAGGCGAAAAAGATGAAAAAGACGACACTATGTTTTTACACATGATTTGTGACAGGCAAAAAAGGCGACACTGCCCTACAAATGCCGAAGGTGCCCTAATGGAAAAGCGAAGGTACCCTATAAATCAAATTTTAAGGCATTTGTAGTGTTGCATTTTTCGCATCTTCACCAACGTTCATTTCAGTGAAGGCTGATGTCGCGGCCTTCTCACGCTCATCCCATGCATTGTGCAGATAGATTTGACAACGACAGCAGCCACCCACAATCTCCCACACACAACACATCCACTTTGTACTTTCTTCATCTGCACACCTGTAAAATTATGTATATATATTGGATACCATCTACGTATTCTGTGTGTGTGTAAAATATAGCATGCACAGGCACTGTCACATATCAAAATCATTTCAAAACATCCTGCATGCATTTAACTTGACATGCACTGATTTTTCCGAAAAACTAAAAGAATTCATGTAAATAGCCTTAACAACTAGGAAATTAACTTTTTGAACTAGAATTTTCAAAGAATAGCTTCATGCAAGAAATCTTCTGATCAATCTACTAATTACGCATGCAACATACATTCAAGCATGTGTACAGGTCTATCCATACATTTTTATCAACATAAAAGTACTACACTGAATCACATTTATGAATGCATCAGAACAATTCGACAATTTTTCGAATTTTAGTTCAAAAATTGTCAAATTTTTGATAGCCATAACTTTCTCTACATGACACCAAATTGGTCGTTGTAAAGCACACTATGGAGGGAGAGTAGGCCTACAAGACACTTACCATGTCAGCCTACCACCTAGGCTTCACACGTGCGTTCAGTAAATGACTGAAAAACAGGTAGGAGGGCGCACATTTCCAAGGTAGTATGATCGAAAATCCATCTCCAACCCAATAAGCATCCAATCAGACGTTACAAGCACTCTATTAAGGTTCATTAGAGAGGGAGGCTTGTATCAGGTCCAGCAAACAATCATAAGCTTAGATCATGCAAAAAATGCATTTTTGGACTCCTTCAATAAGCAAATCTTCAATATGATGGTGCCTAAGCCTCACACAACCAAATTGGATGCATGATGGCTTAAATCAGAGGAAATCCATAATATTTAAGCTTGTTAAAAAAATCCAATAGGTTCTGACCACCAATCAAAAGTTATTAAGCTCAAAAAACCCCAAACAATATTTTTTGACTTTTTGCCTTAATGGTGTCCAACTTCATGAAAGCCTTTGGACAGCTTCATTACACCTCTGAAAACGTGCATGCTAATTATTGGCTATGAATTTTATGAAATACCACTAAAGTAGTCCAAAAACCTGTTGGAAATAAGAGAAAATCGAGATTAGCAGCGGAAGTTGTGAGCATATCTGGATCAGAAATGCAGCAGTTACCAGTAAAATCAAGTTCAAAATGAATCTGGTATTACAATGCGCAAAATAGAACAAAATAGTAGTGGAACAAAAGATGTACTCTGATTGATAAAAACAAAATTGAGTACATGAGCTTGAAGTTGGGCACAAAATCGTAGGTGTTCAAAAACTATAGCTGAGTTTGTTGATCAATTAATTATCTAGAAAAAACTGAATTTAACTATTTACAACATAATGTCTACAGGATGATAGCCTGAGCAGACCACTGACTCCAGTAGATCTTCCTTGATGATTGGAAGTCAGATAATCGGTACATTAAAAGCTGACATTAATCTACTTGATTAACTACATTTGTCATGTAGTAGGTAGCTGTCGTTTTTTGCGAGAGAGTTATGTACAGAAGTAGGCAGATGTCAACATCGCGACGGACTTTTGACATTATTGAAAATTTACATAAACTCAAAAATTTACACAGATTCAAAAAATATGCACCGACTCAAAAATTTAATAAATTATGGATCTTTCGAGTTGATACAGTATCAAGAAATTCTAACTTTTGGATATCGAAAAATTTCAGGTTTTTTGAGTCAATACAGTATCAGAAAATTCTAAGATTTTACAAAGGGTCAGAATTTATACATAGGCTCAGATTTTTCCAGGGTTGAGAAACATCAGATTCGATTCGATCTGATGCAGGGTCAAAGATGCCTAGATAAATTAGACTTGATTCGATCCGATCTAGGGTCGGAAAGTCCTTCATTGATGGGATTAACATTGGGTCAAAAAATAGGCTTGGGTCGAAAAAGTTCGATTCTGAATTTTTTGATCCTTTGTTGAAATTTCGAGCCTTCATATTTTTGTGTTGCAGTTTTTTCGAATAAGTATAAATAGGTTTTAGAATGCCCATTACCTAATGGAATTGGGGTTGAGCATGAATTCCAACACTCCCCCTTAATGTGGATCCTGAAAATTTTCGATCTTAAGATTTAGTCGGTTGTTAAATCTGAGATGATGCTCCTTTGTTAGAGCCTTGGTGAAGTAATCTGCTGTATGTAACTTTGTCCTGCAGTAAACCAAAAAAAATTTCTTGCTTTGCACTTTCTCTCTAAGATAGTGATATCGGATTCCGATATGCTTACTTCGGGAGTGGAATCTCGAATTCAGAGATAGTGTAATGGCACTTTGATTGTCACAGTACAGGTTCGTTAGATGTGACTGGATAATTTCGATATCTGCAAGCAGGTTCCTCAGCCAAATTGCCTCCTTGGTAGCATTTGTGGAGCTATGTATTTTGATTTTGTGGAGGATAATGAATATTGAGGTCTGTTTCCGGTTGTTCCATGAAATTGGGCCTTAGTTGAATAGAAACATAAATCCAGAGGTCGATTTTCTTGTGTCGATATCTCCTGCCCAATCTGCATCTGTGTAGCCCTCTAGAATGTTGGCAGATTGGCTGCCTCCATAGCAAATGCTGAGGTGTTTTGTACCTTGGACATATTTCATGACTTTCATGAGAGCCTTCCAATGGACTGGACCTGGATTTGAAAGAAATTGGCTGAGAGAGCTGATTGAGTAAGCAAGGTTGGGTCGAGTACAAAGCATAGCATACATCAATGAACCAATTATGGAATGAAATGGATACTGCTTCATTTTCTCATTCTCTGGCTCGGATTTTGGACATTGCTCCTTTGACAGCTTCAAATCAGAGTCAGATGGGAAGAAGCTCGGTTTGCACTCGGCCATTCCATATTTCTTTAACACATTGGTGAGGTATCTCTGTTGGTTGATGAGAATTTGCCTACTAGGTCAAATTTGAAAAATCTGAATTCCGAGATAGTGGTGTGCAGGACCCATATCTGCCATCTTGTATTTCTTTGCTAACAAGCATTTATTATCCTTCAACAAATTTAAATTGTTACTAAACAGTAACGTGTCATCAACATAAAGAGTGATGATTATGAAGGAATCTGATACAGACTTAAAATAAACATTTGAGTCTGTCAAATTTGGGATGATGAAACCATTCTCAGTTAGAAATGTATTAATCTTCTGAAACTAGGCTCTTGGAGACTGTTTCATGCCGTACAGTGCTTTATGAATTTTGCAACTAAGTGCTCCTTGCCTTTTAGCTCATATCCTTCTAGATGGGACATGTAGATCTCATCTTCAATGGTGCCATTGAGGAATGCAGTTTGGACGTCCATCTGGTGAACTTCAAGGTTGGTTGCAGCTGCCGCAGATTAATTTAAGATTTCCAAAAACATCAAAAAAACCATCAAAAAATATAAAAAAATCACCAAAACTCTAAAAATACCGAAAAAGAACCTTCACCCGATTCACTGAGCATAGGTGTGATTCCCGTAGACAAAGAATAATACCAAAAATAGAAGGCTTTTTAGAGGATCAGTTGTCATATTGTCATATTTTTGCCAAAAAAAGTCATTTTTTTTGCAAGAATACCAGTATTACTCTTGATCCTTCGCCAAAACTTTCGCCGAGTTTGCAGAATATCTTATTTATAGTAAAATACTAGTTCTGAGTTCGACGAAGATTCTTCTTGTCTAGATCATTGAAAATCTTGAATTTTACCCTCGCCAAACTATAGAAACTGTGTTTTCTTGGTTTAGAAACCTTCGTTGGGTTTACCCTAGTTTTATTTGTGTCAAACCTTGCATCTGAGAGTTCGGCGAAGGTTATTTCCCTAGAAATTGTCAGAAAAATTGATTAGAGAGTTTTTTTTTTTTCTCCAAAATAGCACTGCTGAACCTTTGTCGAGCCAATCTTCGTCTAGGAAATCTTCGCAAGTACTATTTTTAGGTTCTAATTTTCCGGATCAAGTTTGTCAAAATTTGGATTAAATCTGATACAGTCTGATTTGGATTGTAATGTCAAGTTAGTGAATAAACTTGGATTTTCCTCCAATTTTGATGGTTTCCACACTTTTTTAAATTTGAATAAAAAGAGAGGCAAGACTGGACCAATAGGATTCAGAGGCCAGGGTCCTCCTCTCTACTATAAAAAGGGACCAACTCGAGCTGCTCTTGATGTTTATTTTCTCATTTCAATAAAGCAGATTGGTTCGAAATGGATTGATGAATGTCCTTGCTCTTCACTTCTTTTTCTCCATTTCTCATGTTTCCTTTGTCTTTGCCAATTGTTGGATTTGATCATTATTGGGATTGCGATTTCTTATGCTTTTTGTGAGAGAAAAAAGGAGAGAGAGAAGAGTAAGTTTATTTCATTGTTGTAGATTTAGGGTTAATGGATGTAGTGTTAATGCTTAGTGTTAATGGATGTTAGTGTTAGATCCTCCATTCATGTTGGAATCTGAACTATACTATTGTTCGCATGGGAACGAACCTATGCGTGACAACTAACTCCGTCTCTATTGACTAGATCTTGGATTCAGGTTAGGCAAGAAAAGAAACCCACTACAATTTTGGCGCCGTTGCCAGGGAGCTATGCCAATTTTTCAGTTTGCAGCATGTTTGGTTGATCGTTAGCTTGCATTAGGCATCTTGTCGTGGCATGAATAAGTGTTAGATCTGCATTTTAGGGTTAGTTTGGGATTGATTTTGCTTGATTTGAGTGGATTTGCTTGTTTGAAATCTAATCTGATTATTAAACAGGGAAAGCTATTCAGAACACCAATCTTAAGAACCATTTGGATCTGAGATATCAGAGAAAATAACAAAAATCGATCAAATCTGTCAAAAGCGTCATTAGAGCTCCGAACTTTTTACCCTCTTTCAGGAAACCTTTGCCGAGTTACAAACACCTTCGGTTTCGTTTATAAAACCTTCAGTTTGAAGGGAAAAAATTAATTCCTAGCAGATTTCCAGAAACATCAGAAAAATCGCCAAAAAACACAAAAAAATAACCTTCGTCCGATTTACTGTGCTAAGATGTGATTTAGATCTATCTACTGCCAAGTCGGCAAAGAATAATACCAAAAATAGGATGGATTTCAGAGGATCAGTTGTCATATTGTCATATTTTTGTCAAAAAAATTACTTTTTTGCAAAATTACTAGTATTATTCTTGATCCTTCATCGAGTTTCCAAAATATTTTATTTATAGAAAAATACTATATTTGAGTTTGGCAAAGATTCATTTTGATCAGATCACAAAAAATCTGGTCTTTTACCCTCGCCAGATTACAGAAACTATATTTCCTTCAGTAAAAAACCTTCGTTCGATTTTTCATAGTTTTATTTGTGTCAGATTTTCCATCTGATAAGTCGGCGAAGGTTATTTTCCAAGAAAAAAACTGTCAAAAAAGTTGATCAGAGAGTTTTTTTTTCTCAAAATAGCACTGTTCAACCTTCGCCTAGCCAACCTTCGTCTAGTGAACCTTCACCAATACTATCTTTAGATTCTGATTTTTCAGATCAAGTCTCTGTCAAAATTTGGATTAAATCTTATATAGTCTGATTTGGATTCTGAATTTTTTTTCATTTTTTGACAAGTATCAATTGATTGAATTTTGAAATCTTTTTCACGATATAGAAATCGGATTTTTTGAAAGGTGGAATAGATCTAGCAAATTTTATCTGAGATAGTTTTGATTAAAAATTCTAGATCCAATCTCATTGTCTGCTTGATTTGAATTTGTAAAAATGGCTGCCCTTGGAGCTACTCCTAGAGGTGCTCCTCAAGAAGTCAATCCAATCATTGTTAGAAGAGCACCCTGTTTGGATCTACCCAAATACAATGGATTAACAGATCTAGTTAGATTTCTTCAGATCTATGCTGAATCCTGTGAAGTCTATGGCGAGATTTTTCCCCAAGATAAACTTAGGCTTTTTCCTATGGCCTTAACAGACGCAGCACAAGATTGGTACTATAATCAAGATGAAACTGAGCATACAGATTGGGAGGTTGTTAAAAGAGCCCTTATCACACGGTTCAAACTGCGGAAATTTATGGAAGACCCTTTTCTACTTTTAAGTAAGATTAAAATGGGAAAGCAAAAAATGGTTCAAGATTACATTGAAAGGGTAAAACGATCAGATCTGAGTGCGAACCTGAGCTGATCAACGAAAATGCCATGATTATGTGGTTTTTGTCAGGTCTACCTAAATGGATCAGACACGAGCTGAAACGCCATAATGAGTACGCAATGTTGCAAAATGCTATGGATGATGCAATTCGGGAGGAGAATGAAGATTCAGATGATGAGCCGAATATCAGTATGTTTTCTTATACAGCAGGGCAGACTACTATGACATCCACCACTATTGCATCAACAAATGTTAACGCTACTACAGAAATGATGCTCAACGAGTTTGAGAAACTCGGGAAGAACCAGCAGAAACAGATGGAAAAGTTGCAATCACAATTTGATGAGAAAATCAAAGCATTGGAAGATTTCCACGAAAAAGAAAACAAGGAACCTGAGAAGTTTGCGAAGACTTTTCCTACAAGGAAAAATGTCTGGTGTTCTATTTGTACAAGAAATCACACAATGAATGAGCATCTCCAATTGAAAAAACGAATGGAAATCAGTATATCTTAAGGAATGCTTGAAATAAGCCCCACATGACCCTTTTTTATGCATGATATATTATTGCTACCACAACATTGCCAACATGAAGTCTTTTCTCATCTCATTTTGGGATCGTCATTGTCTACATTGAAGCAACAACAATCAATCTCTATCCATCCATCCATCAGTCATCCTACTTTTGCTCCACTTTTTGAATCCATCAATAATATGCTTTGATGATATCTTATTGGATTTACGTTGCATTTATTGATTGAAGTGTAACCATACAATTGAATGTGATTTGGCAAGGTAAAATTCAAAGTTGTAATGAAAAAATGAAAATATAAAAAGTTAGTTTAAATTCAAATAACATGAGGTTTTAGAATTAGTTCATTCAAGATCTCAAAATAACTATCATCCGAAATGAAATGCACAAATTTATGATGAATGCTTCCTCAGGTGTTATCTTTGGTATGGTAGTGGTAGGACTTCTATTTTGAAGATAGACTGCCGTACTGCATGCTTCTGACCAAAAATCTTTTGGTAGTTTCATCTCAGCTAGCATAGATCTGGCACTTTCCACAATCGTACAATTCTTGCACTTAGCTACACCATTGAGAGCAGGAGTATGAGCTTGCGTAAATTGTCTTTTAATCCCACATTGATCACAAAGATCATTGAAGTCATTAGACTTGTACTCACCTCCACTATCTAATCTTAGGACTTTGATCTTCCTACCTGTCTGATTTTCAACCAATGCTTTGAAGCTCTTGAAATTGTCAAATGCATATGATTTCTTCCTCAAGAAGTAGATCCACGTCTTACGTGACATATCATCAATAAAGGTCATGAAATAGATGGCTTTACCTAAGGACATGGTCCTCACAAGCCCGCATAAATCTGTGTGGATTAAATCCAGGATGTTCTTTGCTCTTGCAACACCACCTTTATTGAACTTCTCTCAATGCTGCTTTCCATATACACATGATTTGCACATCGATTTCAAGTGGTCTTCTATGGTAGGCAATCCTGTTACCATCTCCAATTTTCTCATCAAAATGAGGCTTCCCAAGTTCAAGTGACCAAGCCTCTTATGCCACAACTCAGTTTGTGATGGAATGGATGATACGAGTCCATGTTGCCCCTTGATTGTAGCATTCAACATGTACAATTTTGTATTGGGCTCCCTTACTCCATCCGCAATAAATTTGAACTTTTGGTTCACAACCTTCACAAAGCAACGATCATGGGTGAATTCTACTTTCAACTTTTGATCAGTAATGACTCCAACAGAAAGTAGATTTTTCTTCAAACCTGGTACGTAAAGTACCTCCTTGATCATCCTGCTTTTGCCATCAGGTAGTTGGATTGAAACAGTGCCTATCCCCTTGATCTTGCACACATCGCCATTTGCTTGTGAAATGGACATTCCATTATCCAACACTTTCAAGCTACTGAACCAATTCTTGTTACCCGTCATGTGTCTTGTGGCTCCCGAGTCAATATACCACACTTGATCATCTTGAATAGATGACAATGCAAATATGAAGATGCTAGAGTCTTCAATCTCACCCTCATCGACAAGGTTACCTACTTGTTTTGGTTTCCCCTTGCCTTGTTCCGCCAAGAATTTGCGACATTCACTCTTCCAATGGCCCTTTTTACCACAATGGAAGCACTTGCCTTTCTTCTTGGTCTTACTAGAAGATCCCTCATCCTCCTGAGACTTGGAAAATTGTTGTTTAAACTTCTTCTTGCCCTTGCCCTTGCCTTGGCGTGTCACAAGTGTCTGATCGTCATTATTTAGACGTCTAGCTTTCACCATTTCTCACCAGCTCTTTTTGCATCAAGATTCTTGTGAGCTCATCAAAGGTTGGCAATCTTTCTCTTGATGCTATTTCACTCACAAACATCTGATAGGGTTCTGCAATGCCACACAATGCATTGTGCACCAGCTCCACATCACGTATGCACTCACCAATAGAATGCAGTTCATCCCTCATTGTTTTGATTTTGGTCATATACGTCTAAATGTGCTCTCCTTGTTCCATTCGAGCACTATTCAACTTTGACTTTAGAAACATGATTCTTGATGGATTTGACGTCTCGAACTGCTCCTTTAGCACATCCCATGCTTGTCTAGGTGTAACAGCATCACAAATGTGGGTAATAATGTGATCCTTCACTGACAAGTTAATGAAGGTCAAAGCTTTTCTCATCTTTTTGTCAAACACTTTGATATCTGCTTCATTTGGGGGTCTTCTCTCATCACCTGTGACGACTTCCCACACATCTTTCTCCATCAACATGTTTTTTATTTTGAATTTCCACACCTCATAGTTGGAAATCCCGTCCAATTTGCTACTTTCACTCAAAATGGACTCTCCCATGTTTGGCATCGCAAAACTGCTTGAAACTTCTGCCGTAGGCTGAAAGCAGTATGTCGAGGCCAACTGTGATGTCAAAAGTTGAAAATAATGACCTACACTTTTTCCCTTACTAGGCCACTTGCCACTTTTCCCCCAATTTGAAAGCCCAATCGGCGTCGCCTTCCGAAATGCACTCAGTCGTCAACTCCCAACTACGTGCCCAATGGAATGGTGAGATCACTTTTGGCACACTCCGAACACTTTCTCTGCTACAATCACCCTGTTTTGTTGTACCGTACTTGCAGGTACAATCCGGGTGCCCTTCGTTTGGAGGTTATAGCCTTTCGTTTGGGTCAAAACGGATAAAGGAGGTGGATTTAAGGGGTTTTTCGCTTTTTGAACTATTTGTGCAGTTTGAAAAGACTTCAAACTTCAGTGAATTTGGACCCAACTCAACTTTCAATATGAAAATTTCTATTGAAGTTGAAGCCTGATTTGTCTTTCAATGCCCTTCAGGCCCCTTCAAGGCTCTTTTAAAAACAATCCACTAGTTACTTGGATCCGATGGTCCAAATTCAATGCTAGAGGTTCGATCTCTATCGTTGATCATGATGGACACTGATCCGACGATCCGCGCACTTTCTTCACTCCTTGCAGCCGCTGGCCCACCTTAGAACACTAAGAGAGGACTCCTCTTCTGCGTGCGAACAGACCCACAAGATCTCCTCTTCCTTCCATCTCCTTGCAAGCTATGGCTGCAGGCTATAAACTGGTCCAATTCCTTAGTTGATCCATGACGCTCCACAGACTCTGAGGATTTGCTACTTTGCACTAGGGCGCCTTTCTACAGGCTTTTACAGCTTAAAAAATGGATCAGTATAGAGAGAAAATCTCGCTTTTATGCTTCCAAATGCTAGGCTAGGGTTTTTCTCACAACTTTGATCTTGGCTTGTTTTTCACAGCTCTCTGCTTGGCCAAATCAACTGCTCTGAGGTTGCCCTACTATTGGAAAGCTGATGCTTCAACCCATTTGTCAAACAGTGTCCGTTCGAATGCACACCGATTGCAAACACTGAGCAACTCCTCTTTAGAATTTTTCAGAATTCTGCTTCGTAGATGCTACTGACCAATCCTGTCACTGAATCCTCACACAGTCTCAAGCTTACCAAGCTTTTGTGTGCTAGAATCTATGCACCAGTGCTTCACTTTCTGTCTACAACCTGCCGTAAACCCCGAACTCTCAGAAGACAGTTCTCCCGAAGCTCTCTTCAACATCGATGCTATACTGTGTACACTCCCTATATGGCTCTAATACCAACTTAGAATTTGCTTCGAACAGGAACACTAATCATGCTACACAGTAACACAGACAGAAAACACTCTCCACAGCAAGCTCACATAGCAACTGTATTTCTCAAAATGAAATTACACTGTACATATAGTTGTTCACTTAGGCAACCCATGCATGACCCAGGTTGCCGTTGACAGGATGCGTGTCTCGTCGACTTGCCTCGTGGCGAGGCCATCTGATCCTTATCAACTGATAGGACCCACAGTACAGTACCATAGTGATTCTACTTTAATTCTAACTCGAACTCCACAGACGATGCAGATGGACAACTGAAGCTGTTAGAATAGGCTTAATATGTTCTAGTAATCATATGATTAGCACAAAACCATTTTTCCCTGATCCTATATAACAAGGTGAACATGAGAGTTACGGTTGAGTAGTAAGCGTCCGCTAGTAAGCGAGACTTGTTGTTTGTTTGTGAGAGATAACAATCTCTCGTGTCAACGCGCTGCATGGTATGCCACACAACACTCAAAGAAAGATCATTGACATAATACAATTGCTACTTGCACATTTTTGCTTCATGTATAATCTTGAGTGCTTAATGCTAGTTTATTGTTCATTCTACATTCCACACTAGGGCTCATTAATCTGAATGTTTTATAAATCAGTAGTAGGTCAGAAGTGTCTTTCTACACCTTGGAAGAGGATAGATCTCAGAGATGAAGTAGTAGCCGCAGTTGAGATCTCGACTCTCTCTCTCTCTCTCTCTCTCTCTCTCTCTCTCTCTCTCTCTCTCTCTCTCTCTCTCTCTCTCTCTCTCTCTCTCTCTCTCTCTCTCTCTCTCTCTCTCTCTCTCTCTCTCTCTCTCTCTCTCTCTCTCTCTCTCTCTCACACACACACACACACACACACACACACACACACACACACACACACACACACACACACATGCACGCACGCATGCACGCACGCACACATGCACGCGATTCAATTGTTCATAGCATGTCATCAAATACTAAATGTTGTTTATTTTATTTCTTTGTATTAGATTATTTACAGTAATTGAACAAGGCTTTTTTTTATTGGAAGATTATTTTTTCTGTTCCATTTTCGACAAATTTAATTAGTTACACAAAGCTAGTACATGTTTTTCAAAGCAAAACTACAATTTGTTGCTCTAGCTAGAAAATCTCCTCTAAACAAAAACAAAAATAAGAAAGAGTGTCATGTTAACCCTCTATAGTATATTTTTCTACTCATTGAGCAATACTTCAAACCTATACACACACAAAAATTGAAAAAAACTGTTTTGCAACAAAGATAAGCTTGCTCATAAAAATTGAACTCTAGAATACCCACTTGCACTCCTCCAAAGATACACTTGGTTCTCGCTTCCTTAGGCTAAATGTGTGCCACTATCGATCAACGACAATTGCAATGACGGTTTGCCATCCAAAGCTTACATTTAAGAAGTTTCAATAAGTTCCATTTTTTCTTTAATCCATTTTCATCAACTTGATTATGTCATCAAATATGTTCGAAGAACATGTATTGTGTTTTGTTTTGTTTTGGTCTCCTTGAGGTAGGCAATTGTACTTATTATACTTTTTGTGAAATTGCCAACCCATATTTTACAACATTTCAACATTTGGATGGCAAAATCTATGATCGAAGCAAATTTTGGCATATTTGTGGTAGCAAATTCTAGTGAACTTTGGGAGTTCTAGTAGGTTGTAATGGATTCAAACTTCTTCGTATCCCACTCCAGTGCTACAAGTGGCAAGGATAATCATGACAGATGGGAGCACCTTTGCTTTTTGTGATCACAACACAAGCTCTCCCTATCATAATTGTGAGTGGTTTCAAGAGCAAAATAAGCACATATTTAGGGCTGGTTTGGAGCATATTTTTACCAAAAATCTGAGTCACTTTAGTAGCGTGACTGAGTAGATTTGAGAACAAAGTCTTAGTTATGAGAAAGCTTTGAGCAGATTTTTCAATGATGAGATGCCTACAATATCCTGACAAGGAGGTCGCGATATGTGAAAGATTCAACTAGTTTCATCACATTTTGCAATATTTCCATATTTGGCATATTGAGGCCAAAACTTGTTTTAGACTTAGAGGCTGACTTTTCAAAGTTTATTAGTCTAAATTTCATTTGAATAAACACTTTTTGAAAGTGTGGGAAAGATAGAATGCGAGGTTGAGTAGATTCAATTTAAATAAGTTGGGTACATTGAATCTAGACCCAAAATTGGTAGGGTTAGCATTTTGGTGGGAAAGCCAAGTGGCCAGATAGGGTTTGGACCTGCTATAAAAGGATGTAACTCATGGAGAGAGTCATATTCTCTCTTCTCTATCTCATTTCATGCTTATACATGGTTCTCTTGGGTTCTACTATCCATTGGTGCACTATCTTGGTGATTGCTTGCAATTCTATGTGTAGAATGATCTGTATTTGTTATTTTTGGATCCACATGTGTGAAATATAGTAGCTTGCTGGTTTTGTACGGACAGCAATAGTACATAATCATTTCATTCAAGTTTGATCAAGTTCTATTAGTGTTTGCATCTCAAATTGTGTGTAGATGCTGATTTTTCTACATTGGTGAAATTGGTAGTGTATTTCTCTTTCTAACCAAAGATCATTCAAGTAGATTGGATCTTAAGGATTTGAAATCTTTCACACGATATAGAGACTCGCTCTCTCTTCTTTGTTTGCATGCAATTATGAGCAAGAACGTGAGTGATTGCCAACCCATATTTTACTGCACTCCAACATTTGCATGGCAAAATCTATGATTGAAACAAATTTTGGCATATTCGTCGTAGCAAATTCTAGTGAACTTTGACAGTTCTGATAGGATGTAATGCATTCAAACTTCTTTGTATCCCACACCGGTGCTTCCATTGCCAAAGATAATCATGACACAGATGGGAGCACCTTTGATTTTGAGATCACAATGCAAACTCTCCCTACTTTGATTGTTAGTGGTTTCAAGAGCAAACTAGGCACAAATTTTGGGCTGGTTTGGAGCATGTTTTTTCCAAACATTTGAGTCTGTTTAGTAGCATGACTAAGTAGATTTGTGAGCAATGTCTTTGCTATTAGCAAGCTCTAAGCATATTTTTCAATGGTGGGATGCCTACACTATCCTGACAAGAAGGTCATGATATAGAGACAATTGTAGTTATTCTCAAAACTGACAGATTTCATTTGAAAGAGGAAATCACTCTTCTGAAGATTCATTCATCATAATTCCGAGTTTCTTGTACAAAGTTGAGCATTCAAGAATCATAGATGTAATCAATGTACATTGCCTTTGGGCATAATACAATCAACGGTTGCAACAATCACATGTCTATGGCTGTCAACGAGAGTTTTCTCTCACATCGCTGCCTTCATAGGAAGTCTAGATTTTCACACAATGAAAATAGGGACAACCACAGTTAGGATTGTCTGTCTTTCATGGGCCATTTTCCTCAATGGCTTCACGACCTATTCTCATGGACTTGCTTGTCGAGTGAATGATCTCTCTCTCTCTCTCTCTCTCTCTCTCTCTCTCTCTCTCTCTCTCTCTCTCTCTCTCTCTCTCTCTCTCTCTCTCTCTCTCTCTCTCTCTCTCTCTCTCTCTCTCTCTCTCTCTCTCTCTCTCTCTCTCTCTCTCACACACACACACACACACACACACACACACACACAGGTAGTAGTTAGTCTTCTTATTAGATTTCAAAGAGCTGGAACATGTCTCAGGTTTGTGAGTCTAGAAGCACACAAATTTAAACAACAATGACAACTAGAATGGACAATACAATAGCACAATGATTGGTGTAGCGCCCATGCCAGTGATGAGCTGAGCATCAATAGCAAATAAATGTTTGCACAATTATGGGTGACGATATCCCATCACGAGCAAATATTCTCCAACAAAAAATGAAAAAGCTGAGATCTCCTTTATGTGTAGCAACAAAAACGTTAAGGATTTTCCAAGGGAAGGAGACCATGTCTATTATTTAGACGAAGAAAAGTTACAAAATTTCAATCAGAGTCCCTAGGAAGTTGAACCAAGGCCATCTCTGCACATGCTTTGATGCATGTACATGTTATTCTAATCCTAAAAAACATATTAGATTTCACATAAAGGGAGGCAACATGTATTGGAAAAAACTTGAATATTAAGAAATTGTAAAAAAATCTGGATGTTATGAATTTTTTTAAATATTTATAGGTAAGATTGTTTATTTCTTGTTTAAAGCTTTTGTATAAGATTAAGTCTCAAAGTGGAAAATGAATAAGGATCTTTGATTTTGAAAATTGTATGTATGCATATTTTGCATTCTAGATAGGCAAAATGATTGAATATCAGAAAGGCCAACTTTGCGATTCAAAATTTACACTGAAAAAGTTTCAATAAGTTGAACATTATCTTTCATCCATCTCCTAACAACTTCATTGTCTCATTATAAAATAGTTTCAAATATGTTCAAAGCTCATATATTTTGTTTTGTTTTCCTTGAGCTAGGCAATTGGATTATTGCACTTTTTGTGACAGACATAATTCATCAATAAGTTTTCACTAATAACACCTTATCTTTATCCAATTATAATTTTGCAATTGTGTTTTTTTTTAAAGGACATATAGAAAATGTCTTCTATATTGGATGAAAAAATGGTTGAATTTTTAGAGATGCCTCTTGAGAATTGCTTTATTGATGGTTTGTGGTGATTTGAAATTGCAAATACTAAGAAAAGGAGCTTTTGTGAATCGTGGTCGTGAATATTATGAATAGTGATCGTAAACATTGTGAATACTGGTGTGGAATTGCAAATATTGAGAAACGAATATTATGAGATACTAATTGTGAATAGTGAGAATTTTAGTCGTGAATATTGTGAATTTTGAATTTTTTGAATATGAATCATGAATATTGATCATAAATACTGATCTTGAATATTTTTAAATACTAAAATACTTTACAAGCTAATCGCGATTATTATAGGCTTTTCTAAATACAAATTAGGAATGTTAAAAAGTGATTATTCAAAATAAAGATTACGCTTGCTAATCTTGATTACTTGTGCTAAAATTGTTTTGTAGATATGAATGAAGACAATGATTTGACAAGTGACGACAAGAAAATTTAGAATAGCACAAACAATAAGAACTTAAAAAAATCTTCTTCCTCGACAAGTTCAAAGCCAGAGAATAAGTTTTCCAGAAGGTCCGATGAAAGTAACAAATTGACTTTGGTACAATCTAAAGCCTTCCACCAAACCACTGATAATAATCCAACACATTCATTTTGAGATCAAGCAATTCAAGTATATGACGTGCATCCCAACACTAGAGGTGATTTATTTGTGGATCAAATTTGAGTGAAGTATGGGAATTGAAACAAAACAACCATATATGAAAAATATTTAAAATTTGATTTGACTGACGAAAGCGACGATGACACAATCACACTCTCTATTGACAAAAATTATCTTCACAAATATACAGACTTGGAAATTTTTTATTGTGTTGCAATTAAAGATTTTGCGATGATTGACAAAAATTTGAAGGGTAAAGGAGCAAGCTCAAATTACAGTCTCATTTTGCAACCATCTACAATGATTACAAAACTATCACAATTCAACACGTGTTTGGAATTTTTTCCCGAGATCAGTCTTTTAAATTTATATGAAGATTGCAAAAAAAAATCACACAACAAAATCTTGGAAGAAATGAGCCCACATTGGTAGCAACTGTGAAGAAAAATTAGATCATTAAGATTCGATCAAACCCTATGATCTTTGGTTACTTAAGATACCACATCTAGCAGCATTTACAATGTAGAAATCTAGCTCTACCAATGCATATGTGATACCACATATTTGCTAAATAATGAATATTTTCTCAAATATGGCAATTTATACTTGGAAATGAAGACATGTGCTGGACAAATGTATATCATGAAGAGGCCTATATCATTTTTTGGGATATAAATGCTAAGGACTTGACTTCTTTAAAGGACAAGACCTCCAAAACTGAAACGACATCTAGAACACGAAACGATTAGATTCGTATCGTCACTTTAACACTAGAGTTGTTTTCAGCACATTTTTGTGCGCATACGCACAAAAGTGCACATAAAACCCTTGGTCACTTGACGAGACATAACGTGCCATCGAATGTTTCTCTCAATTGATGGCAATCTATCCCCAAAAAATATCAATTTTCAACACTTTTCAGCACTTCACATGGGTAACTTTAGGTGCACGTATATATCTCTATATAATTTTTGAAAGTAGATAACCAAACAAAGGGTTGTAAAAAGCACCTCCAAAATAGCTGAAACTTTTCTAACACCCTTCAATAATTTTCAATACTTTTCAGCACTTGACATAGGAGCTTTAAATGCACATATCTATCTCTACATAACTCCAAATTGAAAAAAATTTAAGAGACACGTTTTTATAGTCATATAATACTTTTTAAAGTAGACAAACCAAAAAAATATTGTCAAAATCATGGTATTACACACTCATATATGATATTTCCAGTTTTGGTGATTTTTATCAACACTTAAAAGGGTAACTTTGAATGCACGTATCTATCTCTATAGATCTGCAAATTTAATTTTTTTTAATAGACATGTTTCTATTATCATATAGGATTTTTAAAAATAGACAGACTCAAAATTGAATGTAAAATGCACAATAATGTAGTCCCATATATGAAAATATCGAAGTTTTCTCAGTACCCCCACATGTTTGACACATCACATCTTACATATAAGTTACTCAAAATGAAGGTCCCAAATTTTTTAATCGGTAAATGTATATATGAAAAACACACATTTGAAAGGATTTGATGTGATTTATGAGATATGATTTTTTGAAGAAGTGCTTGAAATGCACACTTTTGTGTGCATTTTGAAATGACTCTAGTGTTAAACTAGAGTAAATTTAACTCTTAGTGAAAGTTGCCTTCAATGGTGTAATTTACATTTACTTGTAATCTATTTATTAACTAGAGTTAGTAAATGGAACGACGCACCATAAATCTTAAGAGGTGTGTTTGCGCCCTTACACAGTTACTTAAGAAGTACGTTGTTTATAGTTGGATGACAACACAACAGAAAGCATTCGAAGAACTTAAGCACAGACTGATTAATGCTCCAATTCTAAGACCACCTAACTAGACAAAACTATTTCATTGTTATGTTGATGTGTCAACATTTGCTATTAGTGTCTGTCTGAGCCAGAAGGATGAACAAAAGAAAGACCATCCAATATACTATGCTAGTCGCTAGCTTAGTTCCTCGAAGAAAAATTATTCGGCAACAGAAAGAGAAGCACTTGGAATGATTTTTATTGTAAAATTTCTTTAGGCATTATTTGTTGAAATATGCTTTTATATTCCATGTTGATCATTATGCTTTGAAGTATCTTGTTAATAAACCTGATTTATCTGGCCGAATTGCTCGCTGGGTTTTGTTGCTACAAGAGTTCACATATCAACTTGAGCTTCGTCAAGGAAAGTATTATACCAATGCTGATTATCTTTCACGACTTAGTACGAGAAGGATTGAAGAACCGTTGAATGACCAGTTTCTAGATGAAAATTTATTCGAGATATCTTCTACGAATTCTTTATATTCTGATATTATTATTTATCTCAAAGATTAGATATATTCTGTAGGATATGACTTGGAGAAGAAGACAATATCTCAATACAAAGTTGCTCCTTATACCATTATTAACAATGTTTTGTATAAGCTTGGTGCAGATCATCAGCTAAGAAGATGTCTTGAAGTTGAAGATATTCCAAAGGTTATTCAAGCCTTACATTCCGAAGATGTCGGTGGACATTTCTCCATGAAGAACACTGTTAATAAGATAATGACCGCCAAGTATTGGTGGCCTACTATGTTTAAGGATGTTTCTATTTATATTCCATCCTGTGATCCATGCTAGAGATCTGGTAGACCAACTAAATCTATGAATTGGCCGTTGATGCCAATTATACTACTTGCTCCATTTGAAAAGAAGCCAGTTACTTGACACACTAAGTGTCCATATATTTTGGTTGCAATGAATTATGCAACGAAGAATGTTGAAGCGGAGGCAATGAAACAAAACAATGCAAAAATTGTCGCTGTTTTTCTATTCAAATCTATAATCACACGTTATGGATGTCCTCTTGAATTAGTCAGTGATTGTGGTACCCATTTTCTTAATGATACGATCCACTATTGACTACTTACTTTTTGATTAGACACAGAAAGACAACCTCTTGTAATCCGAAAGCTAATAGATTAACTGAAAGAGTGAATGGGATATTATGTAAGATCCTGAATAAGATCACTGTTGCACATGCTACATGATCAAAAGCTACCTCCAGTGCTATGGGCATATAGAAACATGGAGAAACTCACAACAAAGTAGATTACTGATGCTGATGCTACCATCTCAGCACAGAATTTTGGATACCTGATTGATGCACTGGCAGGATAGCTAGTATGTTTTGGCTCAATAGCCTACAAAGCATTTCTATGCTGGGTCAAACATAAGAAGTTTGCTACAGTGGGAGCACATATCTCACAACTGTGCGACCATTTTGACATTCTTATAGAAGCAGAACAGGGTGTCTTGGCAGGAAGGATGTTGGCAACTACGAAGATCGATCTATCAAGCCTCCTGCAGAGTGCCCCTACACAAGTCTAGTCAACAGCCATGGAAATCGACACAGCAGAGGTTCCAAAGGAAACATAGTTGGATGATGTTGTGCAGACTATTCCTGACCCCTCTACTACAGCCAAAGTCTTGGCTGTCGTCCCAGTTACGGGCGGGTCTTCTCAGAAGCCAAGGAACAACGCATCCATGGACGATGAAGACACCATCTCTGACATCCAGATGCAAGACAAAGGCAAAGGGGTCGATAGGAGGCCACAAATGGGGATGAAGAGGACAACAAAGATAGATTATACAAGTGGTACCATCAGTTTTCTGCGGGTGCCAAGGATATTGTTGTTAAGATTCATGCTTACGACTTGCACATCCAAGACAATATGATGCAATTGTTCCAACATTTGGATGAGATCACGAGCAACATCAAGACGTTGTCTAAGTAGATCACATATCTGGAGGCAGACAATAAGATGCTGAATGAGCGAAATTGCTCTTTGGGCCGACTGCTTCAGAAAGCAAATGAATAAGGCTTGTCTTTCCAAGATAGTAATAAGGCACTTCAGGCCAAATCTGTAGAATTACAGAATTTTTTTGATTCGTTAGCAGTTCAATAAGGTCAAGGCAGAAAAGGCCACTTTGCAGACCACACTTCATGATGAGAGCATGAGGAAAATAAAGATGAAAACTGCCTTACATCTATGTAGCAGCTATGGATTAGTCTAGATAGATTCTTCGAGGCTGTAGTCACTTCAAAAAATCTAGATGCACTTAATTTTCCACTTTTTTCAGCACTTGGATACTTTTTACAGTTCACTAGAAGAAGATGAACTCTTGAAGACTCGTTTGTGAGCTTATCTCAATGAGATTTAGCTATAGGAGGTCTAGCAAGAGTTAGTTGTCACAAAAACTACAAAAAATACTATCTACGAGGGTTCTGACTTCATTTTGGCTCTTTTGAAATTTGAGAACTCTCGTAGGAGATCTTTCTCTACAAAGTAACTCTCACAGACTCATCTATGAGCTTGTCTCAATGAGATCTAGCTACAGGAGGCATGGCAAAGGTTACTGAGCAGTTTTAAAATTTTCTCTGGGTTTTATAAGAGAATTTTGAATTTTTATGACTTTTTTGAGTTTTTTGAAAATCTGCTGGGAAGTAACTCTCGTGCATGCTTTTGTGTAGGGCTAGGACAGTATCCTCAGGCTGCTGCCAGTCGTGCGAGAGTTCTTATCCACTGGATAGGGAGAAATAAAATTTGATGGTTTTTTTAGCTCACTTTTTCCCTCCAGAAATGCAGATTTCTTAATTTGTTGAGGTTTTTTGGTGAGTGTGATGATATGTCAAGCCCTTAGAGGCTGTCTTAGGTCTCCACTACCTCTAAAACACCTCCTCCACTAGCTTCCAACAATTCAATCACAAAAAAGTAAGCAAAAGCCACTCTAAACTACCCCAAAACCACCTAAAAACACACCAAAATAGACTAAAAAACAACTGAAATGGCAACTAAATTATTTGTAGTAGTCTATCCCCAACTACGGTGCCATTGTTGGGTATATCGATGGTGGTGAGTAGCCCTTCACCTGTCAAAAGGGTTAGTTCCACTAGGATAGGGCTCTAACTATGGTTAGTGGCTACTTCAAGGGAGGATTAAAATCCTAATACTTCAAAAGAAACACAGTGGTTTGTATCGGCACTATGAACTCCGAGATCATCCAAGTAGATTTCAAGGAATTTTTGCAAGTAGTCTTTGAAGCACCACTCTCTAAAATGAACTAGGTGCATTACAAAGTCCAAACGACATAACTTTATAAGCATAAGTTTTTCATTTTATTGCAAAAGTTGACAATGAATGCTCTATCCAAAAATTTCCAAATGTTTGCAAGTGGCATTGCTTTGAGAGAGAGTTACTTACATCCAAGGATCTTTACGTCATTTTGTTACAGGAAGAACATAGGGGAGAAGTGATGAAATCTCGACAATCCTCATCGGAAGAGCAAGCAATGCTAGCCAAGGGAAAGCATAAATACAAGAAACTCCTCAAGAAATCAAATATAGAGGATGCTCATCAGGGATCCTTGTGAAGGATTTCAAATCATTCAAGATCCAAATCCATGTCCCTGATCTTTGGTTACAAAGAGAGCAAACCAACAATCCTGCCAATGTAGAAAAATCAGCATCTACATACAAAATGAGATGCAAACTCTAAGAGATACTGATCAAACATGAACCAAAACATAAAATATAGTTGATGTCCATACAATTACAGTACCCTACTATATTTCACACGTGTTTCCAAAGTATTTATATTTTCACCTTCCAAACAAAACAAAAAATTGGAAAGATTTTTTATGTACAAAGATTTTTTTGGATGTTAGATGTTAGAAAATATAAGACACAGTTGAAGTTTTAACTATTCTTGAAAGTTAGTTTTATATTAGATTTGATTGTATATATTTTGTCAAATATAGTTGGAGCTACAACACAGACTTCAAATATACGTTCTTCATTCATGAGCAACGAATGTTTCTTGGTGGCTTTTCAATTGTAGTAGAAGTATATTGAAGAATGATCATAACAATATGCACAAGTCGAACCAGATTGGCATTCATGGTTGTTGCAATTTGTCTATATGTGGTCAAGTTGGGATATGTATAGAGTTGTTGCTTCTTTGAAAAGTTTTGTAGTCCATGGTTGGTCATGAAATTATGAAGAAATTGTGCAAGCAAGTTGGGCTTTAAAATATCAATATTTAAGTCATCTATTATTGTTGTAGGAGCATTTGTGAGTATTGTTTGCAGCACGTTGTGGAGAATTTGCAACAATGATTTGATGTTTGCCTTTGGATGTTTGTACGTAGCGATTATGTGCATGTGGAATCATGTGTCTTTGTTGAATATCACGTGTTATTTCAATGTCATTGGTGTTGAATTTTGTGGCTTTGTGGAGTATTTGTGTCGGCTTGTAGAATATTGCATTTCTAGCAAATGAAAAGTTATTGTAGCTTTGAAATATGGGTGGAAAGTAGGTGGGTGTTTGCTTTTGATGTGTTTCTTGCAAAGTATATCGGAATTTATTAAGTGGTCACTAGATTTTAGATCATCATAGTATTTTTCTAAGGATATCATGTTCAAAGAGTATGATGAGGTGCGTGCTTGCACAATGGTCAATGTCGAGAAAAGTGAGCTTCATAACTCAATCAACATACCATGTTTGACTATGATAATTGTGAGTAAGCCAATTATATTGTTGGAATTGCTAGGAATTTTTAGGTTCTTTTGACAAGAAATATGGAATGAGTCAATTGCTTGTAAGATGTATTTTGTTTCAGTTGATTGTTGCGAGGCGTCATCGTTGTGCTTTGCTTTGTAAAATTTTGTATAAAATAGGTGTGGAAATGTGTGATCGAATGCAGGTTTGCAATGATACAGTTCGCTTAAGAAATCTATGATAGAAGTCATGTGTTTGCATTGTCGTATTCTGTTAAGTATGGATATAAAATAATGAACTTTTTGTCTCATTGTTTCAACCAATTCGTAACAACAAGGCATTTTTGCCCAATATGAACATCCAAATAATTCTAATGTGGTTTCTTTTAATACCCATTCATCTAAAATTGGTCCTGCTTGATACAAATCACTGCAGGTAATAACTTCCAATCCTCTGAAGTGTTGAAAAGGGATGTGTTTGATTGCTTGTAGTCTCTGATGTGCAAATTAAAAAATCCTCTTTCCAATGAGTGAAATTTCATCAAAAACTATTGGTTGTAACTATATTGAGGGAAATCAACTGCTAAGTCATAATTCTCAATGTTTGAATCTACTGAGGATGTAGTTGGTGGGTTTTTTTGAATTATGTCGGTGATTTTCAAGATCATTCCCATCGATGTTGATGTTTTGGTTTATTTTGTAGTTGTAGTGGAATTTTGTTTTGTTTTGTTTTGTTATATGACTTGTGGATGTTGTAATTGACAAATCGAACGACTTGAGGAATTGTTCTCTTTTTTAGTTGGTTTCCATTGTCAATGTAATGTACAACATATTCAGCAAAACAAAATTGGTGGTAGTAAATTTTTCTTGACATGTAGTGAGCAATTTTCAATTTGCATCTGATGTCGATAGATGAAGGTTTCAACAATTACAGTTGGTGTTTTTTTTAAGAAAAATGGTCGCTCATCTTCTGGATTTGTGTTGATAAACAAAAATGATCGTGTTGTATTGTTGAGTGAAAGTGATAAAACTGTAATAGCATTGTGCACTCATTTGTTGTCCGTTAAGGAACACATTTCATGTGCTTTTAAGACGATTCAATGTATCAATATTGTTTAAAATTGATTTTGACATAGCATCTTGTAAGGCTTTTGTCAAGATATTGTTGACTTTTGTCATGCATAATGTGTAGTAGCTTGCTGCCTCATAAGGATCTAGAATGTATTGTATGTATCGAATGATGTGAGTTGCTCGTATTGGATTTTAAAAATTGAATCGTTTTTGTAATGTTATTTCCAAATCACAACCATTTTCTCTTAAACTTGGCAAAAAGCATTGCACGACATTTGATCGAAGCTTGTTCGGTATAATGCGATGATTCAATAGAAATGAAAAGACACTAAAAATGTCATGGTTGACTTGATAGATAAATAAAAATTTAGGATCTATATAGTCTCTTGGTCCATAGCCTTTTGTGCTAATATTGTTGGTCATTGTGCTTGTAAAAGATAAAATACTATGTTCTCAACCTAAGGTGGAGTAACAAAAACTTAAAAATTGGATCGATTATAATGATAACCTTGTCTAATTTAATATTTGCTTTGATCTACTAGGACTAATTGATATAATCTATTTTACTTTACAATTATTTTCAATCTATCAAAACCAATGATTAATCCACTATCATCCGTTCAAAATTTTTCTTTCGCATTCACTTGCATATGTTTTGAATGTAGTCCATTTCTATCTCCTTCTAAGTACCATATAAATGGCATTCCTAGTTCCAAAATTGAATCAATCCATGTATCCTATGGAATGATTTCAATTGAAGACCCGTCCAATTTGACAAACTTTGCTCATAGATTACCAACTTTTGTTGTGGTTATTTCTTTTTGATAGACGCAATAATATGTCGAGCTTTTTTTGTTTACGAAGTTTGAAATTTTGTGAATCGAACAGACGTTCTCGTATAAATTTTTATTGATTCCAGTCACCACCAATGTTCCTTCAACCTAAAAGTATCCATAATCCAATTGTGAATTTCTTTGTTCTTTGTGTCATAGACAAAGATATTAACTATGGGAAAAGAAAAATATTTAAAGTACTTCATTGCTGATTGCCTTTGTTCTAGCGTGTGTTTCAAAGACTTTTTTCAATTTTTCAATGATCGGTCCTTTTGGTACGTCACAAATGATTGTTTGGTCTAACATGCACAATTATGGTGGCTTTGGCTTTTTTCAAATGTTTATTGCTTTTCCTTTTTCATGAAATGTGTCAACAATCTTTTTGTAGTCAGCTCTGTGAGATGGATGGAGAGGAAGCTATGTTCATCAAAGGCAAGTTCAAGGGAAAAGGCAAAGGCAAGTGCCCTAAAGGGAAAGATCAAGATGAGACTTTCTCTTTTGGCAAAAATAAGAGAGATCAAAGATGAAATGGTTTTATTGTGGCATTAAAAGACACTTTGCTAGTGAGTGCTACAAGAAAAAGAGAGATCAAGAAGAGAAGCAAGCATCTACACTTTTGATGAGGATGGTATTGGTGATCAAAACTCAAATGATGATATGTTTTTGATGTCTTCTTGTTTGCTAACCAATGATGGAGATATTGATCAATGGTGGATTGATAGTGGAGCAAGCTTTCATATGACGTGTCACAAAGAGTATTCACTTCTTTAGTCGTCAACATGGCCAATGGTGGTAAAGTTGTTATCAAGGGAATTGGTACTATTCCTATTTTTCTCTCATCTACAAATATGAATGTTCATTTGAAGAATGTTTTGTTCATACCTTCCATTACTAAGAATGTGCTTGGTGTGTGTCAAATGGTTGACAAAGGGCTCAAATTGAAATTTGTTGGTGGTTCTTGTCTGGTCAAAAGGAATGGAGTCTTGATTGCTCAAGGCAAGAGACAAGGTGAGCTCTACAAACTTGATGGATTTGTTGGTTCTAACAATGGTGTTTTGAAGGCAAAGAAGCAAGGTGAGCTTTCTTCAGTGTCAAAGTCACAAAGGTTGTCTTATTCTAGATCTAGCTCAAGATCTAAGATGCATTTTCAATTAGTACATTTGGATTTGCATTGTACTAGTTCTTTGAGTATTGGAGGAGCAAATTAGATGTTTGTGACTTGCATTGATGACTTTAGTAGATATTGTTGGACTTATCTTCTAAAGTGTGAGGATGAAGTATTTGATGTCTTTCTCAAGTTCAAGAATATGGTGGAGGGTCAATTCAACATGAAGATCAAGTGCTTAAGTTTGGAAAATGAAAACCTATCAACAAAGTTCAAAAAGACTTGTGTGGCTGATGGGATCAAGAGGGAGCTTTCAAACTCAAAGGTTCTACATGGTGTGGAAGAAAGGAAGGCCAATCTTTTTGAAAGTGCTACGTCCGTGAGGATGAATTCAATCTTCCTAAGTCATTTTGGGGTGAAGCCTTGATGTGTGCTAACTTTGTTTGCAATAGGTACTCAAATGAAGACTTGGATGGTAAGAGTTCATTTGAAGTTCTTTTTGGTAAGAAGCCAAGAAGATCTTTGGTAGTACATGCTATGTCAACTCATCTTTTGGACTCTTGAAAGGAATATTTGTTGGATATAGTGAAGTAAGGAGAGATTATAGGTTCTACATTCCTAAGTCAAAGAAAGTTTACATTTCTAAGGATGTTGTCTTTGAAGAGGAGAATGTGGATAAGCTTGATGTTGTTGATGTTGATCAATCTAACATTTTTGATGGTGATGAAGATGGTTCTTTGGATGATGATGGTGGAGATGCTTAGTCAAGTTCTAAAAAGATCCTCAAGGGAAAGACAAAATCCATCTAGGCTCACATATGATGAGAAACGTAAGCAAGTGGATGTGACTCACTACTTTACTCACATGTTTTGGAGAATCTTCTTGTGTAGATGATGCTATGCAAGTGGATATTGGTTCTCATGGGTTTCTAGCAACTAATGGATCTGGAAATGAGGTCTTAGTCAATGGATTTGATGGTCAAGTGGAAGATCAAGAGGTTGATGTCAAAGGGCTTCAACAACACAAAAGGGAAAGTGCAATTTGGAGCTAGTCAAGAGCATCAAAGGAGGGTCAAATGGAAAAGATCTTTTGGATATGTTTTTGCAGGTGTTTGAAGACTCAAGTAAGGTCAAAATAATAGTGAGGAAGTGTTGTTAGAGTTTACTTTACTTGTTCTATCTCATGTTTGAGCTATTTCATGTGAATGTTTGCAAATTGTCAAGATATGGTGAAACTAGCTACATTGTCTTGCAATATCTTATTGTTGGAGTTGTCATAGCATTTTTGGCTAGTTTTGCTGATGGGAATGAAGCTAATGGAGATTCATTATGTCACTCATTCATGGTCAATCATCAAGTGTTGATGATATCTTGTGGCAAGATGGAGATGGAGGCTCATTCATGGAGTTTTATGGTGGAGACATTTCAAGAAAGGACAAAGATGGAGAAAAGCAAGCAAGTGGTCATCACTCACATTTATTGTTTGGTTGTTGTTATTTTCTAGTGAGTTCAGATTTGGAAGCATGGTAAAATCATTTCATTACAATCTATTTGGTTCTTCATGTTCTCGTAATATCTTGATGTGTAAAATTGATGTAAGAGATAGTGAAACATCCAATTTGGACACTATTCTCTATATCAATCATGGAAACTACTTTAGAACCTTGATATTTTTCACACTCCCTCTTCAACTGGTTTTGGCATAGTTTTAGCCATAGAACTTTGATCCAACTTTAGAATGATCTCCTCCCTAAGTAGTAAATTAATACTTTTAGAAAGTGAGGGAAAAGTAGAAGGCTGAGTTTGGGAGATTCAAATTTGATTAGTTGGTTCATTGAATCTAGTCCATATTGTGAGTAGGGTTTGAGATCTAGAAGTTTCCTATTGTTGATAAGCTTGGAGAAGGACATCCAAGTAGATCAAGGACTTATTATAAATAGTTTACAAGCATGGGAAGAGAATCATTTCTCTCTCTCTCTCTCTCTCTCTCTCTCTCTCTCTCTCTCTCTCTCTCTCTCTCTCTCTCTCTCTCTCTCTCTCTCTCTCTCTCTCTCTCTCGATCTCTCTCTCTCTCTCTCTCTCTCTCTCTCTCTCTCTCTCTCTCTCTCTCTCTCTCTCTCTCTCTCTCTCTCTCTCTCTCTCTCTCTCTCATTCATGCTTATACATGAGATCTCGTTGGCGTTCCATACTCATGAGTGCACTATAGTGTTTATATCTTAAATTTTTGTGTGTAGAATGCAATTGGTTGATGTTTGTTGGATTCACACATGTGAAATACAATAGCTTACTAGTTTTGTACGGACAACAACATCTCTATCAGTGACTGTGGAAAACTGCACCAAGGGATACTTTACTCAGGTGCTGAACACAAAGTATTCACGCAGATGGGTAAGTTAGTTTAAAAATAGCTCTTTAGATCAACTTTACGGAAACACAGCAAATGACTGTAATGAACTATTGTACTATTTGACCAAAGATGATTTTACGAGATTGCTAGTAGATTCGAAATCACTCACTTAACAGTGCGAAGAACAGAAATAAAGGGAAAATACCTTCGACATTCTATTCACTTCTTCAATCTCACTATATAGAAACTCTCTCTTTTACTCAGTAGTGTGAGAATGAAGCATATCATCATTTATATTACCTATGGAATGAGCAAACACACCTCTTAAGATTTCTGGTGCATCGTTCCGTTTACTAATTCTAGTTAATAAATAGGTTACAAGTAAATTCAGATTACACCATTGAAGGTAACTTTCACTAAGAGTTTGATTTACTCTAGTTTAAAGTGACGATACGAATCTAATCGCTTCATTGTCCAGGCGTCGTTTCGATTCTGGAGGTCTTGTCTTTTAATAGAAGTCAGGTCCTTAGCATTTATATCCTGAAAAATGATATAGACCTCTTCATAATATACATTTGTCCAACACATGTCTTCATTTCCAAGTATAAATTGCCATATTTGAGAAAATGGTCATTATTTAGCAAATATGTGGTATCACATATCCCCCTCCTCTAATGTGAAACATCTTCGTGAACAGATAGTCTTCGTTTCGAGAGTTATTCATTCTGTGAAGAATTGCCAAAAATTGGCAAATCTAGCTTGATCAAAAACCATGTAGAATAGTGTAAATTGTGTACACAAGTGGGTCCCACACATGTGAGGCCATGATGCCACGTGGGAAACCCATCATAATGTAGGTTAGGTCAAGTCAAGAGAGTTGTTCATGTCTATTTGGTGGTCATCCCTACTTTACAGGACCTACACCTAAGTTTAAGGTGAAAATTTGACCAACTAGCTACCTACCAAGCATAACTCTAGGATCTAGGCTAGGGTTTCATTTTAGGTCAAGGAGAGTGAGTTAACTTCCTTATTACATGCTGGAAATCCACCTAACTTCAAGAAGGAAGTCGAATTTGCTATGTATTCCCTCTCTCCATAGTGAGAAGATAGAAAACTTTTGGAGCTCATTGGCAATCTCAAGCTAGTTCACTATGTACATTGAGTTTTTGTGATCCAAATGCAACCAAATCAATTTCTACTTGTTTCTCAGGTTGAAGGCCGTACTACAGCCTGTAGTACACACATGTGGGCTCGGATTTCAATGTTGATCAATGCTTTTGATTGTTAATGCTTGTTGTTTGTCAAATTGCCAATCTAGATCAACTTTTTTTGTCTAGTTTTTTGCTAGATTGTTAAGCAAGCATCTAATCACTCTTGTGGATCTTCTGTAGATCCATTTATGGTCCTAAAGTACAGTACTTTCACATGGTATCAGAGCCAAGTACAAGAGCATAAGCCATTGATCTAATGCAAATCTATTTTTAGCAAGTTTTGGTGCTAAAAACTAGTATTGAGAGGGCAAGCTAGAATCTTGATTTTGGTGAGGAGATTTGATCCCAAACTTGGTAGGGGTCCAAATCCGTACTGTCCACATGTGTGGGCACCTCTGAACCTGTTTTTAATGCATGGTATTCATTAGATCCAAAAAAATTCAATTTGTGAGCTGTTGGTGTAATTTCTGGTGGAGATCCTAGGATAATCTACCAAGATCATTTGCCATTGATTAGATTTGAATTTGTTTCATGGAATCTAATTAATCTAGGCTGAGTTCAAGTCCTATTAAGGTTAAAAACAGGTCTTGAAAGTACACCAAGAAGGAAGAAAGAGATTAAGTCATTTTTTTGTGAAAAAATAGCCAATATTGGCAAGATTTGATTGTAAGTAGATTTCACATCATCTTATCTTCATTCCAACTTTGTGAGGGAGTGCGAGAACTGATATTATAAGTCCATTTGTTGGATTAGAAATCTAATTTGAGTGAAAAACTACAAGAGAGAGACCTTAGTGAGTTTCTAGAGACAATCAAATCCATTTCTTGGCAAGATTTGTTTGAAAGTAGTTTTCACTTCATCTTATCTTCATTCCAGTTTTGTGAGGGAGTGATAGAACTGTGATTATAAGTTCATTTGTTGGATTAGAAGTCAAATTTGAGTGAAACACTGCAAGTGTGAGACCTTTGTGAGAGTCAATCAAATCTATTTCTTGTTTGTAGTAGTCACTAGTAAGATGGGATCTGCTGGAGCATACTTCTAGAAGCTAGTGAGAGATTGAATTCTACAAATTATGCTATTTGGAAGGTTAGGATGGAGTCACTCTTGGTGCTCCAAGACCTTCATGAGTTTTTGATTGAAGATTAAGATGAGCCTCTAGGTGCACAACTAGATACAAGAAGAGATCTAGGCTTCATTGTGTGAAGATGAATGTGAGCAATGATTTGTTGAGAGAAGTATCAGCATGTACTAGTGCTAAAGAGGCTTGGGAGTCTTTAAAATCAATCTATGAATCTAGTAACACTTCAAGAGTACTCATGCTTAGAAATTAGATTTTGCAAAGCATGAAGATAAGTGAGGAGAGTGCACAAGATTATGTACTCAGAATCAAGTCTCTAAATAGGGAGTTGGCTTCCATTGGAGAGAAGATTCATGATGGAGAGCTTGTACAAATTGTTCTTAATGGTCTAGGAGATGACTTTGCAAATTTGGTCCAAAGTTTTGCCATCCAAGACACTTTGCCAACTATAGAAAAACTTCACAATGTATTAGTGGCTAAAGAGTGTAGGATGCTCCATGCAAAATCTAGGATGAGTTCCTTGTCTTTGCAGGATGGTGATGAGAAAGCCAATTTCTCATTCAAGGGCAAAAAGAAGACCAATGGAAAGAAGAAGCATCCAAAGGAGGCCAAAGAAGAGGATGATGCATCAAGCTCAAAGGACAAGTCAAAGCATAAATGTTTCTTTTGTGGAAGGAAGGGGCATTATGCATCTGAATGCTACAAGAGGCTAAGAGCACAAGTGGAGGGGGACAAACAAGGAAACCTTGCAAACGAGGAGGAGGGGATGAAGTAGATGTATTCTTGATGGCATCTACATCCCCACCAACAAGCAATAGCAATTCAAGAGACAATTGGTGGATCGATAGTGGGGCTAGCTCCCACATGTCTTGTGAAAAGGACTTTTTCTCAACCTTACACTCTTTCAATGCTGCTAAAAAGTTTGTTTTTACTACAAATGATGAAGAGTGTAGGATAGATGGTGTTGGCACCATCTCTTTGTGTCTAGAATCCTCAAAATGCATGGATCTAGAAAATGTCCTTTATGTACCATCAATCACCAAGAATATGCTTAGTGTTGGTCTACTCTTAGAAAATGGTTTGGATGTCCACTTTAAGCATGGTGTTTGCTTCATCTTGAAGAACGATGTTTGCATTGCAAAGGGATTTAAACATGGAAAATTGTTTAGGTTGGAAGCTAGTGTTGCTTTTGAAAGAATGAGCTTGGCAAAGGAGGAGATCACTCAAGAGGAGATCTTGGCAAAGTGTGATCTTGCTTGCATTGAGGAGGAGCATCAAAAGGAGGAAGATCTTGAGGATCAGCCTCAAAGCATGAGAGTTCCAAGGGAGTCCTCAATGACAATGGCTGAGTCATCAAATTGCATGCAAATTGTCCATTCAAGTGTGCATCTTGCAAGGGTGGTGAGCATTGGAGAGTCTACTATCTTTGAATACTTTTTGGAAAGTAGTAGTAGACATGAGGTGACTTGTTTCTTATCTTTAAGATCCATGGTGTTTATTACTTTGTATGACAAGACAATGAAATGGGATGCTTTGAAATCTACATTTGTTGTTGATAAAGCAATTTCATTGGATAACTATTTTTGTAATAGTTTGAATAGAGTCATAAAAGATGAAACATCATTTTCTTTGGAAATCTTTGTGTCCACATGCTTTGTGCATGATCATTCCAATGTAAGGACCAAAGATTATCCTATTTCAATGATAGGAATAATGGTAGTGTTTTGCTCTTCAAGTAGAGATTGTAGAATCTACTTGTTTTCAACCAAAGAATTTGTCAATGGTGGAAATGTGATCTTTCAAGAGTGGAAGATTTGTAAACTTGAAGAAGCACCTTTGGATCAACACCTTATTCAATTCATTGATGTTTTGGAGTCAAGTCAAGTGGAGGATCAAGCTCAAGACCCAAGGACTCCAAGAAGAATCTTGAGTATCAAGATGGAGCCATCAAGGCTCAATCATATGGATCAAGCAAGGCAAGTTGTCTTTGGCAACATGATTTATGCACTTAATATTTTAATTGATGTATCTTCAAGTGCACAAAATGACTTGGAATCCATGGCTTGGCATGATGTTTAGTTTTGAAGTGTGCTACATGTATATAGACACATTTATGGAACATCTTGTAAGGGATCCTCTAAGAGGTGGTGAAAGATCCTTCATGGACATCATTCTCTATTGGAGTCTCAAAAGTTCCTTGTTTGTAGCTGTATTTTTTAGACATTTCTAAAAGCTTTCATTCATCTATCAAGAGAGTTGTAAATAGATCAAGCTAAATTTGAGGAGGAGTGTGAAGAATTGCCAAAAATTGGCAAATCTAGCTTGATCAAAAACCATGTAGAATAGTGTAAATTGTGTACACAAGTGGGTCCCACACATGTGAGGCCATGATGCCACGTGGGAAACCCATCCTAATGTAGGTTAGGTCAAGTCAAGAGAGTTGGTCATGTCTATTTGGTGGTCATCCCTACTTTATAGGACCTACACCTAAGTTTAAGGTGAAAATTTGACCAACTAGCTACCTACCAAGCATAACTCTAGGATCTAGGCTAGGGTTTTATTTTAGGTCAAGGAGAGTGAGTTAACTTCCTTATTACATGCTGGAAATCCACCTAACTTCAAGAAGGGAGTCGAATTTGCTATGTATTCCCTCTCTCCATAGTGAGAAGATAGAAAACTTTTGGAGCTCATTGGCAATCTCAAGCTAGTTCACTATGTACATTGAGTTTTTGTGATCCAAATGCAACCAAATCAATTTCTACTTGTTTCTCAGGTTTAAGGCCGTACTACAGCCTGTAGTACACACATGTGGGCTCGGATTTCAATGTTGATCAATGCTTTTGATTGTTAATGCTTGTTGTTTGTCAAATTGCCAATCTAGATCAACTTTTTTTGTCTAGTTTTTTGCTAGATTGTTAAGCAAGCATCCAATCACTCTTGTGGATATTTTGTAGATCCATTTATGGTCCTAAAGTACAGTACTTTCACACATTCCTTAGAAAAGAATATTTTCATGTCGTGGATATTCTTTAGGTCAATTCACTTGATGAATATATGACCTTTTCTTCGTACTTCAGAATGTTGATTCAAAATATATTTCAAAAGATAACATATAAAAGCTCAACATCACATAATTTGCAATGCCATATACAAGAAAAATCTGAAAAAGATTTCATGTACGAAGATCCTCGTGCAATTGTTGTGCCAATTCCAAATCTCTCTGGCATTCGAGCAATAACATGTCTTCCTTTGCTCTAGTATATCTCCTGATAGGTAAGTTGCCATATGGTAACAATCTTACAGGGAGTAAAGTGCCATCAAACAATTGAATTTTTTCTGGATTATGGCCCAGCATAGACATCATTTTTGCTCTATGCTAAGTTGGTCCCATAACTAGAGAAAGTCTTATTTTTCCCACTCTGTCTACTAGTCCTCGAATGCCATGCCTACTAAGTCTGGTAGCATCAAATAATCGACACGCCATTGTAATTTGATATTAACATGGCAAGGGCTCCACTTCCAGAATCATTAAGAAAAAACTTGAAAGTGATTTGCTCATACATTCGACTGATTCCTCTTCGATCGTTTTGCCTTAGGCTGCGCTTCTGCAATGTCCTGCATGTGGATGTTTGTAGCAAGCTTCTGGTCTTCGAGCAATATACTCCTGAGGAAAAATTAAAGTTGTTTCCAATGTCATTGATAACTACAACCTAAGTCTAATTTTCGACCAGTCGGCCGAAGAAAAAGCCACTTGGGAAGGGGTTAAAGTGGCTCTCATCACCTGCTTCAAACCAAGAAAGTAAGACATGTTTCTCCTACTAAGCAAAATCAAAATGGAAAAATGAGTAAGGGTCTGGGACTATATCAACGGGTCAAGCATCTACGATCCGAATGCAACACGGCCCTAACTCCCGATCATGCGGTGATTATGTGGTTCCTAGCTGGGTTACCACGAAGCATCAGAAGAGAACTTAAATGCCGAGAGCAGTATGCCACATTGTAGGAAGCCATGGAAGATGTTATTAGAGAAGAAGATGAAGACTCAGATGATGATTCAACCCATAACTATCCAACAGTCCATCATTCGACTCCCTCGATAACATCAACCTCCAACGCTTCTAGCATTTCACACAATCTGTTGATGAATCAGATTACGAAACTCCACAAACAGCAGATGGAACAATTGACAGCCCAGTTTGACCAAAACTGAAGGCCTTTCAAAGTACTGTAGCAACATCTTCTAATATGCATGATCAAAATCAACTACAATACCCACAATGAGAGAATGTATGGTGTTCATTTTGTACACAAAACCATACAACCAATGAGTGTCGAGTTTTGAAACAAAATCTCAAACTGACACATCGGTATTGCCATCTATGTATGCAGCACGTCAACGCATGAAACAACTTTTTGCCCATTCCGCCTCAGGATTATTTAACAAAAGAGGAATCAATAGCATACCTCTTATCCATACCATCAAGGGGCACCAAATGCGACTATATGGGCGCCGTCACCGGATATCTAATAAAGCGCCGCCGTGCCATAGTGCCGAGGAACCGACACTACTTCAGGTTGGAGGCCCTATTGAAGGTATTTCTTGTAAACAAATAAAAATAGCCGATAGTAAATAAGTTGCGAGGGCCATGGCATCCTGCGTGCGTAAATCCATAGCCCAATGAGAACTTGAAAAATATTGTTTTCTAAATAAACTAGATTTGGGCCATGTGATTAAAATAATGTAAAAGGGCCCAAAGTTAAGTTAAACACGTTTTGTTAAGTTCTAATTAGTAGTCAAAGTCAAAATGGTGGTAGGTGGGGTGTGTTTCTTTGTGCTTTGAAGTAGCCAATAGAAACCAAGGGGCAAGGGCCTCCCCAAAGATAAAAAGGCACCTCTTGTACTTCATTTCACATGCTAATTGAGAGGAGGAGACTCTGCCATTTTCAGTACTCAAGCATCCTCATGTGCTATTGCTCTTGTGTCCAATGGTCTTTTGCTTGAATTTTTCTATTTCCCTTGGATTGTTATTCTATAGTTTATGATAGTTAAGGCTTTCCATTTGATGCTTGCAATAGATAATGAGCACCTCCCTCTAATATCTATCTCTCTCCTAATTTCACCTCTACCATGAATGTGGGAAATGGTTAATGTTAGTTTGATGATAGAGTTAGTATTGGCTTGCATTAGTTTGTGCTAGAAGGCAACTAGATTAAGCAACTAACCATAGTTAGAGCATCCTAGTGGAACTAACCCTTTTGATAGGCGAAGGGCTACTCACCACCATCGATATACCCAACAGATACTTTCAACAAAACTCAAAGGATCACGTTTTTTAATGAAATCCATATAGACTTAAACCCAATCCAAGGTGATCATAAGGTCAATAAGGCATAAGATTCTATCATCAGGACCAATAGCATCACAGGTGGCTCTATCAGTAGAGGTGATAAAATTGTGGATTTCAGTAGCTTTCCTCATACATCAGATAATAGTTTGTATGAAGGGGTTAGGTGCAGGAAGGAGTTCACCATAATCGAGCATAACTGCATCTTAAAACCATCTTGAGGACTAAACCATAAAAAAAAGACCTAAGTTAGCCATAAACTTGGAATAAAGACAAAGATTTGGTACTAACCCGATCAAAAGGTAGTCGGGTTTACATCACAAGGATGGAGAGAGAGAGTAACACAAAATTCACATAGTCCCCCTTGACAGTCAAGACTAAATCCTTTGAATCCTTCGTCTTATAGCATAACAAGTTTACACAAAGCTGAAAAAACTTACAATACAAAGTCAGTGAGGAAGACAAGTGTCATAGCTGAGTATCGGTTGTTATCTTTGAGCGAAACAAGATTCACTATCAGCTTAACATGAGTTGCTTTCAACACATTTTTGTGCTCGTGCGCACAAAAGTGCGCATAAAACCCTTGGTCACTTGACAAGACATAACATGCCATCAAATGATTGAAATTTGAATCTTTCAATTGTATGTGGAACTAGAATTGACTCTTCATTGTGTTATTGGAAGACTTCAATTTTCTCTCTCTCAATTGATGGCAATCTACCCCCAAAAATCTTCAATTTTTAGCACTTTTCAGCACTTCACATGGGTAACTTTAGGTGCACGTATATCTCTCTATAGGACTCCTAATTTAAAAAGCGCCTCCAAAAGAGTTGAAACTTTCTAGCACCTTCAATAATTTTCAATACTTTTCAGCACTTGACATGGGTAACATATCTATCTCTACATTACTCCAGATTCAAAACAATTTAAGAGACATGTTTCTATGGTCATATAATATTTTTTAAAGTAGACAAACCAAAAAAATAAAATCATGGTATTATACACTCATATACGATACTTCCAATTTTGGTGATTTTTATCAACACTTAGAAGGGTAACTTTGAATGCATGTATCTATCTCTAAAGATCTCCAAATTCAATTTTTTTTAAAAAGGCATGTTTCTATAATTGTATAGGATTTATAAGAGTATATAGGCTAAAAATTGAATCTAATATTCACAAAAATGTAGTCCCATATATGCAAATATCGAAATTTCATCAGTATCCCTACATGTTTGACACATCATATCTCCCATATAAATTGCTCAAAATGAACGTTTCAAAATTTTTAATTGGTAAATGTATATATGAAGAACACACATGTGAAAGGATTTGATGTGATTCATCATAGTTTAGAAGATGATTTTTTGAATAAGTGCCTGAAATGCACACGTTTGTGCACATTTTGTGATGACTCTAGTATTAAATAAAATACATAATCATCAGTCCAATCTTCCCTACCAAAATTTCTTCCATATTGTAGGTCTTGCCCTAATATCACAGTATCAGGACATCTGCCATATTGATCAATATAAGACAAGTATACTTATTATTACACAAATATCACACAACGTAATACTTGGAAGCCATAATCAATCACTACCAGTGAAAAATGTATACTTTGGCTACAGGAGTCGATAACAGGGCATATTCATGCCATCCTATACCCATTAGTACCTATGAATCATTTGGTATTCGATGGACTCTATGAAAAATCGCTTGGGCAAATCCATGTCGTTCAAGCTGACCTGGACAAATCCATGCCATTCAGGTTTACCAATGCCAAAAACTACAACTTAATAACTTGTTATAGTCCGTTATTATGTTTTATTGCAAAAGTAAAGTGAGTTATTCCTCATGGGTATCAAGGTACCTCCGTACCATTCTGACCCCTCAAACTAGTCTATTAGTCTCATACAAGTGTGGTACGTACTGAGCAAATCCATGCTTTCCAGTGCCAGTAAAATTTCACTTTTCCTCGTAAATACGTAAAATCCCTAACTTATTTGCATTGACACGGGTAAGGTTGTTTACATAGGGTTTTCTTTGGTTATAAGCATTGATAGTACCTTAAAAAGTTACGTACTAGTAATGTTTAGTTGCAACCAGTTTATCAAACCATAATTTAAGGAATGTTGTGAAGTGTATTAGTACCAAGTAGCACAGTTTTATGCCTAAATAGAACACATAGTGCTTTACCCATAATCATTCCATCATTCGAAACTCGTATAATAAGTTGGGGTTTGCATGAAGTCGTACCTGAGTGCATATAATAGATTCTTCCTGAGAGGTAGTTAGGGTACATTATGATTGAAGAGCAATGATTCTCAAGTTAAATTCGTAATACCTTCTAAAAGTAATATATGATTCGCAAGAGCAATATACATTTGGGAAATCCTTGGGTTTGTATGGTATCAACTAGGAAATATCTTTCTTATTCTCTCATATAGAAAGAGCCATCTCAAAGTTTCAATGTAGACCACATACTTTAGATTCTTGGTAGGTAGTCAATTTTTGTAACAAGATGAGAAAAAGTATAAAAAATCTTGCTTCATGCGAATAAAAGTAAGCCTTGTGTGTCATGTTGTACTATTTATACATATCTTTCTTTTGTTAAATGATTCTTGTGTTTTTGCTTTGAGACATTCATTGTTATTGGTAGCACTTTTGAGAAAAACATACACAGTTTTGAGACAAAATTTGGAGGATGACACTAAAAGCGTTCCTATTGGTTTCTTTTACTAGCTCAACAATCACAAGCACATGAAAGTTACCACAAGGCCTACTAGTGGTGTCTAACTTCTCTCATCTCCTGGTCCAAACTAGAAACGTACTTTTAGTTGTAATAGTCATAGGTGACATAGACATGAGAAAGATATAGGAACACATATGTCTTTGCAATCATGCATAGTTTTCAATCTAGATTTGATTTAACAAAGTACAAACAAAAGTGGCCAAAAAGCAACATGTAAATTGATGAATTTTGGATTTGTATACAAGCCATAATCATGATGTAACTCCAAAAGGTGATAAAATTTCTTGAAAACGCACTAAGAAACAAGGTGCCTTTTTAAATTTTATTACTACTAATGACTAAAAACATTAATTTTAGATGTAATTTTTGTATCTCAAAAGTTTTAACTTTTAAGAACAATTCATGTCATTGCAATATAAACCATGGATTAAATTATTGTAGGTTGAACATAGGTAGCATAAACAAGGACAAAATCATTTGTGAGTTTTAGAATTTTATCAAACATATGACATATATTTGAGAATGTCAATATGACTTCATACAATGGTATAAATTTGACACTTAGTCATAGACGAAGTCAATTTTTTTAAATCCACTCATAATCCTTAATATGTTACTAAATATATACGTTTAACTCAATATATATTTCTAAAAGAATGTGTGTGTGTGTGTGTGTGTGTGTGTGTGTACACACACACATCAATTAGTAGCTATATAATTAAATCTCCATTGATTAGAATTTAAAGCTATGCATACTTTGACTTTCTTATTAAAAGCTCGCCATTGCCTCTTAATCAAATGTCCTACACTTATATGAATTTGTTCAATATGTTGATATCGACCATACACTCATATCACATTATCAACTTAATATTACGCCATGACAAGCACATGTCATGCAACTAGTTAGATAAAACTATGCCTTGTTAAATTTATAATAACATCTAATTTTGGACAATAGGTAAACATATTCTACAATATAACAAGATTTTAAAGGCTAGTGGATACCATATATAGGATTAACATAGGTTTATTAGTAACTTGATCAATGAAGGGACGGTGATATCAGTGGTTTGTAGTCTTGCTAATTCTTTTTTTGGCCGGCCATTTTTCAAAAATAGTTTGTTTTACTCAGGGTCTTTTCCATTAGCAAATGGCAAGAAATGACCTTGTTTATTTGAGTCAAATGATCAACAATCTTACTCAAGTGTGTGGCTTGTAGAGACACAGCCTTGTTGACCATCCAATAGCTGACCACTTTTTTATTTGCTTGGGAGGATGCAACAATTGGCAACAATCAATATGACCTTGCACTCTCATATTTTTTGTTAAAATAAAAAAATCATTACACTTGACACATCAAGATCATTCTTCGATATCTCAATACCTTTTCCCTCCTATAGTTTACTGTATATAATAGTTATGTGTTACAAGATTCTTGGGGTAGGAGGACTTCATTATAGGGCAACAATAGAAGCTTATTAAACTTGCTTGCAATTGCTAGAAATAAGCCTAGGTTTGGCATTTTGTGAATGTAAGCTTAGTCTACAAATATCTTAGTTAGTTAGCCAAGAAGCACGAGTTGTGCTAGTTAAATTTGATCTTACTAACTTAAATTTTAAAAATTCTAAAGTCAAGTAAGAAAGCACAATGATAGTTGACCCACATAGAGAAGGTGATTGGCCAAGAAAGTTGACTTTAGAATGGGCCAATCACAAGACTCTTCTCTTTCTTTGAGAAGGAGCCATTATGTGTGTAATGTATCCTTAGTGGTATCATGCTCAAATATGTATAGAAGGATCCTCTATTTTTCTCCAAGTTTTAGTGTTATTTTGCATTTGTTACTGGAAATAATAATTTTCTTTATTGATGTGATATGATGCTTTCTTTGAGTAGGCTGAAACTTTAGCTAAATATGTGAATGCAAATATTTAAAATTGTTTACAAATCTAGCCAAAGTTGAATCCTTGTTTAGAATAGTTGATACCGAACTACGAACATGTTTATGTCTGTTAGCTAAGTGTTATCTTTGTTTAACGAGTTATTGGCACTCACAACTGTGGATGCGAGTAATTTAAAGAACATTTTCACCTTTCGCAAAAATTATCAATACAATGTGATTAGGTTATAGATTTAAATTCAGACAGTGGATGCTGCAAGACAATTGGAGAAAAAAGAAACTAGGAAAAAGTACCGGACAACAGCATCGACATCATCAGCGGGATGACTCGTCTGATTCTGATTCAGATACAGTTTCGAAATCAGATGATTCCTCGAGCTCGGATGAAGTATTTTAGTTTAAAATACATTCAATAAACACTTTTGAAAGTGTGGGAAAGTTGGTAGTCGAGTTTGAGAGAGATTCAAATTTGAACTTTGGGTACATTGAATCTAGTCCCAAAATAGTAAAAATTTTCATATTGGAGGGAAAGCCATCAGATAGAGTTGCTTCTTGGAAGCCAACCTGTATCTCTTTTTCCTTACAGGGTTAGCATCAAGGAAGAGGATGAAATTTCTAAGCAGTTACAAGAACTCCTGAGGATGGGCCACATACGGCCTAGTAAGTTCTCTTGGGGAGCACCAATCCTTTTAGTAAGTAAAAAGGATGGCGGCACACATTTGTGTGGTGACTTTAAAAAGTTAAATGATTTAACCATCAAGAACAGATATCCCTTACCTAGGATGGATGATCTTATGGATCGTCTGAATGGGGCTAAATATTTCTCCAAGATTGATCTTAGATCAGGTTACCATCATATAAGGATTAGGAACGAAGATGTTCCTAAGACTGGATTTCGATCCAGATATGACCTTATGAATTTTTAGTGTTACCTTTCGGACTCATGAATGCGCCTGCCACTTTCCAGCAAAATGATGAACGATATTCTTCGTCCATATCTAGGAAAGTTTGTGGTGGTGTATTTGGACGACATATTAATTTATAGTCGGACCCTTGAGGAGCATGAAGAGCATCTTCGTATTGTCTTAGATCTTCTAAGGCAAGAAAAGCACTATGCTAAGGAGTCGAAATGTGAGTTCTTTCAAACTAAACTCAAATACCCGGGCCATGTCATATCAGATAAAGGTCTTGAAATCGATTATGACAAAGTCCGTAAGGTGCGAGAATGGCCGAGACCTTTGACAATTCGTGATGTGAAATCCTTTTTGGGCTTCACAGGATTCTTTCACAGGTTCATTTTGGACTATGCCTTAATAGCATCGTCCTTGACGAACGTTCTTAAGGGAGTAAAGAAAGAATGTAGCCACAGAAAAAGTCCATTGATAACGTGGACGGATGAAATGAATGAGAGTTTTGAGACTCTCAAGCACTGTGTTTCTACGGCTCCAATTTTACACATTGTCGATCCTAATTGGCCCTTTGTGGTTGATACGGATGCTAGCGACTTTGCTGTTGGAGCGGATCTTTATTTGGATGGTAGACCAGTTGCTTTTGAAAGCAAGAAGCTGGATGCTGCTCAGACTAGGTATTCTACTTATGAGAAGGAGCTTTTTGCAGTCATTCACGCATTAAAAATCTAGAGGCATTATCTTTATGGTGCCAGATTTACGGTAATGATTGATCACCAATCCCTTAGGTATATTTGTGATGCTAAGGACCTTCATGGCCGTAAGGCTAGATGGTCGAAACTCATTCAGGAGTTTGTCTTTGACATTAAGTATCGTAAAGGTACGTCGAACAGTATTGCCGATGCCTTGAGCCGGATTGGAGAGATTAATCAGTTATGCTTTGCTAAGATCCAATCTGATTTGTATCTTTCACTACGGGATCTTTGTCAAACCAATAGATTTTTTGGTCGCATCTGGCTAGATGTCCTGATAGGAAATTCTAGATCTAGTGATGACCTTGGGATGCAGGATCCCAAGCAATCTCGTAATGATAAGCTACTTGAAGACTATTCCATAAGAAATGGCCTACTTTTCCGAAAGGGAAAGGTTTGTGTGCCGGATAGGGAAGACTTGCGGGCCCAAATCTTGCAGCAGTGTCATGACAACCCTTGTGCTGGTCACCTAGGCATACAGAGGACACTTGACCTTGTTAGTCAGAATTTGTTTTGGCCTAAGATGAAAGGTCATGTGGAGGCATATGTTCAAAGTTGTGAACAATGCCAACAAAACAAAGCAGAGCGACTCAAAGTTGCGGATCTTTTACATCCCTTGGAAATTCCCAATAAATGAGAAAGTATTTCAATTGATTTTATGGTTGGACTCCCTAAAACCCGGAGTGATCACGATGCCATTTGGGTGGTAGTGGACAGGCTAACCAAGATGGCGCAATTTATACCAACTAAATTAACTGTCAAGGCATCTGAACTAGCCCAGCTTTTTGTTGAAAAGTTATTCAGATTGTATGGTTTGCCGAATGATATTGTTAGTGATCGTGACTCCAAGCTCACTGGCAAGTTCTGGCAAGCAGTTTTTGAAAAACTTGAAACAACCCTTAGTCTTAGTTCTTCGGATCACCCCGAATCTAATAGGCAGACAAAACAAGTCAACCAGACGTTGGAGAATATGCTTAGAGCATATGTTTCTCACCGACAATGTGATTGGGAAAAGCATCTCCGTTTGGTTGAGTTTGCGCACAATAGTGCTAAGCATTCTACCACCGGATTCAGTCCTTTTATGCTGATGTATGGCTTTCAGCTGCGTTCTCCAGTTTCGGTTGGTCTCAAAGGTCTCAAGGTGCAAGCTGCAGTAGATTTCCTGCAATATATGCAAGAAATGCTGCTAGTGGCCAAGGAAAGCATGAAAACCGCTCAAGATAGAGCTCAATTTTATGCTAATAGCGGTCGTTCACCTCAGGATATTGAGGTCGGAACCTGGGTGTATCTTAAAATCCCTAAGGATTCGAAGGTACTCCGGACGGGAAAATGCCATAAGCTATCTCCTCGATATAGCAGACCTTATAAGGTTGTAAAGAAAATCAACTCGGTCGCGTATCAGCTAGATCTTTCGATTGGGGTTGGGGTTCATCTTGTTTTCCATGTGAGTCGTTTAAAAGAATGACTTAGTAGGAAGGATTCCCTAATTCCGGAAGGTGAACTAGTTGAGCTCGAGGATCTATCTACCTTTGTGCCTAATGTATGAAAAAGTTGTTGACGTTTGTCGTCACCAATTGAGAAACCGTTTGGTTTCTGAGTTTCTCGTATGTTGGAAAGGTAAGACAGATGACGAGGACACTTGGGAGAGAGAGGACTATTCAGGACTGAACTTCCCGGGCTTGCTCCCATTAGGAGGAGACTCTTAAAGGGGGAGGGAATCTTACGTACCCATAAGGGTACGCAACAGGAAACTTGAGGTGACGGTCTTAGTTATGGGACGGAACGTTGATCTGGAGCTATAGGTCTTTTGGATGGACCCGCGTCAGTGTGCACAACTGCCGCGTGTCGTTAGTCATGCGTGACTCCTATGGAGGGAGATGACCCACCTGGACTATGTATATAGAGGTGGATCTCCATGAGCTGAGCATTCATTCTCTCCTGGAGAATGAAGAGCTCTTCCACTGGTGGTCAGGTTAGGACGAGTATCTAGGCCTCAAGATGTAGGTAGGTGAGGGTCAAGGGTAAGGCATGGTGGTATGGGACACCATGGCTTACATGAGATTCGAGCTTGCTTGATGGTGGCCTATAGCTCCAGTGCATGGGGGTGAGGTGGCAGTACCTCTATGGTTGGGTGGTAACGTAGCGTTCGTCGCTTGTTTGTGCTTTAGCAATGATCGGCATGATGATGGGGATTCTAACATTCATACACCGAGGAATTGTTGCCTTCAGCCACATTTCCCAACAGGCCAATGGAAAAAGTGTAGATTTAGGGCTTCGACGATGTGCCAGTGCAGTTTTCAAATGGTAAGATAAAGAACATTTCTAATGTGCTTTATGTACTTCGACTCATTAAGAGCTTACTTTCTATTGGACTCATGGAAATCAACGGCTGAAAGCTAAGTTTCTCAAAGGTGGCTTTTTGATGATAGACATGGATCACGATTATATAGTGGTGGAAATAGGATATCATGATAGCAATTATGGTCCTTAGAAGTTAGATGCGGCCAAACTTGGGGAATATGGTTTAGCCTCATGAATAGCATCTTAAATTGGAATTAAGGCATCGCATGATGGGCAATTTAAACTATGGAAGCTTGCAATTGATGGCCAATCTAAAAATGGTAAGTGGTTTACCCGCAATACAGGATGAGCAACATTTTGTTTGTGAAGGTGTGTAGTGGGAAAGCACCATAGAGAGAAGTTCAAGAATGGGAGAGCCGCTAGAGTGCAAACATACATAGTGACCTATGCGATCCAATGAAGACCATGTCGTTGGGGAGCCTACTGTTTCATGACATTTATTGATGATTACTCCAGGAGGACATGTCTATTTCTTGAAGAACAAATTGGATGCGTTGACATGCTTCAAGGAGTTCAAAGCTTTTGTTGAAAACCAGTTGGAATCACATATTAAGGTGCCAAGGTCAGATAGAGGGGGTGAATACAAATCGTGATTTTGAAACATTTTGCAAGGAGTATGGAATCAAGAGACAATTCACTCAAGCGCACACACTGCATAGCAATGGGGTAGCTAGAAAAATCACACCATTGTGGAGAACGCACGATCAATGATGAAGCAAATGGGCTTACCAGACATCTTTTGGTCAGAGGCGTGTAATGCGGCAACTTTTTTGCAGAATAGGAGTCCCACTACCGTGGTTGCTAATGTGACTCCCAAAAAGGCACTTATGGGAATGAAGCCAAAGATTGACAAGTTTTGAATTTTTTGGTGCAAAGCTTATGTGCATGTTCCAAAGGAAGAGCGAAACAAACTTCATGCGACGTCTGTTTAAGTGCATCTTTGTTGGTATGATGAGAGGACAAAGGTGTATAGCTTTGATCCACAGATGCGAAAAATCATACCATTGGTGATGGTGATATCTAGAGGCTTCCTATGATCTTGGAAGAAGACAAAGATGGCACTCCACATGAAATTGGGCACGAAGATAAAGTCCAAGAGGAGAACCATGATCGGAACTCCACCCATTCAAGAGTCAAGGGGGAGATATTTGTCGATTGGTGCTATGAAGGAAAAACTCGTGGGAAGTAAGAGGATATATTTGGACACTCCTTGGCATACCTACTCACCATGAAGTGTGTCACCTGAGTTGAAGGTGTGAGAATTATGCAAAAATAGCTTGATGTAGGCCAAAATTATGTACATAAGGTCACACATGTGGAGGTTGTTCCCATGTGTGAAAAGTACACATGCATTGACTCATGCAAAAGTTTTGGTGACATGCATCTAGAAAACCATGTAACATAGTCAAAAGTTTACATTTGGCAATTTCTAGGTGTCTAGGTGGTGCAAAATCAATGAATGATGATGAGGCACTAAAAGTGGCATGCATGTAAGTACATGAAGCATTCCCACACGTGTGAAAGATGCCATATCAGGTCGTGCTCCCTCCATCATGTAAATACTCCATTGAGGAGGCCATTTTGTATAGAGAATAAAGGAGAAAATAGAGCTAGTTCTGCACCAAACAAAGATTTCTCTCATCTGTCTTACATTTTTTGTAATTTAATGTGGTAATCATTGTTAGAACTTTATTATTAGGCTTATGTCCGTACATCACGCTGTCATTCACATGTGTGAAGCCAAATTTGATCATAAACACTTGTATAATCATTGTTCTTGCTTGTTTTTTTTATGGTAGATCAATTCTAGCTCTTGTGATTGATAGAGCCATTGAAAGCTATGCATCCAATCCCTCATAAGGATTGAATGAATCCATTTAAAGTCCATTATGTCTATTTTTCAACAGAATGTACCAAAGTGGTACGAAACCATTATAAAGGATGTGAGTATGGCCAGGATTGAGCTCGCAAGGAGAAGGGAGGAGATCAACAAAAGAGAGGAAAGCTCCCGATCACTATCATATGAACTACGCCCTCATGAGTGACATCGTGAAGTGCCAAAAGCCAACAACCTAGGTAGAAACAAAAGATCGCAAGGATTGGCAAAGGGCTATGGAGAATGAGATGGACTCAATCCGAAGACATGGTACGTGGGACGTAATTGATCTTCAAGTTGGAAATAAACCTATTAGTAACAAATGGGTATACGCAACCAAGTTTCATGATGATGGATCGATTGCGAAACGCAAGGCGTGCTTGGTGGTCAAGGGCTACGAGAAAAGTAAAGGTATTGAGTTTGACAAGACATTTGCTTGTGTGGTTAAGTGGACTACTTTATGGTTGGTGATTGCATGAGCTTCATTTTTTGGTTGGAAAATCCATAAAATAATGGACGTGAAGTCAACTTTCTTGAATGGTGATCTAGAAGAGGAAGTCTAAATGCTTCAACCACAAAGGTTTGTTGTGAAAGGCCAAGAAAACAAACTTATGCAAGCTATGAAAGACATTGTATGGTTTAAAACAAGCACCACGCGCGTGGTATGGTTGTATAGAGAGCTATTTTCTATCCAATGGTTTTGTGCTAACAAACTCTAATCCTAAGCTCTATGTGCTTATTGGTGATGATAGTGTTGCATTGGTTGTGTTGTGTATGCTAATGATATCATCATCACACGAAATGATGAGAACTTGATAAAAACTATCAAGTCTAGTTTCAAGTTTTCGCAAGCGAAATATGCTCGAGAAGCCTTAGAGAGATTTCATATGTCTGATTGTAAGCCATTGACTTTGCCTAGTGAAGTTAGTAAGAAATTGTCATGTCTTGATGAGAGTGGTCCTATTGATTGTACATTGTATTGCCAACTCGTTGGTGGTCTTATATATTTGACCACTACTCGACCAGACATCTATTATGTTGTGAGTCTTGTGAATCAATTTATGGCAGCTCCTACCTTGGAGCATTGGAAACCAGCTAACGCATTCTAAGGTATGTGAAAGACACACTTGATCTTGGTCTAGTCTATTCAAGACGATTTGATTTGCCAAAGTTGAAGGCTATGTAGATGCTGACTGGGATGGTAGTATAGACGATAGAAGATCTACCACTGGATATGTTTTCGATGTTGGAAATGGTTCCTTTTCTTAGTCAAGCAAAAAGCAGGACACTATATCACTTTCCACTACTAAAGCCAAATACAAAGCATTATGCTCGGTAACACAAGAAGCGATTTGGCTACAAGAGCTACTTAGAGAAATTGGTATAAAGCAAGCCAAAGGTACAATTATTTCTTGTGATAGTCAGAGTGGAATTCAATTGGCTAAAAATCATGTGTTTCATGCTAGAACAAAGTACATAGAAATAAAATATCACTTTATACGCAAAAAGCTTTAATCAAAAGACATAGATGTGATTCATTGTAGTACTGCTACACAAGTTACTGAAGATGACCAAAAGAGAGAGGGGTACATAAAAGCCCTCTCCTCCCCCTCCTAGGCAACCAAGGTGGGGAGAAAAAAGGTAAGACTCCTTTCCCTCACCCTCTTCTCATGTCCCCAAGAGCCTGTCTGCGTAGGCTAGCAGGGTGTTGTGCCACTATGTGCGCCTACACATGCAAGCCTGACAAAAAAAAGGAAACAGTTTCTTAAACAACCCAAGATTGTTTTCTAAAATCTGCCCAAAACACACATTTTTTGGCAATTTTGGATCCCGAAAACTGACGGACATAGAATACTAAGATTCCTACAAAGTCTGTAGTAGCAAATCGGCTGCTAGAAACAAAAAATTGTAAAGAAATTCAACCTCTTAGCATGCATAATACTCTTAGCATGCATAATAGGCATGTTCTCTATCCAAACGAATTCAGAATTCAACGGAACGAAAAAAACAGACTTTTTCATACCAAAACCGCCATGAAGAATAGCCTTCCCAATCACTAATCCATGAAGTTCTAACCAATCAAAACATGGTTAGAATGATTGCACAATGATCAGTAGCTTTGCTACCAGATTCCAAATAGGAAAGTGTTGTCGAAGGAAAAACTGAAACCATTTCTAGCTACTTCAAAATCATGGTTTTTCAGTGGATACAGAGTTGAAAATTGTCCTACACTAATATGATTCACAAAACTTTTCTTGCAAAGACGTAAAAAAGAAAAAGAAAAATGACCTAGGACATTTCACAAATAAAATCAAAAAATTGGCATTGATATAGAATAGAACATTGTAAGGCTTATACAAAAAGGGCACAAACATGATACTATAGAATCAAGAATTGCCTTGAAAGAGAAAATGAAGGAACCAACTACCAAGAAGGACGTTTCAAAACCAAGTGGACAATCAATAGCCAAGACCAAGCCAAGCAAATATTGTCAAAGATTTTTGAAAAAGAATTGAGAACTATGTTTCTCTTTCACAAAAAGACTTTGAATCAAAAATCATCATTATGACTTTGAATGAAATAACCTGAAAAGCAAAGGACCATATTAAGAAGCATGACTAGGGACTCTGACATGAGCAATGAAGTAGCAAAAACACCATTCTACAGGCATTCATTCATCCTACATGTGGAAGACTTCATGAAATAAAATCCTATTCAACATCTTCAAACAAGTGGTCAAATTAAAGAAGAGCAATGAATACAAGAATATGCAAAAATCAAAATCATCGACTTAAAAACTTTGGAGATCAAAAGTCTCGCTTGGACTGCAATAGAGACAGTGCACCCAATCAATGCACAAATATCTTGTCATTATTTGTGAGAGAATTTGAGCACAAAATGACAACACATCAAGCTAGGCTTCTTTGTTGTGAGATTAAAAGAACCTAAGAACTTAAAGCTTCAATATACAAAAATTTAAGGATAGTGTAGGAATTTAGACATCCAAATTAAATTTTACTTTTCATTTTATTGAATTCAAATAATATTTCTTTTTTGTATGCTATCAACATTTAGTTTGCTAAGTTGTGAGGAAGATGGTGATATTGCAAGAAGTAAAGGTAGAGTGAATTTGTCATTGTAAAGGAATAATACGAAAAGCTACCTTGATGAAAAAGGTCTTTCTTTCCCGCTTCTAGCTACCTAATGAACCTTTCACGGTATTACCTTTTAACTATTATACTTATCATAACAATTAAACAAATCGTGATTCTCTTTATTTATTTTAGATTTGAATCTTTTTGAATGTTTTGCAAGAGAAAACTCAAATTTCTATTAAAAAAATCGATTCGAATCTATTTGTTCTTATGAATCAAAACATCAAATATTTAAGAACAAACCAAATCTCTCAACGATATCATTCCAAGTTCGTTTCAAGACGCTCCAGTAACTCCAGTAATAAAGAATTCGATAACAAACAATGAAGAAACATGGAAGTTGTCACTGCCATCGGCAACAATATGACAACCAAAAACTTCAATGTCCAACCACTCTTGGGACCAGCTCTTGTTACAAAAATTATACACTTGACACTCTATACAACTTAAGACTCTTAGATCACGTCTTTGGATTGTATTTGATGACAATTTTTTTATTAATTTGCTGACCAATATATGATTTATGCCTTCTTTTTTAGGTATACTAGTTGAAGAGCAAGACCCCCCTCTCTTGAGTGATCATTTTTCTGCCTTCAAACAAATGAAAACTCAAGTAATCACTTTCAGCAAAATAGAAAGTTGCATGTTACAATAGGCAAACAGAAGATTGAGCATATCTACTCATTTTCTTGGGTTTCAGCTACAGGTGAAAATAGCTCTGCAAAAAAATAAAATTGCTGTATTAATCTCTCTCTCTCTCTCTCTCTCTCTCTCTCTCTCTCTCTCTCTCTCTCTCTCTCTCTCTCTCTCTCTCTCTCTCCACACACACCCACGCACACACAAACCAACCCCTTATTGGCTGCTTACAAAGATTAGAGATGTGAAGCGCTACTGATATCACATTTTACTTTTTTATCGTATGAAATGTATGCTGTAACCATACTTGATTTTTCTTAAATTTCTAGATTATTTTACATCGGAGATGACATGATAATTCGTGACACTGGTTTGTCATTACCATTATGCTCATCAATGTGAAATGTAATGGTAGCTTGAAAGACTTACCTTGAAGAGCTGCATGATAAACTCGTTTCTCAGGAAGGCCAATGTTTACCATAGTCAGACCGCCCTGTTAAACAGTATCAATTGCTGTAAGGGAGTATGATCAAACATCTAAAGGCTCGGCATATTTTGTCACCAATGAGACGCAAAAATGTTGGCAAAATAATGGGACCTACACCATGTTTCATCTAAATTTTGACTCTTTTGCACTTACTAGTAGCTTATTTTGAGATAATAATTCATCATTTTATTACACTTGTATTGGACAAAAACAAATTGTTCATAGCATACAGCAGGAAAAGACCTTGGTAGAGGGTATGAGTTATACATACAGCAAAGAAAGACCTTGGTAGAGGGTATGAGGTATACTTGTAAAAAAGGTTTCAAAATAAGTCTCACCTCAGCAGCCATCAAGGTGCGCACGTTGCTGGCATACAGCTTGGGATCCAACTTCTCTTCTGTGGAAGGATGATACACTGGTAACCTCACAACTTCTAAGAAATTTACCACTTGGCAAAGTAGTAGGAACAGGTGCCTGGTCTGCATGAACAGTGTAGTAAATCTCAATAAAGCTTGTCATATTATTGTTGCAAGGTGTCAAGAAAGAGAGCACTAACCTGTGCAGTCTATCGGGTCCAGATTATCAGATATCTGGAAAGTCAACCTAGTAATAGTTTGATAAACATAGAACATGCTTTCAAATGCTTCAGAGTTATGGCTCATTGAAAACTTAAAAAGAAGCCATAGATACCTCAATGCCTTTAGGATTTAGGGTTTAGGGTTTAGGTCAACCAAAAAGATAACTTTCATTAGACAATGAGAATACTATCTTTAGCACTACACTAATGAATTTCCATGACCTGTGGACCGGTGTCTTTATTGACAACCTTCAAAATAAATAGTAATTGATGCTCATTTAGAAAAATGCACAAGTATAACAAAAGACATGCAATCTTTAACTTCAGGCACCAAAGTTCTAGACCATCACCTTCATCACATGCAGCATGGACTAAAGTACATCCCTACGATGTATGTTATCAGGTCCTAAAAGTAGGTAGGTCACATTAATAATATTACGTCCACATGAGCTTTCATACATTTATCATTGGTCAGAATGTAAGTTTCTATCACATTTTTTGAGGTGAAGGGGACACTCAGCCATATTGAAGGCTGCCACTACAGTGAAAGTCATCCAACCTGAGAATCCCCTTTATCAAGACAGCCTTGCTAGACTATGATTAGACCACAAAATTATTGGTGCCTTCCTCTTTCAAATTTCCTCTATGTATGATAAAAAAAAGCTTCATATACATTTTGTTTTTGTAAAGCAGACAGAGATCAGGAAAATCTTACTCCTGCAATTGTATCCCATGCTGGACTGAAGCGCCTATACGGATACTTCAAAATCACAGGCGACACAGGAGTTGGAGATAAAAATGCTCCAGTTTTAAAAGGAAGCAAATAATCCCCATTTGTGGTTGTGCCCTCTGCGATTATCCAATACAAATACAACAGTTGAAGTCAATATTTTATTAGAAATTAGCATGAACAAATGACCAGCCTTATCTGTTGACAAGCTGAAGAGGAACATAAAAGGATACCAAAGACAACAAGATAATGCTTACACTCAAAACCATGCTATCTTTCATAGGTTCAAACAAGATGCTACATCTGTTAAATTTGAATTAAGACTGCAATGAAACCATACCACAGTAAGTCTGCCATGACTCACCAGGAAAAAGTAACATCAATGGAGCTTGTTGTTCAGAAGAAGCTGCCTGCAACCTTTCAGTCACAACACCTGCATATTTCCTTATGCGTTAGCCAAGTACAGTTTTAAGGTCTAACTTTGTGAAGCCATTAATTGGCCTGTCTAAGAACACAAAGCCACTGGCACCTTGAAAGGTTTCCAGAATGCTTTGCAGATTTGATTTTCTTTGCCAGCAAAGAAAACTGTCACTCATTTTCTTAGTGTTCCGCAAAGACCATATTGGCTGATATATATTAATGATTGCTTGGGGAAAATAGGCTAAGTTTACAGTGTGCCTGAATGCTTTTGCATCAATTTTATCTTCACAGCTTTCTTCATAACTTGGTGGCTAGATTTTTCCTCTATAATAGATGGCAGCCCCTCTGTTTGCACGTTCCAAAACTGAACTGCCTTCTCTGAAATCTCACAAACATTCTCTTCTTTCCTCTCATTTTATTGAGTTGAAGGAAGTGTCAACAAGGTTAAATTTCAAATGTTCTAGCATTTTAAAGGCCTATCTCGTTGATTTGTTACATGAGACCTTCTCAAAACCCTAAACCCTTGATCCCCTGTTCAAAATAATACACGAAAAATACATCTCAACCTGAAGCAGGTATTTAATAAAAGAGAACTGTGGCAAAAAAAGAATCCAGCTTTACGATACCTGAAACACCCTTAAAGTCTGAAGTTTTAGACTCTCGTTGTACGTAGATGCATCCCAAGCACTTGCTGCACAGAAAAAACAAAACAGCCCTGAACACTTACCTCAAAACTATCTGAAGATTCAAGATTCAAGAAGAACAATGTTTCCAAGCACCAATTCGACAATATGTTGTCAATTGTCATCGTTAAGGATTGTCACATTTCACATAACATGCATATATCCATGAACCCATCATCTAAGAGATTATCACTAACCTGATCAACCCCACAAATGGAAGTTTGGCTACTGATCTCTTTCCAAACACAGTTGCGCAACATGGTCAAACAAAATAAGAACAATAGTTATAGAACTTGTTCCACAAAGTAAATGGTGCTCACATTTTGACAAAAATCAGACAATTTTTTTTAATATGTGAAAATCATGAGAGATCATTTCAGTAGTCCAATTGCAATTCTACAACTAGAAGTCATTGAATGTCACATACCTTTGCAACGAAACTTGGAAATGAAGCTGACATGTGATAAAGAATGTCCAAGTAGGAAACGTGATTTGAAACAATTGCTCCAGGATTTTGGGGAGTTGACGAGGCCCTCTCATCCACCTTTGGGTGAAGCCGTAAAAAAAGAATTCAGTAAAGAATTGGCAAGCTTCAAAGATAACAATGTGTAGCTATGCACTTACACAGCTCGAATAGCTAGAACCAACAACTGCTACAAAGCTTATTGAAAGTGAGGGTAGAAACAAGAATTGGTTGTGCGTTAATAGTTAATGGGGGCAAACCTTTCCACTCTCAAAGGAATAACAGTTCATGATGGAGCAGAACGCAGATAGTGAACTAGAGAGAGAGAGAGAGAGAGAGAGAGAGAGAGGGGGGGGGGGGGGGGGGGCTATGTGGTTACTAGTTACTAGTATGATGTATCTACTATCATCATTCATAATCGTTCAATAGGACATGTTTTTGTTCGTAGCTCAAATTGCTCAATGCTACTAGAGGTGACCAAATTACCAATCTCGACTCTCAAAGTTCAAGGCACAAACATGTAGACAGATCAATGCCCGTGTCACAAACACAATAGTTGATAGTAGTACTATATAAATTGTAAGTAGCGGTTGAGAACTCGATTTTAAAAGAACAAAAGGCTTAGGACTTAAAAAACCAAAAAAAAAAGAGTTAAAAAAACAGGGTTTGAACCAGATGGATGGGCCCAATCCAAACGGCAGATTCAAATCAACTGGAGACCATAGCAGGAACATTCAAAATCCTAGATACATGGCCTCACAAATACTCAAACAAATTACAAATCAGTAAGTTTTTTGTGTTTCTGTTTTGTGAACACCGTCGTTTTGCTACTTGATAATTGTATGCGTCTTTAAACACCTAGAACCTGATCTTTGCGATTTTTTCTGAGAGTTTAAAGTTTTCACCAGGCCTACGGTGTCAGGTGAATCGTGGCAGAATCGATATGTCGGTCCAAGAGCACATAGGTGGTGTTGTTTGTATCATGGTGGGCAAATTTCAAAGCACTCTCACTAGGCTCAAGGCTCGCTTGATCGACGTCAGAGAGCCGGCCAACAAGCATTTACGACTACCACATGGTATTTGAGGATGTGAGGCAATGTTTGAACTTTGATTGATACATACATGTATGGCATCGCACAAACGCCCACAACTGCTGAATCCAATCAAATTGCACTATAAAAGCAAGATTTTAGTACCACCTAGCTTTGAGACAAGTGTGGAACGTGACCTTCTAAGATTACAAAACGCACAGAGTCATCCAATGGCCAATCAACAATATCATCACAAAGTTAGTAGAATCAGAAGCTCAAGAAATCAAGAAAATTTTACCAAATCTTTTGAAAAATTCGAATCAACAATCTATTGACACTGCATTACAAAGGATACCTATGACAAACGGAATTGTTGAAAGTAAACTACCACAGAATTTTCAAGAAAGTCATATCACTCAATCTTCAAGACAACATGAAAATGGTAAAGGAACGGCTAAAGGTCTCAATTGCTATTCAGCTTTGCAATCAACAATGAGCAATGTCCAACTAAAGTCAGATCGCCCCACTGAGCATAAGACCATTCAAAAGTCAAATTTGGTTCCATTAGGGCCAAATTTAGGCAATCTAAGCCCACAAAGGTCGCATTATCAACAAGGACTAGTGTATATCTATTTGTGAAATTAGAATATATCCAATTTCACAAATTTATATTAACAAGGACTAATGTCGCCAAGACTCTTGTGATAGTTAAAAAGAAATATCCAAACTATCAACTGGCAAGTTCACATCATAGAAGCACTACGTTCCGGGAGCATTCCAGAACAAGAGTTCCGGAACAATTCCGGAATCCGGGAGCATTCCGGATTGCAACACTACAATATGGATTCCGGAACTCAGAAAAATCAAAGAAACTTAACAAATTACCATGTGGCATGATCCATCCAACAACTGACAGAGAGGCTAGCATCTAAAGAATTCTAAACTCCACGTCTTCAACAAACCGATATCATATATGTTGTACAAAGCAATGACGCATACTTAACAAGTAATACGCAGCATAGTACATTCACAAACTGAACAAAGCATTTAGGCTTTAGCATACCAAATTGAAACTTGAAAGCAATCACATAATACAGATTACAATGTTGAGTGTTACAAAAACATGGAAACTGATCACATTCCACACATGCCTCATGAGAATGATCAATATGTCATAAATGGTAAAGCTCTGAAAGCATCTGATATATATCAAGGAGTCATAGAGATTTAGGGTTTTATTTCGTGTTACATGACTCTATGAGTCATGTAACACGAAATAAAACCCTAAATCTCTATGACTCAGAGGCATCATGATCAAATGAAGATTCCTCCTCATCACTATCACTGGTAGATGAGTAGAAAGATAGGGAATCCTCCTCGAGGATGCGTTAACGTCTCCTTAACATCTGCCCCTCCCTCTGTCTCTACCTCGGTTGTTGCCTCTAGGTCTAATAGGGCCTCGCCAGGCTGCTGCTCCCTCTACCTGTGATATTGTTGTCTTCGGCTCAACATGCAAATCCATCAAGCATACCCTACGCCTACTCACCCCCCCCCCTCCCCTTTTGTGTATCGGTGGTGCAGGCTCAACATTGGAATCAACCCACCCACATCTTGGCCCATGTCCATCTCCATCTCATCATCCAAGACCTCATCCTCCTCTTCCTCCTCCTCATCAACATCATTACTCAATCCCTCTTCAGCCTCATCACCACCCTCCTCTCATGCATCCTCTGCATCGGCCCTAGCCATGGATCTAGTGGTCCTGCGCTGCCTCCTATCATGAACCGCCAGCTCCCAAGTATCTCATCATCAGGCGCAGCCTGTGTCTGTGCACATGGCCTGCTACAGTGTCCATGGATCTAAAGCACTCCTCGGAATTCACCTTCCTAGGTGTACCATCTCTCTACATATGCCTGACTAGGGTGGTGCAGTAAACCGACCGTTCTGCGTGTATGTCCTCCAATTGTCCACAAGCTCGACATCTGTGCGTATGGCTCCAGTAGCCCGTATCGGGTGAAGCAAATGAGCAACTGCATGTATGGGCTTGTGGATGAAGTTTCAACTATCAAGCCACTTCTCTTAGCTAGTTAGCATCATACAGAAACAAAAAAAAAAAAAGGTAATCATTGCATTGTAGGAAAAAAAACTCAACAATGCTAAATACTTTTACAAAACAAATGCAAAAATCAGATTACAATAAAGTATACATGCGCTTATCGAAAAGCGGTCGCTGAAGGGTCTCCCCAATCCTATCCATAAGCTCATAAATGAGGCTGAGTGTAGAACCCTCTCGATCCACCAACCTCAGCACCTGGTACACTGGCTGCAAAACCTCAACCAACTGCTTGGCTTGTCACCATAAATCATCTCCAAAAACAATCCTTTGGAACCTATGTCCAGTTGGCTCGCTACCACGATGCCATTGTGTGAACTCGGGGCTGGCTACCATCTAGCGCAATGTAGGTCAAACCCAAAGCAACTGCTCAAACCCGAAGCAACTGCGCCAACACAACGAAGTGGCAGGCAAAACGTGTGGGTATTGGCTTCTTTAGATCCAGTGGGCTATACCCTCTTCTGCCTGGTTACAAATGTGACTAGGAAGATGGCGATGGATGTGATAGTGAAAACCAAGGGAGCCCTCCTATGTGATCCATCAAAAGATCGATGCAATGTGCTACACACGAGGTCCATACAATAGCAAGATAGTCTCTCTCCATAAGCTCACCCATAGCCACACAATTGCTGGCATTGTCACCTGCACTACATGCTGCACCGCCACCTCGATGATTGTTGTATGTATATGCTCATAGATAAACTCTCCTAACTCAACAACGCCAACTCGAGAAGCATCTACACCCCTTAGACATACAGTGCCCAACGAACATGAAACCAAGATGTTGATAATAGTCCTGCACCTAATATCAATCCAACCGGAATAGAGAAACCATATGTGGCCCACACATCTCGTATGGGGTTTGTAATGTATCATAGTTTTTTGTTCGCAGTCAAATTGCTCAATGCACAAACATGTAGACAAATGAATGCACGTGTCACAAACACAATAGTTACTAGTAGTAGTAGTACATAGAGCATTGTAAATAGAAATTAAAAATTATTTTTTATAAAGAATAGAAGACTTAGGAACTAAAAGAAAACCAAAAAACATTAAAAAAATTCTTTTTTTCCTATTTGAACCAATTCGAATCAAACAAATCGGCCCAATTTGAATCAGCTGGAAACACTCTGATGCATGCATGCTCCTCTCTCAAATGGCGAGTACCAAGAGCCTCGCATGTGAGCAATCTCCAAGTGGCATCACAAGCTACAACCTTCCTCATCGTGTAACGGAAGATGGTGGTGTCGGCTAAGGCAAATGCAAGGTATCCATTGTAAAAACTGGCATGTATGTCTAGTGTCAGCCTCGTGGTGTGTCTGTTGCCACCCTACAAGCACTATGCTCTGTCGATATCTGCCCGCCCTGTCCTATGTAGGTGCATGTGGTCGTGGCTCGACTCTAGGACGTTTGTGTGCTCCACCCTCTGGTCTCTCCGCAACACATCCCATATCGCCTTAGCATTGTCACTGCTAGCCCACTACCCTCAATAGGCCCTTCCCAACTGACTCCCCTAATAGAAAAGCCTCTCCTATATATGATGGCCTTGTTGTTGTTGTTGCTGCCATGATGGGCTTCCTCTGCCGAGGAAGTCTGTGATGGCCCTGTTGCTGCTGATGGAGGCCGTGATGGGCCTGCCACTAATGAACTAGGCCATGATGGCCGTATGCCAAAAGGTGCACAACTATTGCCAGCCCTGATCTTGTGCCAAAAGAACCTTGTTGCCCACCAATATGTATCTTGGGCCCAGTCGTTGCTACTCCTCCATATGTGCTCAATCGGTGCTCTCGCTCGGTTGCAAAAACTGCCACACAAGGGGAAATGCCCATGGTCCGCCCATCTGGCCTAGTCAAACCAAGCAAGTGTGATCTGACCCTTGTCACCTTGCTGCAAAAGGTAGCACTGCAAAACAAGCAACACCATCTACGTTCACCTGAACCTAAAAAACTACGGTGTCTCCCTCTAAGAGATCCATCTCCGACCACACACCTGGTCCCCTATAGAAACCCTCAAGACACTATAAAAAAGCTCCAAAACTCAATGAAAAGTGGATAAGTGGAAAAAAGGAACCTAAAACAACTCTAAAGCCACCTAAGACCTAAACCGTAATGCCAATGGACACCCAAGATCTACCCTAAACTCTACACCTAGAAAAAAACTATGCAAAATGCTTCATGCACGAATGCTCATGGCTATAGCCTCCAAACAAGCAAAGAAAAAAAGGGTGAAAAGAGCTTCAAGAAGTTGTTTTGCTTACAAATCTCCACATAATCACTGTTGCCCTCAACTATGTGCTGCAGTCTCCTTCCACGCGTCATGGCCTTCAAATAGAGTGCTCACACAAGCTATTCCGCCTCCTATTTCTCTCTCCGCAAGCTCTTCTTCTCTCCAAGAGGTGTGCTGGAAATGGGCCTTCGCAGGCAATAAGTATTCAACAGGTTTAACGATCGAGGCAGGTATCGTGGGACCATCACCAATTTAGGTTGGGGATTTGTGGTTAATACATACGAGTAAAACAGTCTGAGGCATTTGGCACCCTACATGTGTAATTCTAACCCAATGAGCACATAGTTAATAACTAAAGAGTTGAGGGGCAATGCTTTCCCCAAGAATAAAAGGGCACCCTTTGTACTCCATTTCTATGCTCTAGCAGGTGGAGAAATTTTTGCTCTCTCTCTCTCTCTCTCTCTCTCTCTCTCTCTCTCTCTCTCTCTCTCTCTCCATACACCTTGCTAACAGGTTGAATGGTTAGTACCACTCCCTTGGGAATGCAACTACTGATGGCAGGCGAGCTACAGGTGTCATAACCCGAGTCCATTACACAAGGCTTTTGAGCAGGGCCCCTACAAGCATATTTGCCAACAAACATTTGCAACCTTCAAGCATTTGAGTTTGCAAACACATTTGCAGGATAGCTTGTTTGATAGAAAGTCAACAAGTTTGCAAACATTTTCATTAAAAAAACCTAACTTCAACATGAGAGATGGACACTTCTCAATAGTTTTTGGATAAAAGAGTTTCAAAATAAACCTGGGAGTTCAATGTTTCAAATATCACATCACACAACTTCTTTTCATAGATTTAGACGGCCATCTCCAGCCACACACCAGGTCCACAAAGACCATCCTCAGCTGCTACACCATCCACCTCCGTTCAAACTATACTCAAATCAAGTCGATTTGAATCTAGATTCACATCACCTTAAAGAAACAAATTCTTTTTGTAAGATTCAAATCCAGCAAAGTATCTAAAAAATGAAATCTATAAGACCAATAATGAGGGTCATGTGTTCTTAACATTGATTGCCATGGCTCATGAGAGAGTTTGAAGTTACCCCTCATACTCTCCCTGGCTATCAAAGGTTATCACGTTAAATGCTATACTTGAAAACTTCTTTAAACAGGTTTCAAATTATGACTAGATATAGAATAACGATTTAACCACCACATTGAAAAGATACAAAAAGGTTCAAAGCTTCTCGTATTGAGGTTTATTGTGACTATGCTCCATGTCAGAAAACATAACCCAGCTGTCACACTGTTCATTGCCGTGCCAGCTCCTTCCATGCACCCATTGATGACCACATGCTTGCACAACCTGCATGGGCACTCAACAACAGCTGTCAGCACCTACACATAGCTTGCTTGATTCACTTAGACAACGATCTCAACTGCTATGCCAAGTTTGTCTAGACCCCATTCTTCGCTACTACAAACATCCACCTTCATGTCAGAACCCCCCATAGCAATATTGGCCACGTATAAAGTTGAAACAACAAAAGGCCAGGTCAAGTCAAAGTAAGAATGTATTAATACCCATGGATATCAAGATCTTCATACGTTGACACTATATAAAACTGCCAAAGTATGAAAGATCCGGTATCCGTGTAGATGCCTATAAAGATATCGATCAAATACCTTGTAGATTATTGTCAACTACCCAGTGGATATGAACAAATCCCTAGACACAAAATGAACATGGAAGGGGATGAATGATGGGAAGTATTTTTCTAGCCAGAAGGGACCCACTTTGCCTATCACCTACTATTGCTGGAGCGATTCGTGCTTTGCCACCAGAAGCTAGACATAAGTTGGCAGCCTTGAGTTTCAAAATTGGGATCAAAGCAGGGCGTTTCATGAGCTGCACTTTGCCTCTATTGTGTTTGTCAAGGAGATCTGGCAACAGGCGGCTCACTTGATCATTGCGCTTCATCATTTTATGTGGACCTTCAGCTTATAGATCAAGAGGGTAGCTCCATGGCATTGATCTACAAACTCATGGACCACATCAACGAGATTATAGTGCACCTGATTTTATCACATGACAAATGACTGGTTATCTTTTCATTCCATTTTTTCCTTGCTTGTTATTATTGTTAATGCAATCCTTGGTTTTATTTTGCAAGCTGCACCAGATACACGACCTTGGGCTGCGACTTGTGAGAAGTTTCACTTCCTGTCCAGGTTGTTGCATACTTGCTCCACCTTCTCCAGGCTCTCTGATGACCAAGAGACAGACGAGAAGCTACCTACGACGGAATTAGTTTTGCTGAAGGTTGATCCAGGCAGAGAATAGAACTTCGCCATCAAGTGTGAGAGGTCCATCTACAGGTGACAGCAGTGCATTTTCCATTGGCCTTTGGCCAATGAGTGGAGGTTACATCCAGCGACACGGTGGACCATCTTTGGAAGCCCTACTCCCCTCTTGAGGTGGACTGCCACTTGCATCCTCTCACATGATTGTTCAACATCAATCTGTGAGCAAACTTGGAGAACCCAGGTGCTGCTTCACATGAAGAAACAAAATAGGTTGTTAGTGCAGCAGTGCAAGCGATTAGTATTTTGCAGCACCAATTCAAGGCTAGCTCATCGCCTCAAAGAGGCCACATAGCCCCTTGAAGGTGAACCGACCCAATCAATTGCATCGTCCTTCCGGATGCAGCATCAGCTACACTTGAACCCATTCCTACATAGGCTAACAAGGAGCTCATAGCCACCCATATGCAGCAGAATTTCCTACAACACAGGCACGTCATCAGAGCTGTAGAAAGTCTTGTCTAGGAGGCAAATGCTCCAGCAACTGTCAACTGATGTCCAAATATATGCTACATGTGTGATCTGTAATTTTTTTTGCAGCAATCATGCTTACATGAAATGTTGCCCTCAATAACCATGCTTAACCCCACCTACCGTTTTGCTCATCTCTTTTATGCAAGACGAGCAGGTTGCAAACAATGATTCTAATGCGACCACCTCTGAGTCACAAGGAGATTGGGCCAAAAAGGTTGTTCAGCTTGCCGAGCCTTCTTATGATCCCTTCACCCTTTTTGTGGACCCTGATGTGGAGACTCGGGTAAAGCCAAACATTGTACCTGACACCATGCTGGACCCAAAGGGATTCTTTGAGGCGAGCACCAGTAAAGAAAACCATGGCAAACCCAGAGGCAAGCCAACGCTCATTAACCTGCAGTTGACTACGGCCAAGAGGCAGCGTCGATGCCAATAGCAGTAGCACATCTTAAGACCTTCACAGACCCCTAGCACATCCACTGTGGGGCACAGACCCAGGGGCAGACCTTAAGGGATCAGATTCTGGCATTGTGAGAGGCAGAGGTAAGTGACCTGCGAGAGAGGCCGAGTCTGCACCTAACATTCTCTTTAACTCCCAGAGAGGGTGATCCCAGGACAGTTTGTCAAAAAGGGAATCCATCAATAAATATTTGCAGTAGGACTTAGGGTATGCACGATCCACTCATTCGAAATATCACACTTTAATTAATATATATCAAAACAAGAAACACCAAGAGAATAAACAAGTTGCTCAAGATGCTAATTAGCCAATCAATAAACATCAGATAAACCCCAAAAGACATGAACATGCAATATTTCATGTACTATCAAGACTTGCTCAGCATGTAGGATATGCTACAGCATCCCTTTTCATGTCCCAAGGTCCATAGTACATCAATGTCACATGCACCATGATATATGTCCACACTGGATACATGTAAATCATGGATTCCACCAACTAAACAACAACCTCGTTCAGTATAAAAAAATTTCTTTGTAAAAGAGTTTAAAAAATTTTAACAAAAAATCATTTTCGTACTAGCAAACATGTTTCATTCCAAACGAATCATCCAAATATGCATGCAAACTCCTATGGAAGGAAGCCAGGAATATGGACAAAACTCTATATCACCTTGCTATTTGCTTAGGAGATTTTATCAAAAAAATGATGCTATCTATATTCTGCTGATAATAAAAAGAATCGAACAAATTCATAACCCAGCAATTTTTTGTATATTTATTGATGGAAGATGATATAGTAAGCAAACTGAAAAAGTACTATTCTCATAAATGCTTGATTCACAGCTAGTAGTAATATTTTAGGACGGCATTCTGCAAATGTAAGTCCACAACGTAGGCCTTAGTTTAGAGAGGAGCATAGTTTTAATGAATAACCTACACCATGGTCGTAGCAGGAGGATATTTTCATACCTGATCGGAATCCAAGTCTCCGAGACCAAGTTGAAGCCGACGCATCACATCGTGGTTCCTGTGCGACTCTTTGATCCAATAAAACCCTAAAACAAATAGCATGGATCGCGTCAAGAAGCGGCCTGACTGTACAATGATTGCGCGTCGTACGCCCGAGATGTGGCCATAGCTCTCCTGCAACTCGCCTTCCCCATGGGATGTCGCTGCTCGAAAAAGTGTACAAAACCGGCAAATTATGTAATATGCTAATAGGATTAGAACCAGCACGATCAGCCGAAAGGGGACTACTGTGATAAAGGCCAAGCAGAGCATTATCTTTTCCAATAAAGACACCTGCCCTAATCCCAGTGTCCCATAAGTGTCCTTTCTCACATAAGCGGCATATTTTGCCTCCATCTGTTGCAGAGTGTCGCTTGATTTCACAAGGGAGCCCTTGCTTTTAAGGCCATCGTGGCTTGCTTTCCTCTGCGAGGATGCAGAGTCGCTCGATTGCTCTAGGGTTTCTTTTGACAGCAGTGGCGCATCATCTCCTTGCAAATCGGTAGCAGACACATCCCTTGAGGCTTCTTTCAGCTCGAAATCCCTACTTCCGCGCTCAAGGAAGCCATTGTCCAAATAACTCTGCGTCCCGTTAGCTGCCACATGAGCATCTGCAGATTCAGATTCAGCAGCCAAAAGCGGCGCCTCATCGCTATCAGGCAAATGATTTGTCTCAACAGGTTCCTTCAATTCCACCTCCATATCTATGGATCTAGCTTCCGGAAATCCCTGGAAGCTGCTGAATGATTAACCGCTTGCTTGACAGGTCAAAATCTACAACCTCCAGAGAGGGGGAGGCATAATCAAGCAAATCCTCCCCAAAACCAATCAGCGATCCGATCCATCTGCAACAGAAACATCAGAATTAGGCCGACGCTGATGCAAATTGCCTTACTGTTCGTAAAGAGCACTGCTGCAAACAAATGCATGCGCGGTGTGAAAGGGGCTCAAAGAAAGAGGCTCGCAGGCAAAGGAATCTCGCTCTGGGTCGGGCTTAATGGACCATATATTGTAGGCCCAGGCAAATGCATTTAGGCACTTTTTGCCACCTGGCTCATTTTCAATGGCCGCTCATAAAATCTGAAGGTTTATGACAAAATCAAAACCCCGCACAAGTGGTGAGTTGTGTATGGAGCTTGGCTTGCCCACCGAGGTTAAATTCTACATGATCTCACATTTTAATAATACCAAAAAACATACGGGTATTGTTTGGTTTTTGTTTATAAGCAAAGAACCAAAAAAAAGTGTAAAGAAAAAGAATCAAGAAAGCCGAAAATTTAGATGCGCCTCAAAAGTTTGATCACATAGGACTTCCATACATTATGTAACAGGTGATGCATTCATTTGAGGGCGTTCCACCGAGGGGAGGCCGGAGGCCCTCGTGATCCCGAGGGTGTAGAACGAGGGAAACCGGGCCTCGCTTCCTCGGAACACCCTCAAATGAATGCATCACCTGACATAAAGTATTCCTAATATTTTTACCCCCGTCTACTACCCTAAGACACACACACACACACACCCTAAATAACAAAGGAAAAATATCAAGAGTGCAATATGCTCCAGAACGCACCCTAAAAAACAAAGGAAAAATATTAGAGTGCTTTATGGACCAATTCCTCATTGAAAAGATTAATAAACATTTCATTCTCTATGTAAAAGGTGAGCAAAGGTGCCCATGTTTTTAATGGCTAAGACCACATTTAAAAATTAATAAATATTCCATTCTCTTATGTAAAAGATGAGCAAAGGTGCCCATGTTCTAATGGCTAAGACCACATTTAATGGCATCTCCACATCTCTCTCTCTCTCTCTCTCTCTCTCTCTCTCTCTCTCTCTCTCTCTCTCTCTCTCTCTCTCTCACAAAGTTGTAACAAAGATTTTGATGGCATATACGACATTTTAGTTTGTAGCATATAATAGAAAAAACGGAAGTTTGATATCCAAGCCCTTCTTTTTCAAAACAATTAAGTGACTTCTAAAATAATCAAACACAACGTATGTTTTAAACATTCGGAATTGATTTAGATGCTTTTGTGAGAAATGAGAACAACTATTTCAAACTGCCTTGGTTCTCCAGTCAATTGTTACCAATAACAAAAATCATATGTGTCTTAGAACGTGCAATCCAGCAAACATGTTTACAACTGTGTATATACTCATTATCTCTAGATCCGTTATTCTGAAACTACTTTTGAAGCCGAACGTAATCCAATAGTTTCATAGATCAAATAATGATAACAAGAAGAGAATTTGATTATCTACCATAGTTCTGATGTCCAAGAATATTATATTGAGTTGTTTAGTTACCATAAATTTCCATTATTATAATACTTTTGACTGCTTATGGCTTACATTATCCCATGGTATGCATAACAACTTGGAGTTCCATCAAATACTAGTTGTACTAGCATACAATAGTTATACTAGTATACAATACCAGCATACTAGCAGACTAGTTCAATATATTGAGACTTAATGTATTTGTTTGTTTAAAAATCATGTTCATCAAGATTTTATTCTTCTTCTGCAAAAACTTCATTGTTTTGGATTTGGATTCACATTTTATCCCTCTAAATCAGAATTTCATGATTGCATGAAAGTGTCTCTCTCTCTCTCTCTCTCTCTCTCTCTCTCTCTCTCTCTCTCTCTCTCTCTCTCTCTCTCTCTCTCTCTCTCTCTCTCTCTCTCTCTCTCTCTCTCTCTCTCTCTCTCTCTCTCACACACACACACACACACACACAAACGCACACATCTCTTGGGCACTAATATTCTTGTTTTCTGTAACTCTGTCACCAATGGACTTTATGTTGATTTAAGATCATAGACCATGTTTCTCCATTCAATATAGTAGTTTTTATTTTTTATTACTTAAATTAAATATTTTGTATCAAAATTCGTCCACAAGAATTATAAGCACCAAGCTTAATTCTAGTACTCCTACAAAATGCAACGAGCCACAATATCACACTATAGCTTGCTTAAATCACCAAGGTCTTTAAAGTTCTACTCCTACATATAATCAACAATATGCCAATAATCTTTATTCATGTGCCCATACACATTACATAAGAAAAATCACAATACTAACTCATAAAGAAGTAGCCGCCTCCTGTCCTAATATCCCTCCACACTACAACAAATGAAAAAGGCAATGAAAGGAATGCTCTCTCGATTCCACTTATGGAAATGAATGGAATGCCCTATTTACATGAATAATGGAGAGTAAGTTTCCTCCTCAAGTCCAAGCTTGATGTGCAAGTTACATCTCTAATCCTAGCCTTACATTGTCACCAATTTTCAAGATGAGACATTGGTAAATAGAATGTAATAACTTGTGTAGCACTCAGAAGAGGTAGTTTGAGGCTAAAGTTTGCACAATGTTATCTTCTTGAATTGGCCTCACATATAGGCCTAATTTGGTATTTTACATTACCATGTGCACAAACTCCCATAACTTTTGAACAATACCACATTAGCCTAAGTTTAACAGTTGCAATGTTGGCCTAAGTTGCATTTGCAAACTTTACCACATTGGTCTAAGTTAGCATTTCATAATCTCTCACAATTTGCATATGTAATAAATTTAGCAAAAACCAAATATTCATTGAACTTAAATTATGCAAATTTACAATGAAAAAGCAATTTGTATCAATATCATTGTGTGTGTTTTCCTTTGCAACAATGACATGAATAGAAGTGCCTGAAATTTCATCAATAGAAAGGTTAAATTTTAATTTTATTCATAACACACAATTAATCTCAAAATTGCTAATAATCTAATTCTAATATGAAAATCACTAGAAATTAATGATGGTTTCTTGTATCCTTCCATTTTTCGAGGTGCATGTCACATATACAGTCATGAAAAAATGACGTTTGATGTTTCTAACCAGTCTAGACAAAGGAAAACACATGTTTTTAAGCACATGTAGCTAAAAGAAAACTAAGCACATAAATTCTCTACATTATATATGATTGTCATGAAAAGTGAGTTAAGAAAAATATACACTGGCTTTAGAGATACATCACTATAGATGTGGAATTTTTCATTGGAACGCAACTCAAAGTGGAAAATAACATGAATACTGAATTTTTTGTAGACATTTCATTGTCATACCATTTCTATTTTGAATTTCATGGATAGGCAACAAGTTGAACCCATCAAATGTTGGTATTCAAATAACAAATTTGACATATGAAATGGGTCACAACTAAAATTGTGTCAATCCTCTCCATGAATTCCATCGTTTGTGGTTGATGCTAATGTCAAGTTATCTTGTGCCTTCTCAACAACTTTGATGGGGATTTTGATGGTCTTTAACTACTTTGGATGTTATGTTGACCTCCAACTCCATATCACAACAAAAGATGAACCCATCAAATGTTAGTATTCAAATAACAAATTTGACATACAAAATGGGTCACAACTAAGATAAAATTGTGTCAATCCTCTCCATGACCTCCATCGTTTGTGGTTGATGCTAATGTCAAGTTATCTTGTGGCTTCTCAAGAACTTTGATGAAGATTTTGATGGTCTTCAACTACTTTGGCCTCCAACTCCATATCATGACAAAAGATGGCTCCCAACACTATGGATAAAAAGAGTTATTTCTCTATGTTTCATCCTCTAGTCCTTATATCTTTCAAAAGTAAAATATTATCTCTACAAATGGGAGCCAAATTTGAGCAAGCACTTTAATGAAGTTTGGTGACACTGTTTTTTTTATTTACATCTAAAAGTGCAACAAGCACAAAATGTTCCTTTTGCACATCAATATGGGCCTAAAATTGAGCCTTGTGTTTACCTTTCAATGGACCTAAAATAGTGTTGTTCTTCATCTGCAATCATGCTAACTAAATTGTCTCTATCCATCCATCAAATTCACATAATCCTCAAAGCTCCTATAGAAATCTAAAATGTTAATAGTATTTTTCCAAAATGCAATGACAAGTAAATCGATATTTGAAGTTTGGATCAATAGTCTTAGTCTTCATAAATCCATTCCAAAAAGTGATATGCTTATTTATTCCATTGACAATTGCAATTTGATCTCTAAAGATCTTCCATAGTGGTAATGCACGAGGATCTCCTTTGGGCTACAACATAAAAATCATTTGTGTATTTCTTTCGTGATTACATTCCAACTCGTGTCTTCCATGTTTTCAATGGAGTTCATCATGTATTGCATGATGGAAATGTCACCTTGGCCAAAAAAACAAAATTGGAGAATGTTTTTGGCCTACCAATGTCTCTCCTGCATCACATAAACAAGATTTAGAAAAACCTTTGAAGGTACTTCTTGCATCAAGTATCGTACAAAGCAAAAGCATGAGCTGCCAACAAATGCATTCGTGAAAAAAAGTGAATACACAAGTTCTTCTTAGCTTCTCTAATACTCTACTATATATTGCATCAACATCTTCATGTGTGACCCACCATCAAGAACCCAAGATGCACCATCTAGAAAATCTTCCTTAATATAATAACTACGAAAGATATAAACACAATTTTTCTTGGTTTTCACTGCCAAGGGATAACAATCAGATAAAGAGTTTTGGAAATTCTTCAAATTGACCATTTTGAACAAATAGAGGCTTATATTTATAGACATATTTGTGTTTGTTGTTGAGGATTTTTTGTTGGTAAAGATTGAATGTCTCACTAGCAATCCTTTAGAGGTGGACTATTGTGCTACCATTGAGATTCAAATTGCCCTTTTCATTCTCATCTAGAAGCTATAAATGTCTTAACATTGTACAAGTGATTCAATTGTGAATTTTCAATCAAAAAACCACTATCCCATTGCAAAACATCCATATGCACTCTTTCAATGTCCATGTATAAACATCTCTATTAAAAGGATAGGAAACTACATAACATTCCTACGATTTGAGAATCAATGAATCACATTTCGATTAACTCACTCCATATAGCATATTTGTTTTGGATTAACATGCTCATCACATTATTGTCGTAAAAACGTATCATTTTTTAACACTCATCTTCTTAATAATGAGTTGAGTCGACAAATACCAATCAATATTTTGTTTTACCACATGCATCGGTAGTTGACTATGGCAAAAACAATAAACTCGTATTTTTTTTTCATCATTACTAGCACTCTACTTTTCCAAAGAGTGTAGTGGCATTTTATAGTAGGATCAACAAAGTGAACACTTCCTTCATTGACCACTAATTTTCCTTCCACAAGCAAAATCACATGGTCTCTTTTATCTCAAATTTTTTTGAAACCAAACCAAACTTTATTGTTAGAGACAAATATTAGTGAATTACCTAGAACAACATTCATTTCAAGAAACTAGAACAAAAAAACCAAGGCCATCACATGGAAATCAATCTTGATAAAATTAATGTTTTATTAACAAATCAAACATTTTAAATTTTCAAAAAGCAATCATGTTGAATATGAGTTATGAAAATGATAATCTTGTCCTTGAGAGAGAGAGAGAGAGAGAGAGAGAGAGAGAGAGAGAGAGAGAGAGAGAGAGAGAGAGAGAGAGAGAGAGAGAGAGAGAGAGAAATCTTTATTAACGTCTTTTTTCATGCCCAAAGGCATATAAGATGAAACAAGTGCATCAAAATGGATGGCACCAAGACGAAGCAATGTCGTCAAAACAACAAAACTAAAACCAAACTAACTAAGAAGAGAAAAATCTCTTCAATGCTCTAACTGTCAACCTAACTCCAAACAATAAGTTTCAATGAAAGGCTCTCACGCAAGAGGCAACTTTAAATACAGTCTAAAAATTCTATGTTGACTAAAAGCTCTCATGTAGGAGGCATCACTAAGTGATGAGTTCCGGATGGGGTGACTAAAAAATGTTGACCAAATAAACCTTTTTCCTATTGCATTTGCTTCCTCAATGAGTTGCTTCCGTTCCTTCCACTGTAAGGCAGTTAGATCCTCATAAACAAAAACGTTACTACCTTTAAGACATCCACGACACTTAAGAACTTCATTACGATAATCATTGTATTTGAAACGGATGAAGACAACTCAAGAGTCGAACTTACTGTGCCAAGCTGCTTCCACGGCGCTTCCTCTTCCTCATAGGAAAGTGAGGCCATAAGTTCTTTGGCTGCAAGCAGGGGGTCAGTTTCGGAAAGACCTCTAACACGGACGTTTTGAGATTTGTATTCTCATTTGGCTTGTTCTTCCATCGCCTGTGAAACCATCTGATTACTTTTTGCTTCAATATTTTTGAGCATGTCGGCCCAACTTTTTGTCGAGGTCTGAATTTTCTCCTCCAGTGCCTTGACCTAATCAGGATTCACTTCTAGAGCTTTGCTAAATGCATCCATTTGAGCTTTGAGGCTTGCATTTTTCATTTCAAGTGTAGTTACTCGTTCTTGAAGAGCCAACAGATCCTTGTGCATACTAGTTATGAGAGACATCAGACCGGAAAGGGGTGGCGCACTGCATGTATCGCATAGATCGCCCAGGAGTGTCATAGAAGCAGGAGCTGGAGATGAGGTAGAACGAGGCGGTGATGGAGCAGTTTGCTTCTTTCCTTTCCGACGGGTAGTAACCCAGTCTGATTCCATGAGAGAGAGAGAGAGAGAGAGAGAGAGAGAGAGAGAGAGAGAGAGAGAGAGAGAGAGAGAGAGAGAGAGAGAGAGAGAGAGAGAGAGAGAGAGAGAGAGAGAGAGAGAGAGAGAGAGTTGTCATTCATGGAACTTGAGAAATGACATTTGTCAAGATCTATAATCTGACGTAAGAATTTCCTAAATGCTAAATTCAATTTGAGGGAGCTCTTTTTCATAGATATTTACAATTGACATTCCTCAAGTTTCATGCTTACGATGAAAGGTCCCATAAAGTGTATGTGCATATTTGTGTGTGTAAGTTGTTATTCATGAATCTTGATAATAAACGATGGTCAAGAGATCTATGACTAACGCAATGCCCTCTTCAATTCAAGGCCCCAATCAATGAATGAGTTTCTAAGAGAATTTATAGACATATTTGTGAGTGAGAGACATAACAATATCTCTCATTCATGGATCTTGACAAACACTGTTCATCAAGATCCATGCTTCAACTCAAATTCGATGAATCTTGATATCCTTGCGAGGCTAACCAATGAATCTACACTGATGAATCAATGCAGTAACAAGGAATTGATGAACATTTTGCTACTAGAGACAAAAACAGCCAGAACGTGAACTTGCTTTCCAGAAGCTTTTCAGTGAACGTCTGCTTCTGGGAAGTGTAGTTAATGCCAGAACATCCGCTCTAGTTTGTTACAATTTTTTTGAATGTTCTGCTATAAGAGACGAAAACAGCCAGATCGCAACTGCTATCACAGAAGCCTCTTGCTTGTCAAAACCTTTTCGATCCACCTCTGCCTGTGATAGATGTAGGTCATGCCAGAATCAAGCATGCAAAGTAGCACAAAAAAAACACATAGCCACCAAAATCGTACATGCAGACTAGCACAAAAACACGCACATTGGAAGCAGACATAGAGAAGAGAAAGACATTGTAGAGCCCTGTGTGTGTGTGTGTGTGTGTGTGTGTGTGTGTGTGTGTGTGTGTGTGTGTGTGTGTGTGTGTGTGTGTGTGTGTGTGTGTGTGTGTGTGTGAGAGAGAGAGAGAGAGAGAGAGAGAGAGAGAGAGAGAGAGAGAGAATTCAAATTTGGAAACTCTCATGCACATACATAACTTCCTATTTACGGACCATGAAATTATAGCCTCTGATTTCAATGCATATTGATGCTCCATAGCGTGCCATATGGCTATGTTGTTTGAGCAGATAGCACAAATTTAGGTATAGGACAAAATTGTAATAAAATCTTGATGCAATGTTTTTTTCCCCTTCAAAGCAATCACGAGCAGCGAGCAAAGGAAGCGGTAACCTTGCAACCATTGCATTTGCAGATTTGGAGGTGCTGGCTCAGCAGCTGGACTCTGGAGCAATATAAATGCTTCGAAAGGGCATCAATCTAGTCAGTGTTCTTTCCTTCAATTCATTTCCAAAGGGCATCAATCCAGTCAATTCAATCTTCTTCGAGATCTTTCATTCCAGATGCCTCAGTCTTTTCCACCAATAATGTACCCATAGATGATGGCGATGAGGTAGGATCTATGTTGCAACATTGCCATAGTTCCTCACGGTCTCTCATCATATATTCTTTTGCAATCGGGATTTTGTCAATTTTTTACATTTAGTTTCATAAATTTATGCAGGCATTTGAAGATTTAGTTGTGGTGAATGTTGCCAAGAGCTCAATTGGTCCCATGTTTATTGTTGATGAGCAATATTTTATATTAAAAGTTTAGCACACTGGTAATCGCAACAAGCAGAGGCAAGCAATGAAACTGCTATTAAAGAATGATATGCATACAAGATACCTTAAACTTCTCATCCACTAAAGTCATGCCTTATGAGCCAACCCATGTTAGTGCCGAGAAGAATCATGTTGTTTGCTACTGAAACATTTGTAATAGCTCCATGTCCTTTTGAAGCATTTCATTCAAGCTCATCAACAATAAACATGGGACCAATTGAGCTCTTGGCAACATTCACCACAACTAAATCTTCAAATGCCTGCATAAATTTATGAAACTAAATGTAAAAAATTGACAAAATCCCGATTGCAAAAGAATATATGATGAGAGACCGTGAGGAACTATGGCAATGTTGCAACATAAATCCTACCTCATCGCCATCATCTATGGGTACATTATTGGTGGAAGAGATTGAGGCATTTGGAATGAAAGATCTCGAAGAAGATTGAATTGACTGGATTGATGCCCTTTGGAAATGAATTGAAGGAAAAGACACTGACTAGATTGATGCCCTTTCGAAGCATTTATATTGCTCCAGAGTTCAGCTGCTGAGCCAGCACCTCCAAATCTGCAAATGCAATGGTTGCAAGGTTACCGCTTCCTTTGCTCGCTGCTCATGATTGCTTTGAAGGGGAAAAAAACATTGCATCAAGATTTTATTACAATTTTGTCCTATACCTAAATTTGTGCTATCTGCTCAAACAGCATAGCCATATGGCACGCTATGGAGCATCGATATGCATTGAAATCAAAGGCTATAATTTCATGGTTCGTAATCTCTCTCTCTCTCTCTCTCTCTCTCTCTCTCTCTCTCTCTCTCTCTCTCTCTCTCTCTCTCTCTCTCTCTCTCTCTCTCTCTCTCTCTCTCTCTCTCTCTCTCTCTCTCTCTCTCTCTCTCTCTCTCTCTCTCTCTCTCTCTCTCTCTCTCTCTCTCTCTCTCTCAGGGTTCTACGATGTCTTTCTTTTCTCTGTGTCTACTCGCAATGTGTGTGTTTTTGTGCTGGTCTGCATGTACGATTATGGCGGCTTCGTGTTTTTTTTGTGCTACTCTACATGCCTGATTCTGGCATCATGTACATGTACCACAGGCAAAGGCTGATCGAAAAGGTTTTGAAAAGCAAGAGGCATCTGTGATAGCAATTGCGATCTGGCTGTTTTTGTCTCTTATAGCAAACGCTAAGTAACAAAATCTATTTTCATTATTTAGATTCAAAAAATATAGAATAAGGAATTATTATTTGAAAGAACAATATGCAGGCTTTGTAGACTATTTGGAATATTTCATGGCAATTTGCAGATCGCAATTTCGAATTTTATTTTTCATATTGCATTGGCGTTTGGGAGAAAGGCGAATCTCCTAGTTCATAAAATTGAGAGGAAAATCGCCACCTCTCTTTGCCATCTTACACTTGATCAAAAAGATGGCTCTTTAATGACTAACTTTTTCTAACAAACACTAACATTGTGGAAACATCTCAAATATTCTACAAAGCTTGCTCAATGTTCTTTCAAAAAACTTTTTGTAAAATGTCTGTGAAAAGAATAATTTTCTATTCTGGTTTTAGATTTAGTACGACAATATTCAAAACAATAAATAATCCTTTTATGACGAAAACAAAGCGATTACAATTATTTCAAGGAATTCTCTCTTTCTATCATTTGGACCATTGAGCTAGCTTCCAAAAAGCTTTGTTTATTTTGGGATCAATCCTTGCCAATTTCAATAATTACCATGTAGAAAGATGAAGGATTAGAGCTAGTAATTGACATCAAACAAAATGGTGGTAGTGGATGCGAGGGTGATGGATGGAGTAGCAATTTGGGTGGAGGTGGCAATGGTATTGTTGGAGGGTTTGCGGAACTCAAGGCAACCCTAACCCTAGTTAATAAGTGAGACGGATTTGGCACTCTGCATGTGTAAGTCCAACCCGATGATCACATAATTATTTGATTGATTAGTTAAAAGGTAATAAAGGACTTTAGGTCTTTTTGCGGGACTTTTAATGTCGCAGAGCCTAAATGTCAAGTTAGTGAATAAAGTTGGGTTTCCTTCCAATTTTGATGGTTCCCACACTTTTTTTAATTTGAATAAAAAGAGAGGCAAGACTGGACCAATAGGATTCAGAGGCCAGAGTCCTCCTTTCTACTATAAAAAGAGACCAACTTGAGTTGCTCTTGATGTTCATTTCCTCATTTCAATAAAGTAGGTTGGCTCTCTTTAGAAATTCATTGATGAATATCTTTGCTCTTCCTTTTTTTTCCTCCATTTCTCATGCTTCATTTGTATTTTCTAATTGTTGGATTTGATCGTTATTGGGATTGCTATTTCTTATGCTTTTTGTGAGAGATAAAAGGAGAGAGAAAAGAGTAAGTTTCTATCATTGTTGTGGATTTAGGGTTAATGGATGTAGTGTTAATGCTTAGTGTTAATGAATGTTAGTGTTAGATCCTCCATTCATGTTGAAATCTGAACTATACTATCGCTCTCATGGGAACGAACCTACGTGTGACAACTAACTCTGTCTCTTTGATGCTAGATTGACTAGATCTTGGATTCAGGTTAGGCAAGGAAAGAAATCCACTACAATTTTGGCGTTGTTGCCAGGGAGCTACGCCAATTTTTCAGTTTGCAGCATGTTTGGTTGATGGTTAGCTTGCATTAGGCATCTTGTCGTGGCATGAATAAGTGTTAGATCTGCATTTTAGGGTTAGTTTGGGATTGATTTTGCTTGATTTGAGTGGATTTGCTTGTTTGAAATCTAATCTGATTATTAAACAAGAAAAGCTATTCAGATCACCAATCTTAAGAACCATTTGGATCTGAGATATCAGAGAAAATAACACAAATCGGTCAAATCTGTCAGATTTGGTCAAAAAAAGACAAAAAGCGTCATCAAAGCTCTTTACCATCTTTCAGAAAACCTTCACCGAGTTACAGACACCTTCGATTTTGTTTACAAAACCTTCAGTTTGAAGGGCGAAGATTAATTTCCAGCAGATTTTTAGAAACATCAAAAAAATCGCCAAAAAATACTAAAAATTATCAAAACCCTAAAAAATACAAAAAAATAACCTTCGCCTGATTTACTGTGCTAAGATGTGATTCAGATCTATCTATTGCCAAGTCGGCGAAGAATAATACCAAAAATAGAAAGGGTTTCAGAGGATCAGTTGTCATATTGTCATATTTTTGTCAAAAAGTTACTTTTTTGCAAAATTACCAGAATTACTCTTGATCCTTCGCCAGAACCTTCACCGAGTTTCCAAAACATTCTATTAATAAAAAAATACTATTTTTGAGTTCGGCGAAAATTCATCTTGATCAGATCACAAAAAATCTGGTTTTTTATCCTCGCTAGATTACAGAAACTGTATTTCCTTGTGTCAGAAAACTTTGTCCAGTTTTCTATAGTTTTATCTGTGTCAGATCTTCCATCTGAGAAGTTGACGAAGGTTATTTTTTAAAAAATTGTCAAAAAAGTTGTTCAAAGAGTTTTTTTTTCCAAAATAGCACTGTTTAAACTTTGCCTAGTGAACCTTCGCCAGTCCTATTTTTAGTTTCTGATTTCCAGATCAAGTCTCTATCAAAATTTGGATCAAATCTGATATATTCTGAATTGGATTCTCAGAGATTTATCATTTTTGAGAAGTATCGATTGATCGAATTTCGGAAAGTTATTCATCATATAGAATCATATTCTTAAAAAGTGAAATAGATCTAGCATATTTAATCTGAGATAGTTTGTTGGAAAAATCTAGATCCAATCTCATTATCTATTTGATCTAAATCTGTAAAGATGGCTGCCCTTGGAGCTGCTCCTGGAGGTGCTCCACATGAGGTCAATCCAATTATTGTTAGAAGAGCACCCCGACTGGATCTACCCAAATATAATGGATTAACAAATCCAATTAGATTTCTTCAGATCTATGCTGAATCCTGTGAGGTCTATGGTGAGATTTATCCTCAAGATAAACTTAAGCTGTTTCTTATGGCTTAACAGGCGCAGCACAAGATTGGTACTATAACCAAGATGAAACTGAGCGTACAGATTGGGAGGTTGTTAAACGAGCCCTTATCACACGGTTCAAACCGCGGAAGTTTATGGAAGACCCTTTCCTACTTTTAAGTAAAATTAAAATGAGAAAGAGGGAAATGGTTCAAGATTACATCAAAAGGGTGAAACATCTTAGATCTGAATGTGAACCTGAGCTGATTAATGAAAATGCCATGATTATGTGGTTTTTGTCAAGTCTACCTAAACGGATCAAACGTGAGCTGAAACGCCATAATGAGTACGCACTATTGCAAAATGCTATGGACGATGTAATTCGGAAGGAGGATGAAGATTCAAATCAAATGTCAGTATGTTGCCTTATACAGTAGAGCAGAGTACTATGACATCCACCACTATTGCATCAACGAATGCCAATGCTACTGCAGAAATGATGCTCAATGAGTTCGAGAAACTTGGGAAGACCCAGCAGAAATAGATGGAAAAGTTGTAGTTGCAATTTAATGAGAAGATCAAAGCATTGGAAAATTTCCACGGAGAAGCGAAAAAGGAACCTTGCAAAGACTTTTCCTACCAGGAAAAATATTTGGTGTTCTATTTGTACAAGAAATCACATAGTGAACGAGTGTCCTTAATTGAAAAAACGAATGGAAATCAGTGTTTGCCATCTGTGTAATTCATCTGACCATGAAACACCAATAGCATCGGAAGTCTATCCAAATCTTAATGTAGAAAAACAAAGATATCAGGATATGAGATAGTGGATTAAACATCTGCAAGAAGAAGAGGAACTTGAAGCTGCTAAAGTAACAGCTGAAGTTCGGTCTTCACCATTGCAGCCTCCAAGAAATTTACGTACAGATATGAATGATCAATTACATCATCACGAAGAACCCTTCAAGATGACTGAACCGGAAGCACCGTATACAAAATTACTCATGAACATTTTGTCTAGCAAGATCAATATTTCATTGGGAGAGTTCCTAAAGTTGGTGCCAAAAGCTAAAGAAGTCTTAGCGCAAAAGTTAGCTCAAGAAGAACTAGAAGTCCACTAGGAGCCACTTTTTTGTGCTGGATTTGAAGAATCTAACGATGTACTCCATGTTGGAGCCGCTTGGGAAAGTGAACAAAAGAATATCACTCTGCCGATACAACATAGACAATTTTCTAAAGAAGCAGCCCTGATAGATGGCGGTTCAAGAGTTACCCTGATGTCTACAAAGTTATGTACAAAATGGGGCCTTACAAAGATTAAGCCTGTTACTTTTGCTATTAAACTAGCGGATCAAATGAGGAATGGTGGAAGATATACCTGTCAGGATTGCAGGAGTACCGTTCGTCATTACTTTCGTCGTGATGGACTTACCAGAAGCACCAAATGTCTATCGATTTTTATTAGGACGTCCATGTTACGAGTTGCGCAAGTAATTCATAATTGGGGTACCGAAAAAATCACTTTTGAAAATCGTGAATGTGCAGTTAAAGTTGATCCTACGACTTGGACTATCAAACCAGTGGTTCAAAAAGCGGATGACGATTCATCAACAACGGATCACACTTGTGATCGACCAGAGAATTTTGACGCAACTAGGTGACTATAAGAAGGATTATCCCATACGATTTGCAAGCAGACAGCTTACAGATTCAGAGAAGAATTATTCAACAACAGAACGTGAAAGTGCTAGCCATGATTTTTTCTGTTTGGAAATTTTGTCACTACCTCATGGAAACGCACTTTGCATTTTATATGAATCATCAACCGTTACTTTACTTGGTAAACAAGACGTGTAATACTGGACGTATTGCAAGATGGTTCTTATTATTGACTGAATTTGACTTTCGAATTGTGGTTAGAAAGAGAAAGCAACATTATCTAGCCGATCACGTTTCCCCTGGCATTTGATCCAAATAAGCCGATGGCCTCAGAGCAAATCAAAGATCAACTATCGATTGCTCATCTCTATTTCATGCGGCTATGATGGGAGGCTCTTGGGAATCCCGCTTCACCTCATGGACAACTTCCAAATGGATTGCTGGAGCCCACCGTTGTTTCCTGCCACACAATTTGGATTTCAATACTGCACGCCTCGAATTTATGGAGAAGGTGCAGTATCATTTAATTAAGATTCGACGCGAAGCCAATAAAAGTCCCCAATAACTGCATATTGCAGGTGTCGTGGGACCGCCACCAGTTTTGGTGGGGGATACTGTTGGAGGGTTTGCGGATCTCAAGGCAAGCCTAACCCTAGTTAATAAGTGAGACGGATTTGGCACCCTACGTGTGTAAGTCCAACCCGATGATCACATAGTTATTTGATTGATTAGTTAATAGTTAATAAAGGACTTTAGGCCTTTTTGCGGGGCTTTTAATGTCGCAGGGCCTAAATGTCAAGTTAGTGAATAAAGTTGGGTTTCACTCGAATTTTGATGGTTCCCACACTTTTTTAAATTTGAATAAAAAGAGAGGCAAGACTGGACCTATAGGATTCAGAGGCCAGCATCCTCCTCTCTACTATAAAAAGGGACCAACTCGAGTTGCTCCTGATGTTCATTTCCTCGTTTCAATAAAGCAAATTGGCTCTCTTTAAAAATGGATTGATGAATGTCCTTGCTCTTCCTTTCTTTTCCTCCATTTCTCATGCTTCCTTTGTATTTGCTAATTGTTGGATTTGATCATTATTGGAATTGCTATTTCTTATGCTTTTTGTGAGAGAGAAAAGGAGAGAGAGAAGAGTAAGTTTCTATCATTGTTGTGGATTTAGGGTTAATGGAAGTAGGGTTAATGGATGTAGTGTTAATGCTTAGTGTTAATGGATGTTAGTGTTAGATCCTCCATTCATGTTGAAATCTGAACTATACTATCGCTCTCATGGGAACGAACCTACGCATGACAACTAACTCAGTCTCTTTGATGCTAGATTGACTAGATCTTGGATTCAAGTTAGGCAAGGAAAGAAATCCACTATAGGTATATGGCAAGAGTTGACTTCCCCCAAGTTGGTCTTCCTTCCCCTCGTCAATGTCGACATCCTTTGCTAACAAGTTAGACGTCAAATAAGCTGTCCATAATGATAGGGACTTGTTGTGCTCCCTCTTGTGCTTCTTCGTTTGCTGTCAACTCTTTGGGCTTGTCGCTCTCATCTTTTGTCCCCCAAAAAAATGTTGTTGGTCAGAATTTTGGTAGTGGTTGCACCTTTGCTTCTGTTGGCTGCCAATTGTTCTACTTGTACCACTTGTGGCTATGGTGAACATGGAGGTGTAGGGGTAGTATCCAGCTGTAGTGGAGTTGCAATTAAATCCAATTGAGTAAAATGTGAATCAATAGCTAGTTCATCAACTATGGTGGTAACTGTAGCACCTTCAACATGAGTTGGTGATGAATGTTGTTGTGATGTGATATTTGTTGAGGAGCTCGTTTCTTGTGAATGTTGTTTCCTGTGGAGATTTTTTTACTGCTCTTTTTTATTTGGGCTTGCGTACAAGCTTCTCTCCTTCGGACTCCAAATCGTCGATCTTCGTCTCATCTGATGAAGCAGATCGCTTCGCTGGCATCTTGGTCTTTGGCATGGATTGTCGTGTGGGTGGTGGTTGGTGGACCAATGTTGTGGTGTCATGCTGATGAGTAGAATACTCTTCAACAGAAAGCTGATACAGTCATGGAGGCAATTTGAAACAAATTGTGCCCAATCATAAAGGCTTTGATTATGCAGTCAGGAGTCAACCATCATGTGGAATAGCGTCATGGGAAAGCACATGATCTTGGACCTATAGCGTTGTGTATACTTTGTCAGATATGCACATGTAGTTGCTGAGGGTTTATCATTTATGGCCTCGATACAGTAACCATCTTTGTTTTTCCATTTATCCACTGAGTGTTCTATGTACCTGAAGTACACTGTGGATTCAATCTTTTGAGGTTTCTGGTGATCGTGTTCGGTCCTCTTGGGAAACCAAATGTGTGGAATTCAGCTCCAGAGATAGAAATGACAAAAAACATGAGTATGGTTGGGAGATAACAGAAACTGAAAAGATCTGTCGGTGTCGTTATAAGATGCATAGGTAATATACAATAGGAAGGGGCTCTGATATCCACTGAAAGGAGGAATCTGGACTCTATGTGGGTCACGAACTAGTGTGCCTCTTGGTACTAGGTATTCATTTCAGAGATATCGGGCTTTCCATGTTGATCTCAATTTTGTCAAGATTTCAAATATCAGAACTAGAAGCGGTATGGGTAGACATGTACTGTCTCGGCTGATGTCTCTAGTGAAGGCTCGACTCAGTTGACAAACAAGTGGAGTCTCAGCTCGGTGGAGAGTGGATGCAAACTCAGCTTGGCTAGTAAAGACTCAACTCGTTGAAGAGTGTATGCAGACTCGGCTAGGTGAAGAGTGTATGCCTTCTCGATTTGGTGAAGACTGTATGCAGTCTCGGCTCAGTGAAGAGTGTATGCAGATTCAGCTCTGTGAAGAGTGTATGCAGACTCAAAAAATATGCAAATTTTTTGAGGCATATGCTCGTTCGAAAGGAAAACTTGATATTTGAATAGGACTTGGTTGATCCGTATGCACGGGTTTTCTTTGTAGAATCATTGGTTAACAAGCTCATAAGGAGAAAACGGTCGTTTGATAATTTGAGAATAAATGGTAATGCGTTCTTTTGAATAGCGTACTAGTAGTTGGTGCACAACTAGATCAGTGTTGAAGGTGTGATTTTGGTAAGCTCCAATAGCACTACCCCTCAGCTTGTGCAAAGATCTGATGATATTTTATGTATAGGAGAGTTAGGACCTTGTCTATGTGCACAGGTGGTTCATGGCTCTATAAGAAGAGGCCAAACTCACCCTACTTCTCACATTTGTGATTGATTCATTGCCAGGCTCTAATTTCATTCTTCCTATTCCTTGGCTTGCGGGTGAAGCTTCTAGAGTTTGATTGGATGCATCTACTTGGTTGGGTGGTTTCTCCATAGTGAGTTTTCCATTGTGTTCATCTTGTAAGCAGGATCTTGAGGAGCTTCCCTTATAAATTGGAGAGAATGGGAGAAGAAGGTTTCAAGTGGAATTAGAATTCCAACATACTCTACATTCCAAATTGATGAATATATCAATGTTGATAGAGAGAAAATTGTTCATAGTTGGGGACAATGAATACCGATCTAGGCTATACCTTGTAAAAACATTTTCAACCAATTACAAGCATCATGTTTGAACAATTTACCTTGCCTCTTCCCTTTTGCAATCAATTCGCCTTCCAACATTTGAAATTTCAACATATTAGACCAACAATACTCCATTGTGGCAATCATGGCTACATTGCTCTTTCACTGAACACCCACGAACTCACTCTAGAACTAATCATATTGAAGTTCAATTCCATTTTCTTAAAGAGAAAATTAAAAGAAAAGATGTCAAATTAAGTTACTATCTTACTGATAGTATGTTGGCCGATAGTTTGACAAAGCCATTGTCAAAAAGAAAAACACATCAGAATGATATAATATCCATGGTATAAGGACACTGTATAGGAAAGATGTGACTAAAACAGAGTAAGAGACTACCAATGTTTATACTGGGTAGTAGGGCAGATCCGTGCCATTCTACTCCCTTCGTATAAACTATGATTCTTACGCATATCCATGCTGTCTAAGATCATGATACTGGAGACCTTACTGTTACTTTTATTGACCAATTCTTATTTCAAGGTATTTTCGTTTGATTTGAGTGTGGTCTTATGTCGTTACTTAATTTCAAACAAGGGAAGTCAAAAAGTGGAAAGAAAACTGGAAAGAAAGAGTGAATTTATGTGGAGTGAAGGTATATCATAGCCTTTATGGAACCAAAACTACCATACTTACCGAAGTTGTGAAAAGTATATTTAAACTCAAAAAGTGTACATGAATAGTTGTAGACGTAGCTTCTTGAGAGGCAGCCATAGTAGTTTTTAAGCGACTGAGTTCTTATTCTTTTAGACCATAAGAAAGTCAAGAAACCGTGAAGTGAGCGTATTGCTTCGAAAAGTTATGTAGAAAGCGCTTTACAAGACATCCTTTGACTATGTAAATTAACTTACAACGTAGAGATCCAGTTGGTTGCATACCATTCAATAGTGAGTAGTCGGTTCAAGAAAGAACCAAGTAATATTCTGACGAAGCCAGAGCAGTATAAGGAAGCTACAACATGAGATATCATTAGCTTCATACTATGAGATCACAAAATCTATGAACACTTGTAAAGAGAGCACATAAGTAAGAGTTATGCTTGAATGTGTCCATCCTTCCATCGCTGGACAATTAGCCATACATGAATTTACAATATTATCATCTGAAAAGGAGACCACTCTCCCATCGCTGAAACAGCAGGGTCTCTATGTGTAGATTTGGTGAGTAAATGTGAGTCTATCATGCCTATGCAATCCATTGCTGGATCGAACATAACACTACCGATAAACATTCATCTTATGAGAAATATTTCAGCGATTTGTCCATCGCTGGACAACGCCCATTCCTAATCATCAAAAAAACATAAAGTATGTGCAGGAGTGAGGCAGCCCTCCATCGCTGCACACTGAGCCATAAGGAGCAAGCAAAAGCATGGAGAAATCATGGTTACATTATTACTATCACCTGCAATTTCAGAAAATTATCACATAACCACAACTATCCATCGTTGTCTATTGAGACAAGGTGGTTTACAGAGATGAGTGGCATATCAAAGCAGAACATTATTAAAGCAACCTTCTCCGAAAAGTAGAGTGAATACAAACGAAATGTAAGAGAGAAGCAAATACATACCGTAAGCTGTCAAATCGCTTATCCGTAGGTAGGTAGGGCGCACTTTCAGCAAGTGTCAGAGGAGCAGAGTTCTTCACCAGTGTTGTAAAGCAAAAAGGGTTGAAAAGAGCATGCACTTATAGTGCCCAGTAAGGTAGTAACCTAGAAGGAGAGAGTGGGAGTGGGAAATTCTATTTCCCTCCAAATTATTTTAAATGGACCAAAGCATTTCAAATATTTGTGAGAAACTTTCTAAGCAAAAAATGGAACTTCATCATATGCAAGGGTATAACAATAAAAAAACCTTGTAAGTTTGAAGTAGCTATACGTTAGTATCTATCCACGTTTTTTGTTTAATGCAGTAGGGTGAAACTGAACAAAAGAGCATGTGTGTGTGTGTGTGTGTGTGTGTGTGAGAGAGAGAGAGAGAGAGAGAGAGAGAGAGAGAGAGAGAGAGAGAGAGAGAGAGAGAGAGAGAGAGAGAGAGAGAGAGAGAGAGAGAGAGAGAGAGAGAGAGAGAGAGAGAGAGAGAGAGAGCAATTCAAGAAGATAGAGATATTGTTTCATATGTCATAAGCATAGTAAGGTCATAGCGCTTCGCACACAATTCATGTGAACCATTATAGGTCACAAGATTCTCCTTTTCGTGATCTGATCATTGTAATTGCAACAACTTAATATACAAATTCTCTATTTTCTTTACATGCATATGCATTATCGCATACTCTCTTGTTCTTTCTCTCTTTCTATTACTAATACTCTCGCTCCTCTGACTATCATAGAATATCTTTCGAAGATTGCATGGTTTTCACATATGCCTAATGTTTTGCTCTCTTTATGGCTGTCTAAGAGATCTACCCAAATATTCTACCAGTCAAAAGAACAATCTAAGTAATTGTCTAAATTTGATAGTTTACCTACAAAATTCATGCCATCCTCACTCGATCACAATCCACCTAACATAGCTGAAACCAAAGCTAATACTGATGTGTTTGATGAACCCCAAGTTGTGCAACCGACCCTTCAAAGTTTCTCACGACCACCCGCAGGGACTATGAGAGCTTCTGGCCACTGTTGGTTGTTGTGTCTCTGTTGAGGCTCTAGCCAACAAAAAGCTTAACATTGGTTGGCTTCCTTTCTCAATCCATTCTTACCCTAATTATCATACTTCTTGTGTCTTTTACTTTGCAATTTAATACATAATGTAGAGCTTGTTAAAAGCACTTGTCTGTAAAATCAGCTCAAAAGATCACCAATCCTAATATTGGACATTTGCTAGTAGTTGAAACCTTATTGGATACTAGTTATAGATGCAAGCATATGGATAATTCAGTTTATGAAGGCTATATGTGATGAGTGGGGGGACATGATCAAGAACGCCGATTTATTGGGATTCTTTAGATGGATTTGCAAATTGGTTTTTTTGAGGATTAGACCACTTTTGTATTTGACGGTATAATGTCTGCTCTCAAGAGGAGAACAGTCCTATCTAGAAGATGACAGCGGGAAAAGACACTGGCCAAAATTCGTAAATTCGTAAAACCGTTAAAAACCTTCTTCTCAATCACGTAAGTGCGGAAGTACTTTGACAAGTTATCAGAGTAGAGTTGTCAACAAAGGAAATAACCATAACTTTCATTAGACTATTTGTTCGCAAATCTGCCGCTCGCTAACCATAACGACTTAAAATTACAATTTCAAGCCCTCTGAAACAATTCGAATCAAACATTTGTTTTTTTTGGAAAATTTGATTTTTTTGCAAGATTTCGTGAAATCCATTTTGTAAGATCAAGGTCATTGGAAATTGTTTTGCAATGATGAAAATGCTAGATAATAGCACAATGTCTATGCTCAGCTTATGGCTAAAAAAATAGAGAGATAATGGATTCGAGAAAAGAATAAATCAAACAAAAACAACAATCTAGCCCGTTGGTAGTGGAGGCTAATCTGAAACAGAAAGAAGACGATTCTGTTTTGATTGGGGTAAATTGAGCTCTACATCTACTTTTAAATCATAGCCACATCTGAAAAGCAATTTTGGTCTCCCTATTGGCAAAGCTACTAAAAACAAAAAGAACTAGATCTAATGGCCATTGAAAGCAAAAAGGGCTTTTGTTAGCCACTGTTTTATTTTGTTCAGATTGCCCAAGCTATTGAAAGCAGAGTGGAAAAAGGAGATGGTTAGAAAGCATATGACAATCATTTTGCTGAAAATAACATAGGTGGTAGTGAAGACGATGATGAGAATGAGGAGCTAATTTTGCTAGTGAGTCAGATTCAACCTTGATTTTGAAAGCAAAGTGTAAAGGTCACACCCTTAGAGTCTGTTATGCATTTCTCGTACTCTAATAGTATTCAGTTGAGTGCAAATTTTGAATGCTTTGTACTTGTAAAACCTGGAAAGCATAGATATGGGCAAGAGAGTTGCTTTTGACTATTTATGCAATTCTATTCAATATATTGATATATGCATATATTTGATTCATAACATTGGGGCTATTCTACATTTTCAGTTTGTTCTGTGATTAGTTCACCTTGGAACAGCTGCACTAGTACAATTACGGGGTCTACGCTAAAGTGCTCTTAAGTTTGTAGCATGTGGATTAGTACATGTTGTGGAAATGCATGCTGCTTGATATTGGTTTGACATGTACAACTGCTCTTTTTTTCTAGACTATGATACAGCTGGCATGAATTAGTTTGAATCTCTCGTATGACTTTATATTCAAATTTCATCTTCTACTTCTTTAAGTTATTCTGGCAAACAATTATTTTTTTGTAGTGAGGCTAATTTGATTGAGTAATTCTATGCTATTTTGAGGTGATATTTGTCACTCTAGTTTCTACTTTTTTGATATTTTGGTGACAGACTTCACTGTGATCTTTATTTGGTTGATAATGATCTTCATTTGTAGTAGAGAGGTGTAGGGCATAAGTATAGTCAGGCATGTCTGTTATTGCCTATTGTCAAGCATGTTCATTGATAAATGTGCCTTTGCCACAGAAAAAGAAATCCGGATTTTTCTAAAACCCACATGGCACCCTATGCTTGGGCACTAATGAGACATAAGACAAGATATGGATAGTGTTGGTAACTAAAATTTTATGGTCGTTTTTTCTATTTCTTCTCTTTCATCCTACTTCATGATGTTTTGTACTCTCTCTCTCTCTCTCTCTCTCTCTCTCTCTCTCTCTCTCTCTCTCTCTCTCTCTCTCTCTCTCTCTCTCTCTCTCTCTCTCTCATGTTGCTACATGGAAGACACATGTATGACTTTGAGCTCATCGTTGAATAAGAAAGGAAATCACTGCCACTGCAACCGCTGTTGTAATCTATGAGATACACTGCTATAGTCATTCGACTCTCAGACCATCTCCATGGAAATATCCATGGCTGCAATTCAGCAACAACAACAACCTCAACTACCAATTGCCACTATTTAGACGTTGGCCATCTCCCATGGAGAAGCATAGTAGGTCACTAGAAAGCCTAAACCTTGGAAAAACCAAAAGATGCAACCACTAGAAAACCCTAGTAAAACATGATTTACTCAAGATAACAAACTAATGGGCACTTAAAATCTAGACTGTGATTCATGACAACACCATCTCACAATTTACAGTTCATCCAGTTTAATTATTCCAATTTGCCTTGCAAGTGATCAAATCTTTCCATATTTAACGGATTGTTCGTCACATCACCTAAAATATCCTTGGTGTGACACCAATGCAATTAGGGGAGTTTTGAGCTCCAAAAAGACCTTATAGAATTTGTGCAAAGATCTCTTTTGTATTATTAAAATATTGGAAGACTAATACCTTGGACTTGTAATCATAGCTCAAAAGTATGTCATGTAACATATCATTGGAAAGCCCTCGTCAGGCTTTCCAATGCACCTAATTTCGCCAAAATCGGACTTACCACTAAAACGTTATGCCATTTTTAGTGTGAACTCAAAATGTGGACTCAAAAAGTTATGTTACGTAGATTTCAAATTTGAGTGTTTTGATTGGTTCATGTGTAAGAAAAAATACAAAAGAATCTTTACAAGGGGTCTTTTTTGGACTTAGAACTCCTCTAATGGCCTGCAAAGCCCACAGACAATTTCCCATGAGGAACGTTATGAGCGACAATGCCCTATAGATGTGGGCAAATTGATAATTTTGTTTCCAGCTTCGTCCAAGCTAAAGACATCTTTGCTTAACTCATTATACTTTGTGTTACTTCTCTTATTGTCTCATTGCAATCAATTTTACGCATGTTGTCAACTCATTTCGAAAATTAAAGAGCCAGATTTTTGCTGGAGAATGTGATGGAGCCATAGCAATTAAGTGCATTTTTGTAGTCGAGAATTAAATAGGCACACAACAACAACAAATACTATTCCCCTCTAAACTGAAGACTAGATTGTCGTACTATACCAATAGGGTTAATATAGATTTTATAGTGAATAATGTTGTTCCCACAGAGGACAACGTTAGAAAGTTATGTTTTTGGTACAATTATGGCAAGTGGGTTCGAGTGTTATTCTGGTTGTCGACAGACATTAAAAAGTAACCAGTATTACTTATGTTCGGGATGGGTAATGTTAATAAATTCAGAACAACAATCTGGCCTCTATCGAATCGAAGGAAACACATTCTACCTATGAGTTGTTATCAGAGTAGTACAACAATACTACACTCTGGTTGATTAAGGTGTCAACAGATAATCGAAAATTGTTCGATGTATTCGCGATTGATTCGCGAGGCGAATCAAGGCAAATTTTCTTGGAATTCTTAGATATAGGCATCTAACGGCCTAGTACCCATCTGCACGGTGGCAAAACGTCACCAATGCTCAAAATCATCCAACACCGGAAGAAAAGCCATTTTAAAGGCTTCTTGAAAGGCATCCCATGTAGAAGGGGCAGTGCGCATCGTGCATGGAAAAATGACTATTCCATCGATCTAGCCACGACAATACCACATCGAGAAGCCGATATTTCTTTTCACCCGAAAAAAATTTCGGATTGAACATTGGATAAACGCCAACAGACCGCGAGTGCGTCGAAGAACGCCACTCTTGTTCGGCCGTGGCATGCTTGGCCTGCATTTCTAAAATTTGATTTTGCAGCATATTTAGGGCCTGAACAAGCTGGTTAGTATCTACATCAGGAGGAGGAGGTGGTGAAGACGGTCCTTCACCTGAGGGCATAACAGAGTCCATGGCGCACTAAGGAAGAAGACAAAGAAAAAACTACAACGGCTTCACAACAAAAGGACTTAGAGAACTTGAGACCACTACTCAAGGAGACTAAGCCACAATAAGCACCTCAATGATGGAAATGGAGCCTATACCTCCCCATCCCACTTCTTTTCCTTCTTAAAAAAGCCTTGTCGGGTGGCGGGCCTTATGGTCGCCAGAGAAAGCACATGGACTCCTAAAACAAGTGGCATCCCCTTATGGGGTCCACCTACCCTCAACTCACATGGCCACCACCCTCTTTACGCCACCTCACCCAAGGGTCACTTGGGTCACGTCCCCACCCAACTTTTGGGTCACTGCCTTGACCTCATGGCCTTATGGCCTAAAGATACACCTAAATCTCCTCTAAGGCTTGTCCTTAGGCAAAGGAAAAAGTGGAGGTACAATTGTACGTTCATGAGGAGGAGATGGAGGAAAAAACATCAAATTTCCTCTCCAAAAGTGAAAAGGATGAAGGATTTACCAATTCTTTTTTGTATGCAAGTGGAAAATCACAAAGAGGTGGTTTAAGCCCATGAGAGAGACTAAGAGAGATAGAAGGAAGGCCACACAGATCTGTTCTTGCAGCAAGTACAACTGTGTACTTTTATTTAATTTTCTTCCCCCTTTCTAAATGATTTTCATAAGCAAACCATAGTTCAATAATAGTTGTGTGTCTTTGAAAGCTTGCAAAGTTAAATTCTAAAACTTTTAAAACTTTTTAAAACAAACTTTTAAAACTTAGCTTAAAGATTTGACATGTACTTGTAAGGTACATGATAGTTTAATCATAAACTTTATTTATTTGAAGTTTACGAAGTTGAATAGTGAAGGTTTTAAGAGATAAAAAAACTTTGAGCAGAGAGTCTCCAATTCCAAAAAGTTTTACTTTGACTAAAGTTTAAACTTTTGTTTTGCAAGATCCCATCAAAGGTACTTTAAAAGAAGTACTTATTACTTTTATAAAAGGCTTTTATTTTGTGAAAGATACTTCTCTCCCCACAGAATATAGAGAAGTCCATGGCTACCTTTTGAAATCTCAAGGCAAAGCCCAAGTACCTAAATGGACCCCTCCCTCAAAATTAAAAGCAGGCAGGGCCTGCTCGCCTGCGCAGCCTGTGTACTATTGCAGAAAACTAGAATTTGCCTGAGAGCCATACAGATTCGCGCGCGCTGGCGTGCAGTTGCCCAACAATTTTTTTTTTTTTTAAAAAAATCTTTGTATGCAAAAAAAAAATTCAACTTCCAAAACTCAAAATAAGACCAGAAACGAAATCGGTTTTTGAAGTTTTTTTTTTTAAAACCGTAAAACATTAAAAAAAAACCGACTACTACCATCGTAGCTAGCAAAGGTGGTTCGTTTTCAATCAAAACGACCTCAGATTGAGACGAACCAAAAAGCAAAGTTGTTCACATAAGTTAGAGCGATTGCACCTTATTCACAATGATCGGTGGCTTAGAATCCCCATCGTCATGCCGATCATTGCTGAAGCACAAACAAGTGACAAACACTATGTTACCACCCAACCATAGAGATACTGCCACCTCACCCCCGTGCACTGGAGCTACAGGCCACCATCAAGCAAGCTCGAATCTCATGTAAGCCATGGTGTCCCATACCACCGACCCTCACCTACCTACATCCTGAGGCCTAGATACTCATTCTGACCTGACCACCAATGGAAGAGCTCTTCATTCTCCAGGAGAGAATGAATGCTCAGCTCATGGAGATTCACCTCTATATACATAGTCCAGGTGGGTCATCTCCCTCCATAGGAGTCAAGCATGACTAACGACACACGACAGTTGTGCACACTGACGCGAGTCCATAACAACGAGTCACTGCATGTCAATGAGACATTGACACGTGGCACCCAAAAGACCTATAGCTCCAGATCAGCATTTCGTCCCATAATTGAGACCATCATCTCAAGTTTCCTGATGTGTACCCTTATGGGTATGTAACAATGAATCTATGTCTATCAGATTTGAACTATTGTTAATGATCAGGCAAACAAGCCAGAACTAGAGCATCAAAAATAACACTAATTATCAATCACAAGGACACATCAATCTACACATTATGTGATTTGTATGTAATGAATCAAACAAAACATAAAATAAGCAATCGATGTGACACTGACATGATTTTGTTGATTGGAAATAATTTGGTTAAGTCGAGAATATGTGTACAGTCTGATTGCATACAGATGCGTGATATTTCTTAGATTATTCGTCCTCCTCTGAAAATAGAGAGGAGGATGAATAATTGTGCCTTGATTGATTCATTATCAATTGATCATCTTTCATACTGATATGTTATTGAATATTCATAGTTGTACAATTACAAGAACGCTTAAAATGGACAGATTTACAATCTGGATTAAGGCACTACGTGTTGTTAGTAGTTGATATTGGGCAAAATTTGTTCCGTTAGAGATTCTACGGAAATCACGAGAGTGTGAATATAGATGATAGACTCGACAGTCAATGATCAAATCAAATTTAGCAGCTTCGACAATTGTTGAGTTGAGTGTCTTCGATGGGTTCAACAAATGCCGCGATCAAAGTAGATTTGACGGTTGTCGATTGGAAGTTTGTCGAGCTGATACTTGTTTTCAATTTCCATGTATTTTTGCATTGTATGCGACTATACAAATATTTACAACAAATTAATGGATCTAGATTAGTTGTGAGATTAGGGATGAAGAGGATAGGAATCCAGCACCTCCCCCTTAATCTGGATCCTTGAATGTCTTAATTTTCAAATTCAAGATAACACAAAAACTCTTGTGTGCCTCCTGGCTTAATCCTTTTGTAAAGATATCAACTGCTATGTACTCAATTCTACAAAACTTCATACTCACCTGCTTGTTGAGTATCGTCCTTCTTATATAGTGGTATTTAATCTCAATGTGCTATTCTAGTTTGGACCTTGCTTTTGTGACTAATTCTGATTGTTGTCAAATTGTTTGATAGGCTTCTTCCTTTGGTGCTTTTTTGAATTCTTCTTGGAGAAGAAAGCTTGTCATTCATTGATGGAGGAGGAGGATTTTTACAAGTAGAGGTGAGGAAGTCCTCCAAATCCAAGGTAGAGCCTCTAAATGTCCTCCAAGCAACCTGCAAGCTTCAAGATGCTCCCCAACTCCAAACTAGGATGCGTCCACCTGCAAGTAAGGATCTGCAAGCCTCCAAGGATCTCTCCTCCACCTGTGTCCCTACTCTTTAAATACAAAGATAGATAACAAGCTGGCCTCAAGTATTCACCACCCAACCATAGCTAGATCCAAGCTCCAAGCAAGACCTATCTAGCACCCCCTTGCTAACCATAAACAATCACAAGCATACCACAACACCTCATAGCATACTCAAGATCCAAACCCTACTTATGTCCCATACCATAAGCAAGATCCAAACCTTAAGCATACTACCACAAGAAAACACTCTACACACTAGTAGCAACACTAGAGCATAAGCAAAGCAAACAAGAGAGATCTCCCCGCCCCCCAATGGGCGCCCTACTACCCTCATATAGATGGCCCATGGACCCCTCAAATGCACTATGGAGTTCCATGCTCATCCAATGAGAGAGAGAGAAGCCTAGGGGAGTTAAAGAATCTCCAAGGGCCTCCATAGGCTTATGGAAGGTCAAGAGACTCCTTTCATAACCTATGACTCTTTGAATGTCTTTCTTGTGGGAGTTGGGAACTCAATGGACACTTTAGAAGGGTGCCCTCCTACTAGGTCCTATTGCCCAAGTTGTGCATGTATACTTTGGTCCTAGACCAATAAAGTGATATGGTTCAAGGTTGAGGCCCAAGGTTTTAGAAAAATAGTCATCTAATGACTTTCTAACACCTCTCTAGGTTCCATACCTCCATCCAAGGCATAGACACCTACCTGCCCTTAACCAAGGACACTAGTACCTTAATCTAAGACACCTACCCTTAGTACTAAGGGTACCCCTTATCCTAGGGTCAAGTGACTCCAAGGCATAGACACCCACCTGCCCTTAACCAAGGACACTAGTACCTTAATCTAAGACACCTATCCTTAGTACTAAGGGTACCCCTTATCCTAGGGTCACGTGACTCCATACCTCCAACTAAGGTATAGTCACTTGCTTGTCCTTATCCAAGGGCACATACCCTTAGTCCTAAGGTACCTTGCGGTTTAGCCCCCAACACTAAATCGACTATTAGGGGTCTGAAGTACTGTTAGTTACATAGGTATGTAACTTCCTCCTAAACTTAAATTTTTCCTTGTAGGAAAAGATTTGGAAAATTCTTCTGGAGATCAGTCTCCTTTTCCCAGATATCCTCCTCTTCTGATTTGCCCTTCCACCTGACTAAAAATTCCCGAGCCACTCTTCTCCGTAGAGTCCTCTACCGGCTATTAACAATCGCCTCGGGTTCAGGTGGTCCACTCACGGACTCATCACGAAGAAGTTCCACTAGATCTTCCACAGGGACCAGGGTCTCTCCAACCCCCAAAGAGGGTTTCAACTTACTAACGTGGAAAACATGATGAATTCCAACGTTAGCTGGAAGGTCTGGTTTGTATGCGACCTTGTTTATCACTTGGATAACCTTAAAATGACCGCAATACCTAGGTGCCAACTTTGTGCACTTACCAGTTTTCCAGCCCCTAGAGTGATTAGAGACCCTCAAAAACACCCAGTCGTTGACCATGAATACCTTGTGCTTCAAAAATAGATCAGCATAGTGCCTTGCCCTGTCTTAGGCACTACTTATGCTATCTTCAGCTAGCTGTAACATTTCTTTCATATCCGTAAAGAAATCAGCTGCAGCTTGCACCCGTAGATTTTTCATGCCAACACTAATTGGTGATTGAGGTTGAAAACCATACATAAGCATGAAAGGGCTGAATCCGGTCGCTGAATGTTTTGCACTGTTATATGCAAATTTCACCAGTGGAAGGTACTGTTTCCAATCAGACTGCCGATGGCCCACATATGCTCGAAGCATATCCTCTATCGTCTGATTGGTCATTTCCTTTTGACCGTATGATTCCGAATGATCTGTAGAACTCATACTTTAAGTTGTTTCCAACTTTTCAAATATTGCTTGCCAAAAATTTCCAGTGAATTTTGGGTCACGGTCATTGACAATATTGCAAGGCAGCCCGTACAGTCGAAAAAGCTTCTCAACAAACAAGTGAGCTAGGTCTGAAGCTTTAACAATAGTTTTCGTTGGGATAAATTGAACAAAACTTTGTAAGTCTATCAACAATGACCCAAACTGAATCGTGGCCCTTCCCTGTACGTGGAAGTCCAACCACAAAATCCATAGATATACTTTCCCACTTTCTAGTAGGAATATCTAAAGGATGTAACAGGCCACTAGCTTTTAGCCTCTCTACTTTATTTAACTAGCACTTAGTACATTTAAGTACATAAGCCTCTACCTGACTTTTAATCTTAGGCCACCAAAATTGCCTGCGAACTAAGTCAAGTGTTCTTTGTATACCTGGATGTCCTGCGCATGGACTATCATGAGAATATGCAAGATTTGGGCCCTTACAGTGTCATTCTCTGGTCCACACACCTTTCCTTTACAAAACGAAATCTTGTTTCGAATTAGGAAATCCGTTTCAGTCTTTCCCTAATTCGAGGAATCTTGCAAACCTGAATCGACCCCTGAAAGTACTTGTTGCCAATACTTTCCAAAAAAAGGGATCGGACTCATATAGTCCTTGAAGAGACTGAAACAACTCCGGTTCTATAAAAGTAAAGCACAACTGATTAATAACTGGTAACCGACTCAAAGCATCCGCTAGAGTATTTTGACTCCCTTTACAATAACGTATAGAAAAGTCAAAGATTTACATCAGCTCAGCCCATCTAGCTTGCCTCCCCTTTAAATCTGTAGCATCACAGAAATATCGAAGAGTCTGATGATCCGTCAAAACTTGATACCATGTCACAGAAGTGAGACTGTTTCGTGCTCATCTTCTCCTTCTCTGTTCGCAAACAATTTTCTATCTTTGAATTTTCTTTTCGTGTTGAAGCCCTTACAGGATCCCGGACACGCAACTACACATCACAGAACACATTCTATTCTAGCGATCAAGACACACAACACAAGACAAAGAGATACACAAAAATAGAGCGACTATATTGTCAGTTTGATTTTGGAGCGAGATCGTCAGTGTCTCGCTCGTTGGCCTATTGACACTCTGCTCTTACGCTGTGTTCTGCTCGTTGACAGAATTTCATCCACAACTATGGTGTCTTTACTTTCTTACTCTATTCGCTACGTCTCTCTTTGTCTCTTATAGATCTATGTATTCTCATCACATCATTATGACCCAGAGAGGATCGTTTATACCTCCACTATGTGGAGTTTACAAGATAGCTAAACGTAGAATCCCAAGACTAGTTAACGCTAATCAACTAGTTAGTTAGTCTCCATCGTTGCTACTCATTTCAGCTGGGCGTGAAGCTTGTTGAGCTGCCAACTGGTAGCGCAAAAGATTTTTCTTCGTTTGATTCGTAATCTCCCATTTGCTTTCATTTCTTTTCGTTTATTTTTGTAGTTTTTGTTTTGCGTCCCTTTTGCTGTTTGTGGTCTTGGAGGTGTGTTTGCGATTCGCGAATGATTTGCAAATTGTTTGTGCTTCGAGTCAAAGACACGTTGACTGTCGCGAATCGTTCTCGTTCGACCTTTGTGTCTTGTTCGTGCTATGACAAAGTTGCAAGAGTTCACCATTTCTGACATGTGCTACTACTGCAACATCATGGGGCATATAGCCAAGGAGTGCAGAAAAAAGACGGAAGACATGCGAAAGCGAGGAGAGGCTCAGACAAATGTAGCAAAGGCGGAGGATAAAGAGAAGAGCGTTGCGCTTATGGTAAGATTGAGTGAAGAAGGCGATGTACATCGTTTGAGATTTCATGCTTGTACATGAGTTCTCTTGGGTTCATCTATCCGTGGGTGCACTATCTTGATGATATCTTGCAATCTTGTGTGTAGAATGCTCATATCTTGCTATATTTGGATCCACACGTGTGAAATACAATAGCTTATTATTTTTGTGTGGACAAAAACTTCATATCATCATAAGTTTGATGTTTGATCAGTATCTTATTGATTTTGCATCTCTTTCATTCAATAGATGTTGATTTTCTACATTGCATACAATGTGTAAATAGTGTTGCCTTCATAACCAAAGATTAGATGATTTTGGATCTTAATGATTGACAAAATCTGAACAATATGGCATCAATTAGTTTTTGCCAAAATGTGTTTTAGAAGAAAAGTTGTTTAGAACCAAAAAAAAATAAAACTTAGGAATGATATATTTTTTGGAAAAGGGTATGAAGTTCAAATGTGAGGAAAATGAGCTTAATCTGGTAAACGGGGGGATAGGTGCTACCATCAATATATTTTCCCCCCTCTAAAAGAGACATTATTTTTGGGCATAGGAAAGAGGTACAACTTAAAGGCAAAATCATTACACAAGGAAAATATGTGAGTGTTTTGGGAATATGAACTAGATCCACTGACCGAGGACCTGCATAGGATAGAGATTTCACAAGAATTCACTATCTAGCCTATAGATTCTCATGATATTCCATGGGAAATTACTATTTAATAAGGATGGTGGATCAAGTTCCAAAGGTAAGACCAAGAAGGACAAATCAAAGCTCAAATGTTTTTTTTGTGAAAAAAAAAGACATTTTGCTTCCGAGTGCTTCAATAACAATGAATCTTGTGCTTGAGGAGGAGGAGGAGGATGATTTCAACTCATCCTTGATGGCATCTACAACATCAACAACAAGCAAGGACATATGGTGGATTGATAGTGGGGCTAGCTCCCACATGTCTCATCAAAAAAAATATTGTTCTACATTACTCTCATAATATTTTATAGGACTTGGCCCTAGCGATAATCCTAGATTTTGTGAAAGTGATTTTCATATCTTTTGTGTTCTTGTTGGAGACTTGGCTTGCTAAAAGTACGCCTCTTAAAAATTTGAATGTATGATTTATAGTTGAACCTATGTGGTTGTAATTAGAATCTATCAACTACCCATAAACAACCATCAAGTTCGTGTTGAATCCCTAAACAAGTGAGATGCAAAGTTGTGCTAAGTTATTGTCAAATATTTGCTTTCTCATAAGTTTAGTTGTTGCCCAATGAATTAAGGCCTATGAGTGTTTGTTTTCCTATCTAAGGAGATGGCTTGCATGTTTTGTAGTGAGCAATTGTTGTTGTATGAGCAACACATGTAAGCCAACCAAATTACTGGTCATCAGGTAGAGTCTTGTTGGTTACTCAGTAGTATATGGAATACCGTGAGGATCTATAGGCTAGATAGTGAATTTTGTGTGGAACCTCTATCCTATCTAGGTCCTCGATCGGTGGACATTTTGCTTCCGAGTGCTTCAATAACAATGAATCTTGTGCTTGAGGAGGAGGAGGAGGATGATTTCAACTCATCCTTGATGGCATCTACAACATCAACAACAAGCAAGGACATATGGTGGATTGATAGTGGGGCTAGCTCCCACATGTCTCATCAAAAAAAATATTGTTCTACATTACTCTCATAATATTTTATAGGACTTGGCCCTAGCGTAATTAGAATCTATCAACTACCCATAAACAACCATCAAGTTCGTGTTGAATCCCTAAACAAGTGAGATGCAAAGTTGTGCTAAGTTATTGTCAAATATTTGCTTTCTCATAAGTTTAGTTGTTGCCCAATGAATTAAGGCCTATGAGTGTTTGTTTTCCTATCTAAGGAGATGGCTTGCATGTTTTGTAGTGAGCAATTGTTGTTGTATGAGCAACACATGTAAGCCAACCATAAACAACCATCAAGTTCGTGTTGAATCCCTAAACAAGTGAGATGCAAAGTTGTGCTAAGTTATTGTCAAATATTTGCTTTCTCATAAGTTTAGTTGTTGCCCAATGAATTAAGGCCTATGAGTGTTTGTTTTCCTATCTAAGGAGATGGCTTGCATGTTTTGTAGTGAGCAATTGTTGTTGTATGAGCAACACATGTAAGCCAACCAAATTACTGGTCATCAGGTAGAGTCTTGTTGATTACTCAGTAGTATATGGAATACCGTGAGGATCTATAGGCTAGATAGTGAATTTTGTGTGGAACCTCTATCCTATCTAGGTCCTCGATCGGTGGACATTTTGCTTCCGAGTGCTTCAATAACAATGAATCTTGTGCTTGAGGAGGAGGAGGAGGATGATTTCAACTCATCCTTGATGGCATCTACAACATCAATAACAAGCAAGGACATATGGTGGATTGATAGTGGGGCTAGCTCCCACATGTCTCATCAAAAAAAATATTGTTCTACATTACTCTCATAATATTTTATTGATAGGAAAACAAACACTCATAGGCCTTTGGGCAACAACTAAACTTATGAGAAAGCAAATATTTGAGGCAAATATTTATGAACTTATGAGAAAGCAAATATTTTAAGGCCTATGAGTGTTTGTTTTCCTATCTAAGGAGATGGCTTGCATGTTTTGTAGTGAGCAATTGTTGTTGTATGAGCAACACATGTAAGCCAACCAAATTGGGCAACAACTAAACTTATGAGAAAGCAAATATTTGAGGCAAATATTTATGAACTTATGAGAAAGCAAATATTTAAGGCCTATGAGTGTTTGTTTTCCTATCTAAGGAGATGGCTTGCATGTTTTGTAGTGAGCAATTGTTGTTGTATGAGCAACACATGTAAGCCAACCAAATTACTGGTCATCAGGTAGAGTCTTGTTGGTTACTCAGTAGTATATGGAATACCGTGAGGATCTATAGGCTAGATAGTGAATTTTGTGTGGAACCTCTATCCTATCTAGGTCCTCGATTGGTGGATCTAGTTCATATTCTCAAAACACTCACATATTTCCCTTGTGTAATGATCTCGCCTTTAAGTTGTACCTCTTGCCTATGCCCGAGAATAATGTCTCTTTAAGAGGAGGGAAATTATATTTATGGTAGCACCTATTTCCGCGTATACCAAATTAAGATCATTTCCCTCACATTTGGACTTCATACCCTTCTCACAAAAAAGATATCACTCATAGGATTTTTTTTTTTCTAAACAACTTTTCTTCTAAAACACCTTCTGGTAAAAACTAATTGATACCATACTAAGTAGTATGTAATTCCTACTAGTAGGGTACTCTTGAAGTCCTATTGTGGAGAAAGTATAAGCATCCAAGTGAAACCTTAATGGATCTTTTTTGCATAAAAGGAAACTATAAGCAAGCGATAATAGTGTCATACCCCCAACATCTTGTTTCCTAGATGTCTGATTGTGTGGGACTGAACATCTTATGTTTCAATGAAATGTCCCAGCCATGATGATTTTTTATGAAGATTGACAAGAAGTTGATTTCCTAGCACGTGGTATGTTCCAATCATAATGTATTTTAATTCCCTCTCCTATGTTCCAAGGAGAGAGTCTTTAGTTGCTCTTCAAGACAACATATATAAGCTTTTCCCATTGCTTTGGCAATTCTATCACGCTAATAACTCTTCAGAATGAGAATATATTCAATGTGAATATGTTGAGCAATAAGTAAAGCTTCCTAGTAAGTTGAGTATAAAAAAAAGAATCAAGCATCAGAAGGATAACATCATTTATTATAATGATCACAAATAAGTATCTTCTCCTTCAATGTTGTTTCATAACCCTATGATGAACACTATCTCAATTAATTTTGGACTTTTTAATTTGTTTTGGACTATTTTCTACATATGGAGCCTTCTTGCCTTGGTTGTTCTTGGATGGATGAGTCGTCTTCTTGCCTTTGAATGAGAAGTGGCCTTCTCATCTCCACCTTGCAAGGACATTGATCCCATCCTTGCCTTGAGATGTAGCATCCTACTCTCGCCCACAAGCACATTATGGAGCTTGTCAATAGTAGGTAGATGGTCTTGGACGGAAAAACTTTGGACTATATTGGTGTAATCATCACCTATTCCACTTAGAATGACTAACACAAGTTCATTATCTTGGATTTTATCTCCAATGTAAGCCAATTCTTTGTTCAAAGATTTGATTCTAAGCACATACTCTTGTGCACTCTCCTCGCTTCCCTTCATGCTTTGAACCACCATATATTATGTTTGGACTGGACACTAAATCTGAAATCTCCTTGGTCCATTGTTTGTGATAGTGCACCATTCATGAGAGTTATACTAACTCTCTCCATCTTTTGCCCTTTCACAATTTCTAACTCAGCTAACTTAAGTACTATGATTATTTTGCCATTAACATTTTCAAAGATTATATCATAGAATGTGACTATGTATCTTAGCAAGTAATTTTAGATCAACAAATAAGTTGTTTGATGAATTATAAGATATTGATCTTCCATCAGTTTCATACACCTCTTCAATATGAAATGGGGTACCAATGATCTTATGCATACTTATGTTTAATGTATCTCTCCCTTTCTTCAATTGGTATGACCTTGGAATTGGGACTTTTCTAATTCGAACTTGCTTAAAAGTTTCTCTAATAAATTTCAATACTGTTGCATATGCTTCCCTACTAATTATTGCAAAATCACAAGTACCCTGAACTATAGTCTTATCTAAAAAAATTGAATGTCCACCATCAAAGAATCTATTATTTTGCACTTTACATTGGAACTCCTATACTCAGTGGATTTGTCTGTCGATATTGAGCCCAACGACATTCCAAATGAAGCGTTGTCCTTAATATTCCGAGGAGCTACTAATGTAGATCTAACAAGAAATCTTATAAAAATGACACAAGACCCAATTTTTTGTGTGAATTTATAATTTTTTGAAATTCAAGAAGTTTTTTAACCCTAAATTTGTGAACGATTTCATTATTTTGCAAAATTGTATATTTAGGAAATATTTAAAATTGAGAGGAAGTATTGCAAAAATATTTTTAGAATTTTACACTAAAATGGCTCAAAAAATAAAAATATCATTTATGTGCAATTTGTTATTATGAAAAATAATTGTTAAATTAAGCAAGTGATTGTAGCATTTTTAAAATTATTTTTTTTACTAAAAAAAAACAAAAAATACTTTGACACCTAATAGAAGGTTGATATTTGTATTTTAACAATCAAGTAAACTAAACAAATCTAGTATTAAAAAAAATGCTAAAGTTATAACAAATATTATTTAACAACAAAATCATTTACCAAAAAGAAAATTAAAAACATCTAAGAAATGAACATTTTGTACAAAAATACAGTAATCTTTCGAATAAAAGAAATTTCTTTAAAAATAAATGTTTTCAATTACACAGTCTCAAAAATTCTCAACCAAATCATTAGGATCTGGAGTAGCAACCCTGCCAACCCCTGTGTCTGTTGGAAGTGTTGTGCCATCTTGAATAACAATTTTCTCAATCACATTGTATCTTTGCTCAACCACCTCAGCCAGTTCTCCTTCATCACCAACTACACCATCGGCAGGTGGTTGAGGCTCCTTAACAAATGGAGCGATACCGTCTTTAGAAGGGCCCAATTGACCAACCTCTTGAAATTCATCAAGCAAAACTCTAGGCTCCTCACTCTTAAGGAATCAAATTTTTCAAAGTTTCCAAAAAAGTGATGAGTGCTACTAATTATGTATTGAGAGTCATAGACATCCATAGAGAGCTTGCTTGTATTGGAGATTCCATCAATCAAAGTGAGCTAGTCCAAATCATTCTCAATGGCTTGAGAGATGAATATGAAAATCTTGTCCAATCATATGCTATCAAGGAGAATTTACCAAGCTAGGAGGTCTTGCAAGGAGTTCTTATTGCTGAAGAATCAAGACATGAGAACAAGTTTATGAGGATGGACACATTAACCCTCAATCATAATGGTGCTGGCAAAGCATTATTTGTGAAAGATAAACACAAAGGGAGGAGTAAGAATCAACACCAACACTTCTCTAAAGACAAAGCTAAAGACAAGGACAAAGATGGGCAGAAGAATGATTCGTCGCATGCTTCTACCTCTAAGATGAAGAAGAAGACGATTAAATCCTCTTTGAAGATCAAAGCTTTGAAAAGTGATTGAGGAGGAGAGTACATCTCCAACAAATTTCATGACTATTGTGAGCAAGAAGACATCAAAAGAGAGTTCTCTTGTGCCTATTCACCTTCTCAAAATGGGGTGGCCGAAAGGAAGAATAGATCCTTATGTGAGTGTGCCGAAGCTATAAGGATTGAAGCATTTTTGCCTAAAATTTTTTGGGGAGAGGGTATCAATTTTGTGCAAATTATCTTTGCAATAGACTCCCACATCTTGCTCTTGGAGGAAAGACACCATATGAAATCTTATTCAAGAAAAAGCCTAAGGTTGATCATCTTAAAATCTTTGGAAGTATTTGCTTTGCCCATATTTCCTTGGAAACTAGGAAGCAATATGGTCCATGCTCAAACAAAGGGATCATGGTTGGATACTCATCCACCAAGAAGGCTTATAGAGTCTTTATACTCTTAATCTTAAAGGTGATTGAGAGTAGAGATGTTACTTTTCATGAAGATCAAAATTTCAACTTGGAAGGGGCCAAAGATCAAGGCATCTCAAGATGCATCACCTATTATCTCTATTGAAGACAATCATGATGTGACGGAGTCAAGATTTGAGGAGGAGTCTCCTCGGATTTTTTCACCAAGAAGATCTTTGAGAGAGAGATCCGAGCCCAAGAGGCTCTCATATGTTGAAAACGGCAAGCAAGTAAACCTTGATTCCACTAATTATGCATTTTTCATATCACATGAAGAGCCAAATAATGTCCAAGATGTTAGATTTCTTATGCTCAGTCTTAAACAAATCGTTCAAGTAATGAGTATCCTAAAAACCGAAGGCCGACTACATATTTTCGGACCTTCACATTTTTCCTTTAAGATTGTTTTGTCTTAACCATTTTTTGGGTACCTTAACCTTTTTCGCACCTTCGCGAAAAATGCGACACACTGGCCAGAATGACTTAGAAACCAATTCTGGACAAAGTGGCCAGAATGCCTTAGAAACCATTTTAAAAGCACCTTTGTCTTTTTCGACTTTTTCGCTGCCTTTAGTCTAAGGCACCTTTGTCTTTTTACTACCTTTAGTATAATGCACCTTCACCTTCTTCGCTACCTTCAGCGTAGGCACCTTCGACTTTTTTGGCTTTTTTGGCTTCTTCATTGCCTTCAGTGTAAGGTTGGCCAGAATGCCTTAAAAACCATTCTCAAGGCACCTTTGCCTTTTTCGGCTTCTTCGATGCCTTCAGTCTATAGGCGCCTTAGGGATTTACACACCTTAAGTCTAAGGGCACCTTCAGTATTTGCATACCTTTAGTCTAAAAGGCACCTTCGGGTTTTTCAGGTTTTTCGTGTTTTTGTTTTATTAGCAGACTGACGTCGCCAACTTATCATCAACCCTAAAACAGGTGGAGAAACAAATATCCTAAAGGCAGTTACCAACTTTTGTATAGATGCAAAACTGGAGTAAATGGCAGTTAAGACATAAAATATTTCTCTCTCGACACTCGTAAATATATATACTAGCTGAATCAAGCTATGTAAGAATTAATTGAATTTCTCTTTCAATCAGAGTTATCTGTAGCCAGCGTTATCACGCTCAGCAAGCTGAAGTTATTAATTCAAGCTATTGTACTCACTATTGATATTAATCAGAGTGCAATTTTTGTCTCACTACTACGTTGTTCATTTGCGCATTCTGTATGAATTCTTCTACTTGAATATTTCTACTGCTAACTGTTGCGTTTCCGTTCCGACACACCTACACTCAAATCCTCGAGCTTCCGTTGCCGCTCATTCCCCCACGGTTTTACGACATGGCATCAGAGCGGGCATTTCAGTAATTTGCATGCGGATTATTAGTCTTGTTTCTATCAAGACGTCTTTCTAGCAAACGTGCAGCCAACAATATTCTGACAATCGTTGTTTCTACCAACGATCTCGTTCAACCAGAATGGATCCATCATCTAGTTCATCTCTCATTGACAAACTCGATGGAGATAACTGCCATCTCTGAAAATTCAAAATGAAGGTTATACTTCTAGCCAAAGAATTGTGGGACATCGTTGATGGCACAGAGCTCAAAGCAAAAGGTGATGCAGCCGTCATCACCAAGTGGAGATTGAGAGATGGCAAAGCATTTGCCATGATTACCCTCAACATCAAGGATACTTAGATCAGCGATATACGTGCTGTTTAGACTGCTAAAGATGCATGGGACATCCGAGCAACTCTCTACGACATTAGAGACGTTACGTCCAAGTTTCATCCGAGGAAGAAATTCTTCACCCTCATAATGTCCAATGCAGATAGTGTTTCGAGCCACCTCAACACGTTCAAAAATCTTATGGAACAGATGACTGCAACTGGCTCAATCATAGAAGATTCTGATGCACTCATGACTCTATTATCGAGTCTACCTGAAGCCTACGAAATTGGGTAATGGCAATTTCTACCCAGGAACACCTCACTCTATCAAGAATAATTTTGCTGCTCCTACAAGAGGAGATCAGAACATCAACAACCTCCTCAGGTTCAGGATCGGATCCTCAAGCTCTGTATTCAAAATATCAGAAGTTTAGATCCAAGAGGTCTACACAGTCAGACTATCCTAACAACAAGAGCAACATGCAACGACCTGTATCAAACACACCATCAACTTCAAAGTATTCATCCTTCCAGCCAAGACATAATCTATTCTGTAAGTATTGTAAGAGGGCTGGTCACGCTATCAAGGATTGCAGAACGCTGCAATACAACAATGAAAGAAAGCAGCAGTTCCAACAACAAGCAAATGCTGCTTCTACCAGTCACTCGATCCAACAACAAGAGGAAGATGAAACTGCCTTCGTGACCAGAGTCGAAGAACAACATGATATCGATTCTCGGTGTTTGGACTCAAATGCATCACAGCACATGACTCACCATCGACATTGATTCCATGACTACAAGTCATACACCCATCCTACAGTTGTGCAACTTGGAGACAACTCGACTCATACTATCAAGGGTGTAGGAATAGTCAAAGTCGAATTCCAAAAATGTGATGTAATGTTTTTGTCCAATGTTCTTCACATTCCAAATCTGACCAAAAACCTGCTCTCAGTTAGTAGAATCACAGATTCTAGTCAGAAGGTCGAATTCGATAGACATGGCTGCACTATTTTTGACGAATCTAGGAAAGTCATCGCTTTCAGTAGAAGGCGTGGCAATTTGTACAAAATCAATCACTCATATTCTACAAGTAGTCAAGTTCTTTTCACTTCAACTTCTGAATCAACTGAGATGTTTTGGCATTCAAGATTAGGCCATTTAAATTCCAGTTGTATTCAGCAAATGTCGAAACAGAATTTAGTACAAGATCTACCAACCAAGTCTCTTTCCACTCAACCTTGGACTAAAGCTATCAAAGGAACAGTCTCCTCAAATTGAGACAAAAAAGGAGGAGATGAAGTGCTATCCGTTTCAATCCGTCATCGGCTCACTGATGTATGCAATGATCTGCACACGACCAGACCTTGCATATTCAATCAGTGCACTCAGCCAATTCCTGTCAAATCCAAGCTTGACTCATTGGAAGACACTAACAAAGGTCATCAAGTACATCCAAGCAACGAAAACTCTCAGCATCTGTTACGGAGGCAACTACACTGCCAACATCCTTGAAGCCTACACAGATACGGATTGGACAGTTAGCTGCAGCAGTGACTCCTCGCTCAACCTCTACAACAACTATGCATTGGAAAGAAGAGGGAGCACTTAACTCCTTGTGTGAATCTATTTCATTTATCAAGCACATTGTTTAAGAAGAGTTGGTTCCATATAAAATTGGCCATTATATCGTTGGACAGCGCTTGACAAGAGCTTTTCAACGATACCTTACATGATCTACTTCCGAGCTACAGTTCAAAAGTTATAGCCAGTCAAAGCTTTTAGAAAATCCAATATCACTTATGTGCGACCATAGAATATATTCTCTCTCATTGAAGAGTGCTCGATCTACACACATAAGTGATATTTGGTTAAAAAGGTCTTTATTCGCGCATAGAAGAGGTATTAGGTCTTTTGAAACTTTTACTTGCTATACTTTTGAACGATTGCTCGAAAGTAGGTCATGTAGGATATCATTGAAAAACTCTTGTCGACGAGCACTTTCCAACGATATAATTTTCATCTCAATTGGAGCTATGTTTTAAAAGTTATACTATTATTAATGAACTACAAACTAACATAGAATGGTTTAGCATCAAAAATAGTGCAAGCATAAATGAAAAAGCGTTTGGGAAAAAAATGAATTTATTTTGGTAATTTACATTAATAAACTTTGTCAATCTATGTGGCATTTTTTATAAGGTCTTTTTTGGATTCAAAATTCCTCTAATAATGTTGAAATTGTTAGAATTTGAATGCAGGAAAAATCCTTACTTTTCATATTTACACGTAAATTCTAAATAGAAGATTAGAATTTAACTTCTAAAAAAAAATATTCAAACCTTAAAATTTGAGTCAAATCAAACTTAACCTAGTTGACAATAGCTTGGACAATCTCAACTATTAATTTGATTATTAACTCGAATATGTTCGACACTCTTTGTTATCATCTATAGAATTTTGAGCTTGCACTTGGATAGTTTGAATCGACACTGTTCAATTCAAACGACGAATTATACGAAAGGTTCAACGTCAGCTTCTAAGGGTACTATTGCAAAATCACAACAGATTAGAAAGCAACTACTTTCATGATTGATTATAGCCATGATCTATCTTGTAAAAATACTAGATTAGTTATGCTTACGACTGTTTACAAAATTACCTCAAGGCATGTATATATTCAAATAGATTAACAACTCAGTAAGAGAGTGAGACCTTAAACAATGAGAGAGAGCAAGTACACGGTTGCCATTGTTATCGCTATTGATCTGCACTCTACGTTCAGCTGCTTTTATGTGTTTAATAACAAATTCAATCCAAGAGGTTTATTGGATTCAGGGTTTGCTTCAATTTAAATGTTCATAAAGCCTTCAAGTATTCGAATATCTATTTGATCAAACTTGATGACTGATTGGCGATTGTCAATGCCATCTAACACTTCTACAAATAGCACTTTAAAGTATTTGTGTTTGTCTATATAATCAACAGTTTCGATCCTGATGATTTCAAAGTCAAAATCAAGTAGATTCACATGTATAACTTCCATTGAATATAGACATAGTACATGCATTGAGAAAAAGTCATATGAGTCCTTTTTTCCGACACAAAAGAGAGAATGGACCTTGCATTAATATTCAGTGTGGATATTAAAGAGATAACTAAAACGACCTAAAAAAATAGAGAAGTCTATATAAAATTTGACAATAGCATGATTGAAAAATTTTACCATGTTAAGACTTGTAGGAAGCCCTCGTGTACATTCAATGATTTTGGGAAGACGGTATCCAACAAAAAAAAATGTTTCATATAAACACAATCACTCTATCTCTTAGGGTCAAGCGCCTCAAAAAGAAGTTCCAAGATCTCTTAAAACTCAAAATTATCAAAATGAACAATAGCCTCCAAATCTAGCATGACCTCAGCTATTTATAGTGATCATTTGTTCCTCTACTAGTTTGGGGTCTTATTTATGTTGGAAACTAAGCCCACAGTTGTCTCCTTGATGAATGACTAATTTCTAATTCATGATTCTTCCTGCACGTTTATGAATCTTTGATCTGGAGGTGAAACCTATTTTGGATTCAAAGTCTGCTCATTAAGTGGGAGAACATTCTTGTGCGAATCGTGCTCTAGCTCATGTGGCTCCAACAATTTTTTCATATGCTACCATTCATGCTTTGGAGCTGCTTAACCATAGGCAAATGACAGTCTCCTCTCTTTCGGTGAGGATTCTGAACCATATTTTGATCTCCAACTCGCGGAATCTCATTTTCTTAATGCCTTTTTTTGTAGTCCTCATCTATTTGTTGGAGGTCCTTTTGCTCTACACTCATTTCTCGGTTTCAATAAAGTAACCAACCTATTCTCCTAGATTCAGTAGCTCATGTGGAAATGAGTATTTTTCCTTTTCAACATCTTCGTGCGGCCAGGACCTCTTTCCACCTGTGCTAGATTCTTTGCCTCTTTTTGAGAGTTTGCTCAATCATCAACAGGTTCATTTTCAAAAATACCTTATGGAGCAATTCCACTCTCACGCTTTCACATATCTTCTCAGTGATTCACCTTCCAACAAGGCTCACACTCATCTTCTTTCTTGTGTAGCCCCAGGTGAAGGTGCTTGGCTTGTTGCACATCCTGCTATTCCACTCTTGCATATTATTCCTTCAGAGTTGTTTGTCATTGTTGTTCATGTTAGATTGGGGCTTTCTCACATGGTGGTAATGGGTTAAACTTTGACGAAATGCTCATGTGGTCACCTACTTTATTCTCTTGGCATACATCTTATGCGTTACGCCTCTGGTGGAGATCATATCACGACTCATGATTCCATTTGTCACGTACCTGCATCTATTGTGCATGAATGTGGCTTTAATGTCGTTCAGGAGTAAACACACATCTTGCCTATGTTTGATTCGTAGTCATCCCATCATCGAGTTGATCTTGTTCTCTCGTGTGAGGGATGCCCACTCTTGGGGACATGGTTATTGTGGATCCTTCACAACCAGATCTCCTTCGTCGGGCTTTTCCACTACTTAAGGTGTTGCGGCTTCTCAGGCAGCTCAAAATAAAGAGTGGAATTATTTTCATCGCACTCCTAGCGAAGACTTCATCCCTTTTGCTTTGGAAACTTATGGGTGCTTGCATAAAAAATTCGATGATTTTTTATCAACGTGTGCAGGGTTTGCAGTGAAACTCCAAGGACGTGATGCCTTACCTTTATATCTATCATTACGTCCTACTATCATTGACAAGTTTCTACCACTTTACAATGCATTCAAGCACATGCAATACTAAGACCTGTTGTGGTTGCAAGAATGGTTGCTTCATAGCTTCTTGCATTATCTAAACTTGCAACTATCTTAGCAGTGACTTGCATCAAGCAATAGGTTTTGAGTAGCTACTTTGTTGGGTTTTTGCTTTGCAACATCTCAATTCGCCTTATGGCCTTTATACTTTCTACACGCACTTGTATTTCGATGGGTTCTCCCGTCTTTTATTATTGAAAACAAGAAGTTTCTTCTTCCTCAATTTTTTTTTACTTCCCCTTCACTTAAAAAATGGACAACCTTCAAGCTTGAATAAAAGGAAAAGGGCCTTTCAAGGACTTGGAATTTTGATTGGATCCAGTGTAGTATTGCTAGTATAATCACCCACATTCTACAAAAAAAGTACATGAATCTCAATCACACTTTACGTTTTAGTCTCGCCCATACATGAGCAAAGTCAAAAAAGGATGCACAAGCTTTATCAATGATTATGATAGATTTCAGAATATCAAAAATTGGATGAAGGAAAAGCAAGGAAACGTTAACTAAAAAGTTAGTATCTACATATAAAAAATGATAGAAACTAAAGAGTCGATGGTTACAAATAGCAACGTCTCAACAAATTTAACTTAGAACAGTGTTAAATGTCATTTGTTCTAAATCTCCAAGAAAGAGTCGAACATTAGTGGATCCCTTAGAAGCAAATCGAGCTAGTTAATTAACGTATTGAAATTAGCTCTGTATAAAAGGATTGCTTTTAAATGCACATTAGAGCATCAAAAGCATACTAGAAATTTTCTTATACCAATAAATGTCTATCATCAAAGAAACAAAAAGTCATCAAATATCAGTACCCAAATAAGGTGTTTATAAGTCAAGAAACAGCAATTATTTATGAACAAACAATATCAATTACCAAATATCAAGGCTGGCTTACTAGCTTGCATCTTCACAATGTCTTTCGTCTTATCAGCTTCACAAGCAGCTCTTTCTGAGGGTTTTTCGGTGTCCTTGTAAGTCAAGGGAATGATCACACACGCTTAGCTGTAGCAGATTGCATCCAGGATAAATGTTCACAAAAAGCCTCATCTGTACAGTCAGAAATAGTTCACTTGCTGCCAATTATTTTTCAGTCCAGTAGGCTACTTGGTTACAACATACCCTTGCTTTGGCCATCTGCTGTGGACAGCTCTCTAGCAAGAGATAATCTAGCTTCAGGCAGCATTGCTCGCTTTGATCATTTTTTGAGGGCAGTTCTTCGTTTCAGAGATTATGTAGCTCTATCTAACCACCCCTTGCACTTAATATGCCATGTTTCAGTTCTTCAGATATTTGTGTTGATGATGATGATGGATCCTTTACACGCTTGTGCCCTGCAGCTTTTGGAATTGCAGTGGCCTCTGTTTTTTTCCTCTCAGAGAGTTGATCTGATTTAGCTAACTCATCCGATTGCCAGAGTGAATTATTTTGCATGTGCTTCGTCTTTTTAACGGTATTTTCTGCAGTGCCTAGGGCCTTGTTTCCTTGTGCATCAAGCATTTTTTCCTCTTGTATAAAATCGCTCCTCGGATTCCTTATGCAATCCATCTCTGACCTCATATCCTCCATTGTTCTCTTCAGAACTTGATTCTCAACGTGAATTAACTGCATCTGCCTTCTAATTGAAAAACACGTATCTGCCACACATCTCAGCTCCTTATTCCCCTCGCTCGGATCAACCAGCGAATCCCCAGTTCTTCGAATCTCGCCACTTCCATAGCTGCTAGAACTCCCCAGATGCTTTTCTGAATGCCTAGCGCTTTCAAAGGATATTTTGTCCATCACAAGCAGAGGCAATCTCAAAACAGAGAGGCCTTGCGGAAACCTGAGCATACTGTCTTCCATGCTGCTTGGAAACCCTAGACGCCATCTGACTGTGGCAATGGCCAGCCTTCCAATGGGAACAGAGCTATGGACACGCAGATTCCATCCTTTCAAATTGCTATTCAATTCTTGCTTCAGATTATTGTAAAATCCTTGCTTCTGCGTATTGTCACCCCGTTCATGCCATACCACTTCGGTGTCTTCTTTACGATATCCTTTATTAAGATCCTCTTCAAAGCCATCCCTTTTATCTGGAACACCAACAATTACACAGCCGTCATCAGAACCTTTATCACTGCCATGATCTTTGACGGATTCGGCTTTATATCCCCCATCTCTGATAACATTATTATGCCTCGCTTTTCCCTCAACCTTAAAACGGTAATTAGATCCAATAATAACATCAGAATCTGTGCTTATAGGCTTAGATCCCAAAACCAAGTCAGAATCTTTGCTCACTGGCTTATAACCAGATAACACAGCAGAATCTGTGCTGAGAGTCTTAGATCCAAAAATCAGATCAGAATCTTGGCTCACGGGCTTAGATCCAAACATCACATCAGTATGTGTGTTCACTGGCCTGAAATGCTCCGCCATGATCACCCTTGTTTGTGCTTGCGCCCCTTCAGCAGCATCAGCATCCATTAGCAGGCCGTTTGCCTTGGATCCAACCACTGGATCCTCATTTTCTTTAAACCCTAACCCTAGCCCGATCTTACCATGCCAATCTTCCACAGTATCACCCATGCCTTCTGATCTTGCTTCCTTGCAAAGCCCAAAATCACCTGCGCGCGGTTTGAAGTGTAATGAAAAAGAAGGGGCGCTGCCATCGGTGGTGGGAAAATTGAAGCGCGCGGTCATGATGAGAGGAGCTTTGGCGGGGGAACCCCAGAGGCCGAAGCCTGTCTTGAGGGTGAAGGAGAAGGGGGTGAGGGAATGGTTGGGAGAGTAAGAGATGGCGCAGGAAGGGCCTGCTTGGAAGAAGGTGGCAAGATGGATGGCAAGGTCGGGGGTGGATCCCATTCCCATGGAAAGCTTGGAGAGGAGAGGGAGCCCCAGAGAAGTGAGAGGAAGCTTTGCTCGCAGCAGCGGAGATTCGCCATCCCCCCTGATCTTCACCGAAGCCTTCATGCTCGCTCGCTCGCTCGCTCAACGTCGGGAGGCCAATTGGAATGATGTTGTATGTCTTTGCAAAGAGAGGAGCACCAGCATTCATATATATATATATATATATATATATAGTATCCAAGTGTGCTCGCCTATGGCAAGCGGCCGATGGGGTGTGTGTGTGTGCACGCGCACACGGCGTAGAGGGAGAGAGCTTTCCCTCCTTGCACGCTCTCCCTACGACCCCTGAGGCTCCCTTGCACGCCTCCTTGCGCGCCCTCCTCGTGCCCCCTCCCTTGCACCCTCCCTGCCCCCCCTTCGTGTGCGCAACCCCCTCCAACCCCCCCGTGCCCACCCTCCGTGCTTCCTCTCCCGCTCGCCTTCCCTGCGCCCCCTCCCGAGTGCCCTCCCCGCTCGCCCCCCCCTCGCCCTCTCCCTGTGCCCCCTCCCGTGTGTCCTCTCCGTGCCCCACCCACTCCCCCTCCCTAGATGGAGAGAGAGAGAGAGAGAGAGAGGCTTTGTTATGCTTTTTTTTTAAACTTTGGAACGTAAGTAAGTAGTGTGACACAGGGTAGGTAGGTAGTGTGACACAGGTATGTCTACACTCTCTCACTAAAATATATTTAATATATATGATTTGTGGCCAACTTGTTTCTTTTTCAGATTTGATCACAATGACGAAGCAAGCTCCTACCTTAGAGAGGCATGGTACTTTGTGATCATGAATTTCAATAACAATGACCTCCAATGACCTCCCTCAATTTAGAACCTCCTTGGTGCTGTTTATAGTTGCTATGCTCCTACATGTGGCTTCATGCATGGCCTCCAATTTTTGATTTTTTTGAAATTTTCAATCATGGCTTTGGGAATTCTTGTACTTGCTATAAATGATATCAATTGATTTGTTGGGGATCATGATCTAATTGCCCTTTCACCCTTTTCCGCCATAGCCAGCCTTAAGTTGGTGGACATGAGAATCCATGAACGTGAAGTATAGAGGATGGAGGTGAAATAGTTGAGATTCTGTTAGGATCTAGTGCAGTATGCAGATCACATCACACAATCACCATAGCCACTCCTAACAAGCTGTCAAAGATGGCACAACAAAAGTTATTAGATTACAAAGAAACACTGTACATGTAGAGTATTCACAAACTGCATGAAAAGACAGGTGTCCTAAAATTGGCCTACTGTCAAACTAAGATCGGGCCCAATATGGCCAAATTCGACTGACAAACTTGGGACATGCCCCCAAGTATAGCAAATACTGTGGGTCACGTCCCGATCACAACCATATAGAGTAAACCAAATAAACTGTACACTAATTACATCATCACATTTAGAGCTTATACTAATGAATCAGATCACAAGCTGATTTCTAACTGAAATGGCCTATAGTAACACTAGTTAGCATCACACGTGCTTGTAAATTTTCCATTATTATTAGTCTTGTGAAGGTTGTTTGTGTGATTAGGCAATTTATTCTGTATGGTTTTCAGACTAGATGATCTTGGAATGGATGATGGTTTTGTTCAACACTTCTCAATTTCTATTGAGGCATGTTATATTGACTCAAAAAGGGAGGGAGACCAAGAATAGCCATTGTGGTATAGAAATAGAAAAGTCATGTTGACATGGAAGCACCAAATTCATAATTCCTCAATATATTTTTCTGCATCAATCTCAAATGTATGAGCATCACGTCTTTGCATCATTATCTCATTAGGCCACTAAAAAACATATATTTATATAGTATAAAACTATTTGTGTGACCTTTTGTGTGTGCTGGCAAAAATGTCACGCTTTGCCCGCATAAAACGTCGCACACACACACAAGAAAAAAGTTACATAAAGCGGCTTTCTCTCTCACGCTGGATAAACCACTGCCAACTGTTGCCCGCTGCTCTCTCTCACACTGGCCAGTCTGGCCAACCCTTGCACTCGCCTCATCTCTCTCTCTCTCTCTCTCTCTCTCTCTCTCTCTCTCTCTCTCTCTCTCTCTCTCTCTCTCTCTCTCTCTCTCTCTCTCTCTCTCTCTCTCTCTCTCTCTCTCTCTCTCTCGCGATGGCGAAGGCAGACATTGCTACTACCAATGCTGCAACTAGGTCTCTTTCCAGTGCAACAACAGATAGGCCTATTGCTGTGATTGGTGCAGGAAGTAAGCCATCTGATCATCGTCACACTTGAGTCACCCTTACTCTGATGTATGGAATGGCTTTGGAGTCTTAGACTTTGTTTCTATGTGAATTGGTGGTGAATATGATTTTAATGAATGTGCTTATTGCCTTTTATTAACCACTTTGTTGCATGGGCTTCTGCACTGGTTGTGTTTTACTATAAAAGCTTGGGTGGCCAATGCAATTCTCAATTCTTGCTGCAAGTACAAGTTCTTTGCAACTTATAGAATCTTTGAGATGAATCTTTCAGGCTTAGTTAGAATTGGATCACTAAAATAGTGCTGCAACAAGAATGTCGGAAATAGGATGCATAAATTATAGCAGAAACTCCTACTTCCAATGCATGACTACACCTATCAAAAATTGAACAAAGCAATAGTGATGGAAATCATGTTCAATCTTTAGCAACTAACTTTGAAATCGCTAGATACTAAGTGATTACGTAGCCAAACATAAAGTATTGAATTCTCAGATAATTTCTATCGATTACAAAGGCAATACAGAGATGCATGCATTCTGACATATACTGAAAGCAATAAGAAGATAGTATTGATTCAGAAAAACAAAATCAGATGCTAATGAGCGCAAGACGATAGTGAATAGAAACCGCACACTCTAAGCTGTCTCTGAGTAACTGAAAATAAGCCTGAAATAAGCAGCTCTGCTGATAAGCAGCACAATAGCAACTCTAAATAAATCTCTAAAAGACTGAGCTAGAATGCTCAAGAGAGTTCAAGCTTGAAATCTTGATAGAGAGCTAACTACAATACTTCTGATCGTCTTTAGAACTTGAGAGCTTGAATGATAATTGAGATGTATGAACAGTTGATTTATGCTAAGTAATTAGGTCGTCAAATGCGATTGCCAGTTGGCTAGTGTCCTGCTAGCATTCATCCAAGTTTCCTCTTAGAAATTGACTGCTGATAAGCGGTGGAAATTGGCCGTAAATAGTTTGTCTGCATAAATGAACCAAAACTATCACTCTGCAAAAATGAACTAAAACTGCCATAGGCGACAGTGTCGCAAAAAAGCAAAGGTGTCGTCTTTTGGCGAAAAACTTGACAATGTCCTTAAAATCCCATTTAGGGTATCCCCACACTTTGCCAAAGTCATTTTCATAACATTTGAGGCACTTTGCAAAATGCGAAAAATGTGACACTGCATTTTTACACTAAGTTCATAACAGGCGAAAATGTGAAAAAGGCGACACTCCATTTTTACACTAAATTTTTGACAGGCAAAAAATGCGACACTGTTGTCAAACTCTGTGTATTTTTGCAGATTGTGTAAAAACACTTGTAATTTTGCACACTGTGTAAAGACACGGGAAAATCCGCAGAACTAGATAAACAATGGATGAAGATTAAAACCGATTAGTCGACTAGTAAGAAGGAGAATAATTCAACACTCCCCCTTAATCTAAATCCTTAAATGCCTTGACCTTTAGACTTAGTTTCACATAAAATCTTCTGTGTGCTTCCAAGCTTAATGCTTTGGTAAGAATATCTGTTGTCATATCTTGCATTCTGCAATACCACAACCTGACCTCTTCGTTTAGAACTTTGCTTCTGATGAAATGATACTTGAGTTCAATGTGCTTACTCTTAGAATGAAATCTAGGGTTGGCTGACAAGGCAATGGCACTTTAATTATCACAAAATAATGTTGTCGAAACATATTGATTCAGATTGATATCTGAGAGTAAGTTCCTCAACCAAATTGCTTTCTTTGTAGCTTGAGAGGCTGCGATATACTCTGATTCAATGGAAGATAGAGCTATCGAAGATTGCTTGCGACTATTCTAGGAAATAGGACCATTGTTGAGGAAGAATGCAAATCCGGAAGTGGATTTACGAGTGTCTACATCTCCTGCCCAACTTGCATCTGTGTAACCACTGAGTAAATTGAGTTTGTCGTTGCCGACTGTTCCATAACAAATGCAAAAGTCCAAAGTAGCTCGAAGATATCTCATGACTTTGATAAGAGCCTTCCAATGTGCTACACCAGGGTTAGTCATAAACTGACTGAGAGAGCTGACTGCAAAAGCTATGTCGGCCTGGTACAGATCATGGCATACATAAGATATCTTCTAATAGAATGGTGAGGATACTCACGCATCTGCTGCTTCCATTGGTGAGAGAGCTAACTTGCAATTGATCAGATTATATATGACTAACATGTTGTAGATGTACTTCTGTTGTGTAATGTATATCAACTTTCATTTTTAGTCTCTGTGGATTTGTATACCCAGGCAGAAATGAGCTTCGCCCAGATCGGTCATGTCGAATTCGGAAGATAACATTGTCTTGGCCTCTTTTATCAGATCGGTAGTGTTGCTAAAAGGCAATGCATCATCCACGTATAAAGTGTTAATGATAAAAGACTGTTGCACTGTCTTGAAGTAAACATTTGAATCTGAAGAGCTAGGTATGTAGTCGTGATCAATAAGAAAAGTATTGATCCTTTGAAACCATGCTCGAGTAGATTGCTTCAAGCCATAAAGCGCCTTATGGAGTTTACACACATGATTGTGTTTACCCTCGATAATATAACCTTCAGGTTGCACCATGTAAATGTCTTCTTTGATAACTCCATTGAGATATGGTGTCTGTACATCCATTTGATGTATTTCCAAATCTGCTGCAGCGACAAATGATAGAAAAAGTCGAATAGAAGAATGCTTGACTACTGGACTGAAGGCCTCAGTGTAATCGACATTGTATACCTGAGAAAATCCTGTGGCAACAAGTCTTGCCTTTCTCCTGTTGATGCTTCCATCTGCATTGTACTTGACTTTGAAAATCCATTTGCAATCAACTATGTTTATGCTAGCAGGTAATTCGACAATTGTCCATGTCTGGTTTTTGATAAGAGATGAATACTCTTTATCCATAGCTTCTTTCCAGATATCTGAATTAGGCTAATTGAGTGCCTCTTGGACAAACTTCGGTTCCCGAACAAGGTAGGCTGTAGACTCGTCGATATACCGGTTAGGTGGTCTGCTTGCTCTTGAAGATCTTCTGGGTAATAGAGGAAGTTGATCATTTCCATCATATTGTAGCTGCTGAACTGCAACATCATCATCTTTTGATTTGTCATTGATTTGTTGTTCGTCAAGAGTAGATGAGCTTGGACCTTCAATGTGTGAAAAATGCAAAAATCATGTTTGGTGAAGGCCAAAATCATGTATATAGGATAATCACACATGTGTGGAGCCTGTTCCCACATGTGAAATTAGTGTACTTGTCATGTACCATACACATATATGTTGTACATATGATTTATTCAAGTTCTAGGGGCTAAAAAGGACACATGGCATCAATCTATTGATTGCATCAGCCAAATACTTTGGATACGTGTCACATCCCATGTGTAGAAGACAGCTCACACATGTGGAAAAAGCTGAAGTAGGCGAGCTTTTGCTTGTGATTTTGCAAGTTTGAGACTAAAATCTAAATTTCCATAATTCTAGATTGGTTCATGAGTGATAGGATTGTGTCTATAAGCTTTCTAATTGCTAGAAGACTATAGGTTCAGATCTCTTAGAGAAACCATAAGAGTTTCTAGTGCTTTTTCACATTCAAAAATGGCATCAATGGGTGGGTTTTTGCTTGACGCTAGTGAAAGGCTTACATCCACTAATTATGCTACTTGGATAGTTCGAATGGAGTCTTTGCTTGTACTTCATGATCTTTATGACATAGTACTTGAGGTGGAAGTAGAACCTCAAGGAGGAGTTGAATTGGCAAAGTACAAAAAGAGATGTAGAGTTGCATTACATTGCATAAAGATGAATGTAAGTAATGAACTTTTGAAGGAAATCTCATCTTGTACCACATCCAAAGAGGCATGAGATTTATTAAAAGCAATTTATGGATCCAAGAAGATACTCATGCTTAGGAATCAAATCCTTCAAAGCATGAAAGGAAGTAGTGAAATTGCCCAAAATTATGTCTTTAGGATCAAATCTTTGAATAAGGAGTTGTCTTCTATAGATGATAAAATCAAAGATGATGAGTTTGTTCAAATCATTTTGAATGGATTAGGAGATGATTATTCCAATCTTGTTCAAACCTTTGCTATTCAAGATTCACTTCCTAGTATTGAAAAACTTCAAAGTGTGCTTGTAAGTGAAGAGAGTAGAATGCTTCATATCAAAAGTAGGATGAGTTCCTTATCTTTGAATGATAGTGATGAAAAAGCTAACTTTTCCTTAAAAGGCAAGAAGAAAAAGTTTCGATCCAAGAAGACTCAAGACATGGAGATGGAGAGCAAAGATGGAGCATCAAGTTCCAAAGGCAAGAGCAAGAAAGACAAGAAGAAGCTAAAGTGTTTCTTTTGTGAAAAAAAGGGACATTTTGCATCCGAGTGCTACAAGAAGAAGAATGCCCAAGAGAAGGACAATCAAGGCAATCTTGTGCTTGAGGAGGAGGAGGAAGAAGGCAATCTATCTTTGATGGTATCTTCACCACAAACATCTAATCAAGACACTTGGTGGATTGATAGTGGGGCAAGCTCTCACATGACTCACCAAAAAGACTACTTTTCTAATCTACTTTCTTACAATAGTTCTAAGAGATTTATCTTCACTGCAAGTGATCAAGAATGTGAAATTGTAGGTGTTGGGTCCATTCCTTTATGTCTAGGATCATCTAGAAAAGTAGATCTAGACAATGTTCTTTATGTACCTTCAATTACAAAGAACTTGTTGAGTGTAGGACAACTTATGGATAGTGGATTAGATGTACATTTCAAGAATGGAGCATGTTCTATCTTGAAAGATGAAAAATGTGTTGCTAGTGGTTTTAAGCAAGGGAGGTTATTCAAATTGGATGCTAATGTGATGGTTGGAAGTGTGAACATGGCAAGGGAGGAGCTCACTCAAGTGGAATTATGGCACAAAAGGTTAGGCCATCCTAACTACAAAGCTATGGAGACCATGGTGACAAAGGAGCTAGCAAGTGGACTTCCCAAAACCATATCCAAGTGTGACAAGCTTTGTGAAGCTTGTGGACTTTCCAAATCTCATAAGCTACCTTTCAAGAGATCTTTGACAAGATCTAACTCTCCTCTTGACCTTATACACTCGGATGTTCATTCATTTTCACATGAATCAAATGGTGGAGCTCTTAAGTATGTCACTTTTATTGATGATAGATCAAGATACTCTTGGGTTTATCTCTTGTCTAAGAAAAGTGAAGTTTTTGAGTCCTTTGTAAAGTTCAAAACTCTTGTGGAAAAGCAACTTAATACTAGCTTGAAAGTATTAAGAAGTGATAATGGAGGGGAGTACATCTCCATTAGGATGAAAGAGTTTTGTGAAACTAATGGCATTAGGAGAGAGTTTACTTGCACATATACTCCACAACAAAATGGAGTAGCTGAGAGAAAGAATAGGACACAATGTAAGTGTGCTAAAGCTATGAGATTAGATGCATCCCTTTCTATTTCATTTTGGGAAAAAGCTATTTTATGTGCAAACTTTCTATGTAATAGAATGACTAATAGTGCCATAGGACTTACACCTTATGAAGTATTGTTTGGCAAAAATCCAGATCTTAGTGATTTGAAAGTTTTTGGATGTACTTGTTATGTACATATTCCTTTAGAAACAACGAAAAAGGAAGATGCCAGTTCTTTCAAAGGCATCTTTGTTGGTTATAGTGAAAGTAGGAAAGCTTATAGGATATTTGATCCTATTACCAAGAAAGTTGTTGTAAATAGAGATGTACTTTTTGATGAATCTCTCCAAGCCAAAGGAAAGGTGACTTCCAACAACACTCAACTTGTCAAGGATCATGCTATGACCGAGGAGGAGCTTCATGAAGATGAAGACTAAGTGGAACTTACTCAAAGTACAAGGGTGCCAAGAAGATCAACAAGGACAAGGATTGAGCCATCAAGGCTCACTTATAGTGACAAAGGGGAGCAAAGAGAAGATACTGTAAGAGGACTGGCCACGAAATCAAAGACTACCGAACTTTGAAATACAACAACAAAAAAAAGAAGCAGCTCCAACAACAAGCACATAGTGCTACAACCAGTCACTCAAATCAACAAGAAGAAAATAAAGATGAAGCAGCTTTCATGACCAAAGTCGGAGAGCAACAAGATATCGATTCCTGGTATCTAGATTCCGGAGCAACTCAACACATGACTCACCATTGCGACTGGTTCAAAGACTATAAGTCATTCACCCACTCTCGAGTTGCGCAACTTGGAGACAACTCATCACATTCAATCAAAGGTGAAGGAATAGTCAGAGTTGAATTCAAGTTGATCTCTTATGTTGGAACCAAGAAAGTGGTTTACATGCCAAATGGTGGTGAGTGTATGATCAAAGGTGTTGTACAACATTCTCCATGTTCCAAATCTGACCAAAATTATGCTCTCAATTGATAGAATCACCGATTCAGGTCCGAGGGTCAAAGTCGATACAGAAGGCTACCAATTTCTTGACAAATCCCAGAAGGTTCTAGCCTACGAAAGAAGAAGCAACTATCTTTACAAACTCAGCCATTGCTATTCTTCTAACAGTCAAACTCTTCACACAACGACTTCAGAATCAACTGATATGTTGTGGCATTTCAGACTTGGCCATCTTAACTTCAATAGTATTCAGCAAATGTCAGCTCAAAGTCTAGTACAAGATCTGCCTTCAATCAGCAAGCCAACTTCTCCATGCGAAAGTTGTATTATCAGCAAGCATGTTAGAAGTCGCTTCAGTTCAGACTCAGTTCATACATCCAAGGGCTTGCTTGACCTTATATATAGTGACATCTGTGGCCCGATGCAGACTGCTTCCCTCCATCGACGACTTCTCTCGAAGGACTACAACCTACTATATGAAGAACAAGTCCAAAGCATTCAAGTTCTTCAAGCAGTTCAAGGCGTCTGCAGAAATTCCTTATTTTGATAAAAAGAGTGTGTTGAAAATAGTTAATAAAAAACAGATAACCATGATGATGTATGTAGTCAATTACCCTAATAATATGATTTTCTCCACATTTTACGAACACACATATAAAAGGAGGCAAATATAACCACAAATTTTTCTAAGCTTCTTGCTCTACTTACAATCATATCAACACACATATATATATATATATATTTTTTTCTTGTTCTCCTCCTCGGTCTTAAACGAGGAGGCCAATGCTGCTCCTATTATTTATTGGCTATAAGCACTAGCAGGAGGAGGAGCCTGGAGCAGGATGTTATCTATGTATGTATGTTATGTAGCATAAATTCTCTCTTCTTCCTTCAACTCATAGATCACAAATTTTCTATCCTTCACACCGAGCGCCACGTCCGTCAAATTGCAACAATACCCATTGCTTGCATCCAAAGCTTTAATCGGAGATACACCACATGTGAATGCAAGTATTAGCAAGGACAAAGATTCGCACTTTTCTACGTATAGAATTCTATCAGATCAATCAATCAATCAATAAAGCAATGATCACTAGTAAGGACGACACAACTCTGCAATGACAACAAAAAGGGTGTGCACCAAAACGGTGTTCTGATCATTATATTTACAACACCAGTACATGCCAAGAAGAGGGTTTAGACCCTTTGCCCTTAGATCACACCAAGAGAACCCAAAATTGGATCACAGACCCTTAACACAACTATCGCTAGTTACCTAAGCTTTCCTATGACTCAAACACTAACAGATTGGGCCTATGGAATGCCCATCGACCAAACCCACATACCCTCTCTCATTTCATAGCACAATTACCCGGCATCATCCCCTTCCATGCTCTCAATTCCAAGTTGATCCCTCAGAGCTGCAAAACATTGTTTAACCAGGGGCTTCGTCATGATGTCAGCCAACATCTGGCTCGTCTGACAGAATTCAAGTGACAGTGTTCCATTCTGCACCAGATCCCGCACAAAATGATATTGTATGGCAATATGCTTGTTTTTCTTATGAAACCCTGCATTCTTGCTAAGGAACAAACAACCTTGATTATCATGAAACAATTTCATGCCTTTGCTTTCAATCCCTAGCTCTTTCATCAGACTTCTCAGCCATACATATTCCTTGGCAGCGTGGCAAGTTGTTGGGTTCCCTTCAAGTGCTTTATCACCCTTTTTCCTGCTTCCCAGTGATCCTCACCAGGATATGCCAAGTACTGACTCAGCTTTGTGACTGCTGTTGTGATATCTGGCCTGGTACTCACCATGGCATATATCAACAAACCTACCAAATTCTTGAATGGTCGTCGGGTCATATCTTCCCTCTCTTGTTGAGTTTAGGACACATTTCACGACTTAATCTGACATTTGGATCCAATGGCGTACTAACTAAAAACGAATCTTGCAATCTAAATTTTGCCATCAGTGTGCTTATGAATTTTTCTTGTCTCATCCATGTTCTTCCTCAATTCATGTCCCTCCTGATCTGAATGCCCAGGCAGAAATGAATTCCTCCCATGTCCTTCATTTCAAACCTCCCTTTCAAAAGCTCCTTCACATCATATACTCTTCCCTTATCATTCCCTACGATAATGATGTCGTCCACATACAATGCAATGACTAGGAAAACCTCACCCTCCCTGAAAACATACACGCTATTGTCAGAATGGCATCTACTAAACCCAATACTCAGAAAGAACTCATCAATTTTTACATACCACATCCTTGACGACTGCTTCAGCCCACTTTCTTCAGGTGTCGTACCCTGTCACTGCCATCATCGAATCCAGCTGGCTGGCTCATGTACACTTCCGCTTCTAGTTCTCCATGTAAAAACGTAGTCTTCACGTCCATTTGTTCCACTTTCATGCCCATCACCGTAGCCCATGCCAACAACAACCTGAGCGAGCTCATCTTCATGACCGACACAAAGGTCTCCTGGTAATCCACTCCTTCAATTTGGCTTAATCCTTTTGCAACTAGTCGCGCCTTAAACCTGTCCACGCAGTCATCTACTCCATACTTTACCTTGAACACCAATGTGCTCCCAATTGTTTTTCTTCCTGGGGGCAATGCAACCAGTTCCCAAGCCTCGTTGACCTGGATCGATTGCATTTCTTCTTGCATGGCTCCCTCCCACGATCACCACCTGTGTATGACTCGAATTATTTTTGTTCGAGAATAATTTGTGTTGGATCAAACAAGCTTTGTAACACAACAAAACGAAACGAGATGAAATCTAGATGAAAACGAAATGAAGCGAAAAGAAGCGAAACTTAAACGAGCTCTGACATTGATTCATACTGGAAGCATAAAGATCGCAAAACGAAATGAAACGAAGTGAAACTAGACGAAAGAGAAGAATTTACGAAAAGATCAATCAGGCACTATAACGAGATGAGACAAAATGAAATGAAACAAGACGAAATGAAACAAAACGAAATGAAACCTAAGTGAGTTCTGAAATTGATAGGGGAAAATTCCCTACGGGGGATTGGTCTCACCAAGAAGCCCTATAGGGGAAGGGCCCACACTGCCCTTACATGCGTGATTGAGGGATACCACTTCCAATCCCGAGGGACGTCTTAATCACCCCGTGCTCCCTAGCCGATGAGGGTTTTCCAGGCCCCTAGAGGCACAACTGTAAGGAGGTTCAACATCATTCTTGATCGTATTGATCCTGTCTTCCCATATCGTAGCTCTAGGTGAGGCTGATAATCCTAGCTCCCTGGCTTCCCTCCCCTAGCTCTTTCCATGTAGTGTGAATACGTTCTTTCGGAGTTCAAGATCTTAAATCAATCGTATGACTGTGCATGGTTAAGATACTCCTATGCATTCTGCATGCATAAGTAGGAAGTGACTTCAAGACATATCCTGAGGGTTGATCCATCTAGACCTCTTTGTCCAGCTCGCCATGCAAGAAGGTTGTCTTCTCGTCCACAATGTGAATCTTGAGATTATAAGCAGCTGCATATGAAAATAGTAAACGTAGGAACAACTGTTTCACGATAGGAGAGAAGGTCTCAGTCAATACCATATCTATGAGAGAATCCCTTCGCTACAAGTCTTGCCTTATACTTTGAGACATCTCCATTTGGTCCATAGTTTAGCTTCTATACCCATTTGCATTTTGCAGCCTTTTGCTTATCTGGTAATGGTCGCAATGTCCATACCTGGTTCTTCCTCATGGATTCCATCTCCTCATTCATGGCTTGGATCCATTTGTCCTTCTCTGGACATTCAATTGCCTTCTCGAATGTCCGTGCTTCGCCACTGAATTCATAGAACTCTTCTGATGTAGAAGCTGAGCTGTTTGACAGATATCTTGTTGGCACTTTTCGTTGTCTTGTCGACCTTCTAGGAGATCCTCCTAGAACTGCAATGCCTTTACCTTTGTCTGCTCTGCCAGGTCCGGAACCATTTTGGTTTACAGGTACTGTAGTAGTAGGCTGTCTCTCAAAACTTTCTTCGTCTGATTTGTCACTCGAATGCGAAGCGACTTGAACATCTTTTTCTTCATGTTCATCCTCTGCTCCCTCTGTCACAATTGGCAGATCATGGTACTATCTTTCAAGAACTTCATAACTGATAGGATTATCGTTGGCCATCGTTCTTCTCTCATCAAATTTGACATCTCTGACTGTCTTCACAATGTTCGTCTCTGGCATATAGACTCTGTAGTATGTTGCAAATTTACTGTAATCATCAATAAAAGTAATGTAATATTTTGAGCCTCCTACTGAGATCACATTGAAAGGCCCACAGATGTCAGAATGCACTAACTCTAGAATCTTGGTCATTTTGTAGGAGTCCTTGACAAATGGAGTGCGTGACATCTTACCCTTCAGACATGCATCACAGGTCGTTGAACTGTTTGCATTCAAGATGCTCACCCCTGTGATTGCTCTATGATGGCTTGCTTGGTATAGTGCCATTGAATTCATATGGCATAGTTTCTTGTGCCATAGAGTATCTGGCAAATCATCATGAGTCTGATGCACTTGATCTGCAGGCAGGCGTACCTTTAAGTAATACAAATTGTCTTTTCTTCTGCCTTGAGTGATCAGGCCCACTGGTGTGAATAACACTAGGATGCTAGATCTTGAACTTTGCTCAAAAGTAAACATATTGACCACTTCAATATCTTTCAAGATTTGAATGAATGCATGTATTTGATCATAAAAACCAGCAATGATAACTATTCCATCTCCAAGATCCAAAGGATGCAAAACTATAATATTGGTTTCATTGAATTTTGACAATTCCAACACATTGACATGACAATGTTCATACATGAGATTAAACAAGTAAGGTAGAGTAAAAGGACACTTCCTTGCTGCTCCGAAAACCTTACTTGGACCTTCAAGAACCTGTAAAAACAGATCCAAAATGCTTTGCCCATGTGGCTCCCCTTTGATGCTTTTGACTAGCTTCCAATTGCTACTTGCCTCTTGGTGTTGATGAAGCAATTCAAGTTCAACATCTTGATCTTCCAATAGAACATCAAGGACTTTGCATTTATAAACATCTTCAGATTTGAATCTCTGAAGATACTCCCTCTCAAACACATGATTAACATCTCACAAGATCTCATCATTGCTTGATTTCAACCTTTTACTATAGTTAGTGAAAACAATGTCACCATCATAAACCAAAAGATAGATTTCTACAATTCTATCCAACATGAAGTAGAGTAGATGAAGCTGAGTATCAAACCTAATCAAACCAGCCCATTTGAGTTCAAACCAAATCTCAATGAGCTCACCAATGAGATCTTCCTTGCCTTGAAGAAACTGCCACTTGAGTTGCTCCATGTAGTCTTCTTCATCCAACCTTTTGCCATCTTGATCATGCATGAACACTCCACCACAATCATAGCATCCTTTGAGTTGATGAAGAGATGTAAGATCCATGTCGTTGATCTTCTCAAGATTCACTCTTCCTTTGCCCTTTCCTTCACAAGACTCCCTCTTAATGATCACACCACAAAAGTTAGCAATCTCCCTCTTGATAGTTGCATCATAAGAAATGGAAGAATCTCGAACATTAGAAGCCATGAAAAGAATACATAGTACCTTCAACATAAGAATGATTGAAGTACTTTTTCTTGTAAAACCTGGACTTCTAATCAGTGATATAGGTGATGATAATGAACCCTCACTATCATTCACAAAAGCATCATTCAAAGCACATCTTACTTTGAACACTTCACATTCATTTCTCCCTTTTGACTTGAGATCTTCCTCACCAAGTCTCATGATAGAACCTTTTGATCTACTTCTTCTAATCAATGATATAGGTAATGATAATGAACCCTCACTATCATTCACAAAAGCATCATTCAAAGCACATCCTACTTTGAACACTTCACATTCATCTCTCCCTTTTGACTTGAGATCTTCCTCACCAAGTCTCATGATAGAACCTTTTGATCTACTTTCTTTATGAATACATGTGACAACACTTGTTGCACAAATGACTTTCTTGGACACATAAAGATGCAAAGGAAACTTTTTCTTCAAACATGCTCAAAGCACCATCTCTTTCCACATGAGTAAAATAAGTCATTAGCACCAACCATTTCCAAAGAAGAGTTTTCATCACCTCCATTGAGATATGAAGCAACATCTCCAACAAACTTTGTCTTGTACCCTTTCTTCAACATTTGACCAACACTTAGCAAATTCCTTGAAAGTCAAGCCAAGGCAAATAGGAATTGAGCCAACTCCTTGTGACTAGTCATGTGTGAACTAGATCCACTATCTATCCACCGTGAATCCTTGTCACTTGTACTTGACATTAGACTTGAAGAACACATCATGAGAGAATCACAAGAATCTAGATCCTCATTAGAAGTACAAAAGTTTATTTGCTTGCTACCATCATTACTTTGCTTCTTATGACATTCATTTGCAAAATGACCTTTAATCCCACAATAAAAGCACTTGAACTTTGACTTATCTTTCTTTCTAAAAGAAGTAGAAGAGGAGGAGGAAGAGTGATCATCATGATCCAAGTTACCACCTTTGGAACATTTCCCTTTGCCTTTACCTTTGCCTTTGACTTTGCCTTTTGTGAATAAAGCCTCTTCACCTCCACCTTGCAAGGATGCATCATCAAGCTTTGATTGCAACCTATGTTCTTCAGCCAATAAGATTTCTTGCAAGTCAACCATACTTGGCAAGACTCTTTGAATGGCAAAACTTTGCACAAGGTTAGCATGTTCATCTAGCAAACCATTCAACATAACTTGGACTATTTCACCATCTTTTATGCTTTCATCAATGCATGCTAGATCATCACTTAAGGACTTAACCCTCAAGACAAATGCATGAGCATTTTCTCTTTCTCTTTGTCTACTAGAAAATATTTGCCTCCTTAGGGTCAATACCCTAGATGTGGACTTTGATTCAAAGAGCTTCTTCAAGGCATTCCATGCCTCACTTGCACTTTGACTTTTACCAGCTTCCTTGAAAAGTTCATTGGTAACATTCATTTAATGATATGAAGAGCCCTTTTAGCCTTCTTATCAGACCTTTGCTGCTCTTGAATTGTGGGTGGTCTCTCTTCAGTTCCTGCAACTATGTCCATGAGTTCATTCAACTCAAGTAAGGACTCCATCCTCACTTTCCAAGTAGAGTAGTTTGATGAACTCAACCTATCATTAGTTTCTAACATGATCCCACAATCGGAAGCCATGAATATAATATTCAACTTTTAGGCTCTGTCCTAATGCACTAGCACTCACTTTCCTCTCAACAAATGATGGATAAGGAGATCTTAGAAGATCTAGGACCCTAAAACACTTCTATCTTGAACTTGGCTGGTTTCCAAGCATAGAAAGGAAGATTGAAACACATGCAACACTTCGCACACACTAAGAATGGATCACAAACTCAAACGAACCTGAACACACTCTTGCTTAAGCTCTCAAACTTTCCAGCAAGTGACCAAATCAAGTTATGGTGTGAAGAGTTACTTGCATTCTTAGAAAATACAAAAGACTAGGTTGCCAAGAACACCTAGAATTGAACAAACTTGATCAACATATGGCCAACACACTAAGATATTGATTCAACCTGTAAAACCACATGTAAACCACACTTTTAAAAGTTTATAAACTCCATCAAATGATAAATACAAGCTTTAGAGGTGAATGAAAGAGGACAGTTAGTGAATCACAAGACTAGCTTCACTAGCTTGTCAAATCTTGGTGTTTAGATGTAGATCTAAGATCACTTCACATGAGAATGTTCCTCAACCTGTTAAGAACCTAAAAATACATTTGCATGATGGTTGAAACCTTCCAGCAAATGCTCCAATCAAATTACATAGGGAGAGTTACTTACATGCTCAACAAAGTACACCAAAATTTATTTAAAAGATTGTTGACAATCTGTTCACCCAAAAGGTGATCTTTCATCCAAGTGGGAGCTTTGCTCAGCCATTGAAACTTTACAAAAAATAGCAGCCAACTGGCTCTGATACCATGTGAAAAAATTGGATCTTGAATGGATCCAAACTCCCAAAATACTTGGCTAAGATCTTTGCACAACAAGCTACAAAAGCTAGAAATGGCAAAGCATCCTAATGCTATCTTTGATACACATGAACTTGACAAAGCATTCAAAAGACAAAAGAAACTAATAATAGGTATTGATGGTAGCCAAAAACAACAGCATACAAGCCCTACAACGGTAGCCTACCACTTTTGGAAACCTCTTAAGATCATACACAAAAGCTTGAAGACAATACAGAAAGCAATGCTCTCAATGGAGGAAGAAACTGTGACAATGATGTATTGATCTCTCTCAACAATACAAAAAGTTTCTCCAACCTATTCTCCACAAATTTCAGCCTAATATAGGTGAGAGAGATGACTCTCTCTCTTTTCTCTAGAACTTGGGACCCAATTTTAGGGCACCAATAGCCTAAAAAATCAAATTACAATATTGCCCTTGAAATTGTGGATTAATTTCATAACATTTTTTGATTATTTCAAAATGTAAGTAATCAGTGTATGTTTGGTAGACCCTAAATTGAGGTGGAAAGCAATCTAAGACAAAAAAGATCTCATGATTGGACCAAAATCAAAGACTACTATATCTTGTTTTGGTTTACTCCATGTAAAAAGTACAAAATTCAGCTATACAGCATTTGACCACGTACCACGTTTACTACTCTCAATGAGCTGAAAACCTTCCAACATCATTCATTGTTGTTTCATTAAATTTCCAACAATCTTCTCTAATTACCGTGTCAGATTCGGAGTGTAAAGGAAGAGAAATTGACCCATGATGACGAGCTAGAACTCTATTAGTTAGAACTTCGACTAGCATTTGTCAAAAATTGCAACCAGTAATTAATTTAATATGAGTGCTGGCATTAGCTGCAGCAACTCAAATTTAAAATTTAAATAGGAACATTCACTTTAACAATAGTACTTAGCAAACAGTTTTTTTGGAAATGTAGTGCTATAATGATTTCAACAAATGAATGAATGGTTCTACTACAATATTGCACTGATGATGATGTTGTTGCCACCTCTCTAGTTTGTATGGCACTCTTGCTCATATATATCTTTCATAAAGGATGTTGCTTGACATTTCCAACATGCCCACGTATAAGCAGCTTGCATGATCTGAAAATTATCAAAGGAACCGGTTTTCCTTTTCTTCTTTTCACTTTGAGGCCAGCTTAGAATGAAAGCCTCATGGCAATCCCTTTCTTCAGTCACACATGCGGAGGTCGATGGAAGATTGATATCAGCAGCAGCTTGGAGAGAGGTTAATATTGCTGCGTGTGTAGCTACTGGACTGAGAGATAATTTTCCATGCTTGGAAGGATTGCGAATTGCAATACGTTTGCATGAGATGGAGCAAAAACGGTGAAGATGATCTATTATTCTTCTTCCACAAATCCCACATGAAGGTACATCCGACCTTTTGGTGGTATTGATCTTAGAGGGTGGACGACTTTGAAGAAAGAGATGATCACTACCGTTGAAGGAATAGACCTGGATCCCCGAAATATCCAATAATGTTTGAACATCACGCACACGTACTGCATCCTTGCGAGAAGCTTTCCTGACCCGGATGCACGTATGATTCGTTGTTGATGATGATCTATGATCGTAGAGGACGGTGTGCAAACAAAAAGGTCCTTTACCGCAGCTGATGCAAAAATAAACTTCATGTGCATTCGTATCACATGAGCATCTTCCATGGCACGAAGTGAAATACGTAACTCTCAAAAAATCATGGAGCCATGGAGGTTCTGGAAAGCATTGCTCCTCTACAGCCGTCTTCAAAGGTAAGTCACGAATTTCTTTTGGTTTTTCAGGAGCCTTCTGCTGCTGATGTTGCTCCACCATTTCAATGTCCCGAAATATGAAATAACCAAGTCCTACAAAAAATCAATGATGTACAGACAGATCTAGTAAGTTCTTTCTTTAGCTGTAAAATGTTGAATCTGGCCAACACGTTAATTTACTCCTAATACATATTCAACAGATACATGAGACTTTTAGCGAGGTGACATGTACTAGGTGGATACTGCAGGCAAGCCAAAAGTTAATAAACTTCTAAAAAGCAATGCAACACAGCACAACATCTATCAATATAATAATATCAATTACAACAATATTCTACATGTACTTTTACATTAAATGATTGTTTCAGGCATGGGTCGAAGCAGGGTGCTCTGAATCTTGGTACTCTAATGCATGCAGCCAGAATAGCACTGAATTGTTACATGTAGTAGTTTCTGACTTTTGTTCCAAGCTGAACGAGCCCAACATTAGGGTTTTCGATAGATAACCAACATATGCCTCAGATAGAATTCAGTATCTCAATAACACTGAAAGATGTGCAAGATAAGATGTTCATAGATTTTTAACGGAATCTCTGAATTTCAGTACTGGATTCGTTAAAATTCAGTGGTACTCACGAAGCCATCAGCGCTTGTTTGCCAGAGCGGGAGAGGAGTTTTGCCCAGAATTAGCAGCTGGAAAATGGACTAGTTGAGAGATGTCATCCTGAGTTAGAAAAGGTCATCCTCACAAACTCAATTGATACTAAAGTACCATGCCACATACTGGAATGAATGCCGGATAACTGAGTAGTAATGATAGTCCTCGGACAAGAGCCTGACGGATCTTCAGAAAATTCAAACGCTTGAACGCCACATGACTAAGCCTTGAAAAGTTCAGAATCTGCTTAAATGTCACATGACAAAACCATGAAGGGGGGCTAATGGATCAGAAATCGTCGAAGCTAGCCAGTCAGGCAGCCAATCCACAGAAACAACAGAACAGGTCACTTCAAGCTTTACAGTATCTTGTCTGCACGATAACCCCATACAGGCCCAGTTACACAAGCGCGCCATGCAGAGACAGTTACCATTTATAAGCAATTATACTGTCAAGCACAAATAGTTGGGTGCTTTGCCAGCACCAAAGATCTACTGTAGTGTACCTCAATTACCGAATACAGATTACATTGCCAAAATGATCATAAGAAAGGAATACTCGCTCCACCTGTTGGCCGGGACATCGTATCAAAAGTCTGGCTCAAACAAAAATCATCCGTTTGCAATTGTGTTGATGAAGAAGAAGCCACGGCCATACTGCACCCCCCGGGAATCATATCAAGACACCGAATTAGCCAATTTCAACCTATTAACAAACAGTAACGATCATTCAACAGTGGTAGCTACTAGGGGGCGTAGCATTACCGGAATGCTTTTTGGTAATTATCAATCAATCCGTCACGCGGATCACAGCCGTAGTACTGAAATTAAGGCACACGCACCGGGTAGCAAGAGCGAGAAAGAGAGCCGCGATCGAGCGAACAACAAGAGGGCGTGAAATGCGCATGCATGAGTATGTGAGTACTGAGTGAGCCCAGCCTTTGGATAAAAACAAAAAGCAGCAGCAGCAACAAGAACCCACAAATTATAAAAAATCAGAAACTTGTAGAGAGAGAGAGAGAGTGTGTGTGTGTGTGTGTGTGCGCTCTGCTTTGCTTTTCAGCCTTTTGCTATTTTTTGACGAAGAAACTAAGGCTTTGTTTGCATTTTTTTAAGCTGGAATGCTACAAAATAGAAAAGAAAAGTGAACTTGAACGGATGGGCTGGAGTTTGAAGGGAATGGTTTCTTTTAGATGGATACTATCATTTTTAGTAACTATGATTCTTGAGCCTTTTCAAATAGGTAATGCCTTGACTTTTTGAAGCTTTTAAAAGTGGAGCTCAAGTGATAAGAATTATTATAGCCCTTAAGGTTACGACAACTTCACCTCGCCTCACAATAATGTCAAAAAGATTCTAGCAAATTATATGAAGTGGCCCATTTTGGGTTCCTCAAGGAATTGTAAATCTTCGACAATTTACTATGTACGATCGAAACTTTGAACTTTTTCGGATCAGTACTATAACTTTAACCGTGAAATGTGAACATATGTTTAGAGGATACATCTCAAGATACTACTACTCAACCTCAAGAGACAAGGTTGGAGAGGTAGGGACAAACCTTTTGGTGCAAGAAGGATTGAAGTCGCAGGTGACAAACGCAAGGAGAAGGATGTACCGTGTGTTACATTTTCACCAGGAAGCCGATCACCTGACAGGAAGCTCCCTAAGTGGTTTGAGAGATTGTTGGAGAGCCGCGACATGGATGACTTTCTAGGATCATCTAGCCAGTGAGAGCTACGAAGATCAACAAGAGAGAAGACACAACCTGAAAGGTATGAAGCAAATTATGCTCTCCTATCTAGCATTATTCAAACCAAAGAACCTTCGACTTATGGTGAAGCGAAGGATGATGACATTTGGGTCAAGGCCATGGGAGAGGAGATGGAGTCAATTGCTAAGCATAACACATGGGACTTAGTAGAACCACCAGTTGGCAAGAAACCCATTGGTTGCAAATGGGTATACAGGACTAAGTATCATGCAGATGGAAGTATAGCAAAGCACACAAGGCAAGATTGGTGAGGCCTTTGCATCAGATGGATGTGAAATCTGCTTTTCTAAATGGTGAGTTAGAAGAAGAGGTGTTCATGGATCAACCTGAAGGCTTTGTAACAAAGGGACAGGAAAATAAAGTATGTCGCTTGAAGAAAGCACTTTATGGTCCTAAACAGGCACCACGTGCATGGTATAGCAGGATTGATGCCTACTTTCGTTCAAAGGGGATGGTGAGAACACACTCTGATCCAAATCTATATGTCTTATGCTCTGATGGTATGGTCGCTTTGATTGCTCTTTATGTTGATGACTTGATTATTACGGGAAATAATCAAGAGATGATAGATATGATCGAGAAAGACCTCATAGAACAATTCGAGATGACAGATCTCAGCCTGATCCATTATTGCCTTGGAGTAGAGGTGTGGCAAAAAGGACACAAAGTGGGTTTAACACAGGTGAAGTATGTCAAAGAGTTGCTGCACAAGTTTAGGTTGCAGGATTGCAAACCAGTAAATACTCCTATTGAACCAGGTAAAAAGCTTTCTAAGCTTGATGAGTCACAATCGTTTGATGCTACATTGTATAGGCAGTTAGTAGGGAGCTTGATCTACCTTACCACAACTAGACCAAATATATGCTATGTTGTTGGCATTGTAAGTTTTGCGTTATGTGAAAGGCACTTCAGATTATGGCTTGATTTACAGGAAGCATGATGGTTTACCTGAGTTGTATGGCTATGTGGATGCGGATTGAGGAGGTGACTATGATGATCGTAGATCCACCAAAGGGTATGTATTCTAGTTTTGTGGTAGTTGCTTTTCCTGGTCTAGTAAGAAGAAAAGTACAATTGCTCTATCCACCATAGAAGCAGAGTATAAGGCAATGTGTAGTGCAGCACAGGAAGCTATATGGTTGAGACAAATCTTGGAAGAAGTTGGCATGAAGCAGAAAAATCCCAAGACATTACATAGCGACATTCAAAGTGGCATTCAGCTAGCAAAGAATCCAGTGTTCCATGCGAGAACTAAACACATTGAGATTTAGTATCACTTTATACATGAGAGACTACTGAGTCATGAAATTTATGTTGTTCATTGTAGCACAGAAGAACATCTAGCTGATATTTTCACCAAGCCACTTGTTGGAGAAAAGTTTGATAAGTTTAGATCAAAGCTTTCTATACTTGAAGTTTGTTGACTTTAAAACTATGTATATGACTGTATAAAAAGTAGACTCTACTTTAAGGGAGAGAGTTAGAATTAAAGTAGAATTACTGTGTTATTGTACTGTGGGTCCTATCAGTTGATAAGGATCAGTTGGCCTTGCCACGAGGCAAGTCGACGGGACACGCGTCCCGCCAACGGCAACCTGGGTCATGCATGGGTTGCCTGAGTGAACAACTATATGTACAATGTAATTTCATTTTAAGAAATACGGTTGCTATGGAACTTGCTATGGAGAGTGTTTTTCTGTCTGTGTTACTGTGTAGCATGATCTGTGTGTGCAAAGCAAATTCTAAGTCTCGGATCGTAGGTGTTTGTCCCATTCAATATAGTCCCTGACCCTTTATCGTTTTCCCATTTTGACTTTACTCAACAGGAGAAATGGGTCTTCCAGGAACTTTCTTGGTTTAAAGCACGTAATGTGAGCCGCTTTTATCGCTTCCCAAGTAAATTTTTCTTCCTCTGACAGGTTGAGAAACCAATCCTGAGCCACTGCCAATAAGGACATGGGGAACATCATCAACTTTTCCGCAGGTGTCCGTTCGCCGTAGATTTCACAGGCTTGCTTGTAGATCTGGAGGAATCGGATGGGATCTGATGATCTGTCATATTTTGGTATTTCCATCCATGGTGTTCTCCGGAATTCCTGCAAGGGAGCGACAGGTACGGGTTGGCCCATTGGATCCATTGGTGCTGGTTCCGGTTCTGTCTCTTGTTGCACAACTGCTAATCTGGGAAGGTGTGGTGCTTGATCTGCTATCCTTCGTGCTATTGATCGTCCTGATCTCAGATTCATCCCCCTGGAGCTACTGTCAGTCATGCAAGGGTTAATTCACACTGGTTTTGGAGATATAAAAATCTGAAGAGATTTCAGGCTCTTTTTCCCTCCAAAAATGCAAATTGGTGTGTTTTTTGGGTTTTTGGCTGGTTGGTTTGGGTTTCAAGCCCTTAGAGGCTGTTCAAGGCCTCCTCTACCCTCTCACACCTCCTCCGCTAGCTGTGAATAGTCCAAACACAAAAAATAGAGAACTAACTCTAAACTACCAAAAATCTACCTAAAACTACTCTAAAAAACAAGAAAATAGCTAAAATGCAACTAAACTAGTTAGTGGAAATCTATCCCCAGCAACGTTGCCACTGTAGGGTCAAAGATCTTGCGTAGTATAGCCCTCCCGCCTGTCAACAAGGGTTAGTTCACTGGATAGGTACCTAACTATGCATAGATGCTATTTTTAGTTAGTTTCCTACTCTACCTCCACTAACACTACTCACACTAACTCTACTCTTCCTAAACTAGCTTCGTCATGAATTTGTGTAAAGAGAGGGGATAGAATAGAAGAGGAAGAAGAAGGAGAAGAGAGGAAGAGAGAGAGATGAGATGGAGGTTAGCTCAAATGCTCAATGTCATTGCTTATGGAAAAACCTTAACTAGCATGAACCAAAAAATATGGGAAATGAAAATAACAAACAATCACAACAATAACATAAGTAAGAGTGAACAGCAAATGAGGATGCTTGAGCTCTCAAAATGATAGAGTCTCCTCCTCTCTATTAAGCATGAAAATAGTGTATAAATGGTGCCTCTTTATAAAATGGGGAAGGCCCTTGCCCCAAAATCCTGTTGGCGAATATTTAGATTGATCCTATCCATTCATCTTGGACCCAACTTGATCCAAGGGTCCATAAAAAGTACATTGAAATTCACAAGATTCATGTGAGTCCCAATTTGGACCCAACTCTAAAAAGTAATCTTCTAAGTTTAAAAATGACTTTGGGCCTCTAGTTTTATTTTAATTCAAAGGCCCAAGTCTATTTTATTTTATTTACAACTCAAGTTTGCGTGCTCATTGGGCCATGGGCTTACGCGCGCAGGATGTCATGCTCTCGCAACACATTTTATTGGGCGAATTTATTTATTTACAATTCGTTGGGGATACCCCCAACACTTCACCAAGTTGGCTAAAAATGACACTCAAATTTAAGCTAAATAAAACGTCTACTAATCTATGAATCTACAATTAGAAAATTCAGCCAGAAGGATATCAAAAATAAATAGATAAAAACACATAGCAAAACTCTAATTAACTAAATTTGGAGTAGTTTCACTGAAAGTGCCATAACTTTCTCATTATGGCTCCAAATTCAAAACTCGGACAAAGGGCTACTAATTCAAATTTACAAGAGATCACTCAAGAAATAAAAGATAATAGATCATTTTTTCTTGGGGTGATTGAAGATGATGATCTTACTACCGTGTATGTCATTGTTGTTTCTCTTTCTTATGAAGATACATTTCATCCAAGGAGATACCGCTGGCATCCATTGAGGTGGCAAGACAAAGCTCCATCGAGGCAGCGTGTTTGATTGAGAAGTATTTTTCCACATCCATTCTCACCATTCAAATGCATCTCATTATGCATTTAAAGATGAGGTGGCCATTGCAGGTACATCATAAACTTGCGTCAATTGCCTATTCTTAATCCATCCTAAAATATTGCTATTGTGGTAATTCTCATGTTCTCTCACTAACATTGATCCATTTTTTAATTCAGGTACTGTCCATAGCCGTTGGATGTTTTTCTTGGAATGATTTATGAAAACATTGAAAGGCTTCATAAGAGAAAGAGCAAGGCCTGAGGGTAGCATTGTGGAAGGATGGCTAGTGCAAGAGTCCATGGTTTACACAAGTTCCTTGCTCATAGCGATCATTCTCTTCCTCATCGTTGGGATAAGAAGGATGATCAGCGTGTTGTTGGAGAGATCGTGATAATGGATTCGATGACACATTTTTGGAGCATGATCATGTGCAAGCTTCACAAGCTAATGAGTTGATCGTGATGCATCATCATCAGATGGATTGACGACACACGACACACCTTCTCGATTTCACTCGTACTCACCGTCGCCATTAGTTTTTGAAGATTAGCTTATTAATGTTGAAGCTATAGGAGATATTTGGGTAGAATTAGAGATAGACTCATTTGGTTTGGCAAATTTGTTGCATGATGATTCATCAAATGATAACGAGGAACCAACAAATGACTAAGTGAGACAATACCATGTATTTCAACTCATTGTAGTATTAATCATATTGCTCATAGATGCAATTACACTTTATTAATTGACTAGTTGACATCGAAGAAGAAGTCGATGCATGTGAGTACACAATTTGTGATCATCATTTTTTTGTGATAGATAAATTTCTTTATTCACTTGTGCATATGGCAACCAATGTTGATAGAAAATGGAATTCAATGTATTGATAGGTAACAAATTCCAAAAGTGAGATCCATTTACATTCTGTTTTATACCATGGTTTATACCGAGGGGCCTTTTTTTCATCAGTCTCGGTATTACCCTCGGTTAGCACAGTGTCCTGGAATTCCTCTGGCCACCTAGACCCTCTTTATAACCCTCTCTATAAATGTCTCAAAAACAAGTTCAAATTTGGTAGGCTTATACCAAGGTCAGCCTCGATATACCCCTCAAATTAGCTTCATTATACTGATGTATATTCTGAGGCCCTCTAGTGAATTTATAACCCTATCTATATCCCTCTTTATAAATGCTTTAAAAACAAGTTCAAATTTGGTAGGCTTATACCGAGGCCAAACAACGGACTTGAGTCTCGAGCATTTTGCTCCCCCCGCGACTCATTTTAAAAACTATCTTTCAAAGAAACGCTTAAAAAAAGCCTTGGTAATCGCCCATCCTCTTGTAGTGAGATAACTCTCTATCAAAAGAACTTACATAATCTTGTTAATTCTTCACCAAGTTGGCTAAAAATTGACCCAAATTTAAGCCAAATAAGACATCTAATGATCTATGAATCCACAATTAGAAAATTCAGCCAGAAGTATATTGAAAATAAATTGATAGAAACATATAGCAAATCTCTAACTAACTAAATTTGGAGTATGATCGAACTCTCATGTGATGGTAGGCACATAAACCAAAGAAAACACCAAGAAAGGTCTCAAAGAGAAGTATTAACTAACCTAATTATATTTTGATTTAGTATCATGGCTACATTAAGCAAAGCTTATTGTTGTGCACATGGGCTAATTACATGCATGACATGATAACCCAACCAACTAGAAGCTTGTGATCAGTCACCTAAGTTTCAACCCCAAGCCACAGTGTGTGAATTCAAGGTGTGGGAGAGAGAGAGAGAGAGAGAGAGAGAGAGAGAGAGAGAGAGAGAGAGAGAGAGAGAGAGAGAGAGAGAGAGAGAGAGAGAGAGAGAGAGAATTCAGGGAATTTCCAATGGTAAGAGGGCGAGTTTCTAACTGTATATCTAGCATACAAGAGCCTATGCATGATGCCATGCAAACCGCATGTTGATTGGTCTCACCCTAGGTCCTATTATATTGATAGCCTCTATACATGCATACTAATCATCACATACTATGTGCAGCTCCACATGTCACGGATAGGAGTGTTTGGATCCTCACAAGCTTTTTCACTACTACATAACTGGCCTTGAAAGGATTTTAAAGGCATGATTGATAATCTTGATAACTAAAGGGCCAGAATACTCAAAATTCTCGTATCTGCACATGGACATAACACGCTAGACTAGTAGTAGAAGCTATTGAGCGTTATGACGTATTGAGTTGCTTTGAGGTCTCCACGGCTTGGCCTAATATATATATATATATATATATATATATATATATATGTGTGTGTGTGTGTGTGTGTGTGTGTGTGTGTGTGTGTGTGTGTGTGTGTGAGATTCAGAATATTTATTGCTTCATATGTATTTGATTCAATCTTCATGTCATTTTACTTAATGCTTTGCTAAATAAATGTGCTCTTGTCTAGTATTATTTAGGTTTTGTCATGTACAATCACTTTTGTCATAGATTACTAATATATTATTGATCTTATAAGTCACATAAAAGCTTATTCATATGAGAAACATGATGTCTAGCCTAATATCACTATAAGCTGCAAGCAAGTATAAGGATTCTGATCATAATTTTGTGAGACGCAAAGTTCTTGTGTACATATTATACAAAAAAGATGATTCATCCTCATCTCCTATCAGCTCGTGCTATATAAATTGTGGTTTCATCACTTGGAAGGTCAATGAATGGATCATCATCAGGTGGTATCCTCACTATACCATCTTTCCCACTGGATGTATCTATCTTCTCAGCATCCTCGTCTTCATACATCTTGGATTCATCAAAGATAACATCACGACTTACATGGATTTTGTTTTCCACATGATCAAAACATCTATAGCCCTTCACATGATCATCATATCCTAGGAATATGCACTTGATAGCTTTTACATCAAGTTCACATCTCTCTTCCTTAGGAACGTGTACAAAGGCCTTACATCCAAAGATTCGCAAGTGGTTCACCTTTGGTTTCTTCTTCGTGAATGCTTCCTCATGTGTTATCTTTGGTATGGCAATGGTAGGACTTCTATTTTGAAGATAGACTGTCGTACTGCATGCTTCTGTCCAAAAATCTTTTGGTAGTTTCATCTCAGCTAGCATAGATCTGGCACTTTTCACAATCGTACGATTCTTGCGCTCAGCTACACCATTGAGAGCAGGAGTATGAGCTTGCGTAAATTGTCTTTTAATTCCACATTGATCACAAAGATCATTGAAGTCATTAGACTTGTACTCACCTCCACTATCTGATCTTAGGACTTTGATCCTCCTACCTGTCTGATTTTCGACCAATGCTTTGAAGCTCTTGAAGTTGTCAAATGCATTTGATTTCTTCTTCAAGAAGTAGATCCATGTCTTACGTGACATATCATCAATAAAGGTCATGAAATACAAGGCTTTACCTAAGGACATGGTCCTCATAGGCCCGCATAAATCTGTGTGGATTAAATCCAGATTGTTCTTTGCTCTTGCAACACCCGCTTTATTGAACTTCTCTCGATGCTGCTTCCCATATACACAAGATTCGCACATCGATTTCAAGTGATCTTCTATAGTAGGCAATCTTGTTACAGGTAGTTGGATTGAAACAGTGCCTATCCCCTTGATCTTGCACACCTCACCATTTGGTTGTGAAACGGATGTTCCATTATCCAACACTTTCAAGCTACTAAACCAATTCTTGTTACCTGTCATGTGTCTTGTGGCTCTCGAGTCAATATATCATGCTTGATCATCTTGATTAGATGACAATGCAGATATGAAGATGCTAGAGTCTTCAATATCACCCTCATCGACAAGGTTACCTGCTTGTTTTGGTTTTCCCTTGCCTTGTTCCGCCAAGAATTTGCGACATTCACTCTTCCAATGGCCCTTTTTACCACAATGGAAGCACTTGTCTTTCTTCTTGATCTTACTGGAAGATCCCTCATCCTCTTGAGGCTTGGTAAATTGTTGCTTAGACTTCTTCTTGCCCTTGCCCTTGCCTTGCTTTTGGCATGTCGCAAGTGCTTGATCGTCAGTATTTTGACGTCTAGCTTTCACCATTTCTCGCCGTTGCTCTTCTTGCATCAAGATTCCTGTGAGCTCGTCAAAGGTTGGCAATCTTTCTCTTGATGCTATTCCGCTCACAAACATCTGATAGGGTCCTGCAATGCCATACAATGCATTGTGCACCAACTCCACATCACGTATGCGCTCACCAATAGAATGTAGTTCATCCCTCATTGTCTTGATTCTAGTCATGTATGTCTGAATGTGCTCTCCTTGTTCCATTCGGGCACTATTCAGCTTTGACTTCAGAAACATGATTCTTGATGGATTTGACGTCTCGAACTGCTCCTTTAGCACATCCCATGCATGCCTGGGTGTAACAGCACTACAAATATGGGGATGATGTGATCCTTCACTGACAAGTTAATGAAGTTCAAAGCTTTCCATCTTTTTGTTGAACACTTTGATATCCACTTCATTTGGCGGCCTTCTCTCATCGCCTATGACGACTTCCCACACATCTTTCTCCATCAGTATGTTTTTCATTTTGAATTTCCACATTGCATAGTTGGAAATCCCGTCCAATTTACTACTTTCACTCAAAATGGACTCTCCCATATTTGCCATCGCAAAACTGCTTGAAACTTCTGTCGTAGGCTAAAAGCAGTATGCCGAGGCCAATTGTGATGTCAGAAGTTGAAAATAATGACCTGCACTTTTTCCCTTACAAGGCCACTCACTGCTTTCCCACCAATTTGAAAGCCAAATCGGCGTCACCTTCCGAAATGCACTCAGTCGTCAACTCCCAACTACGTGCCCAGTGGAATGGTAAAATCACTTTTGGTGCACTCCGAACACCTTCTCCACTGCAATCACTCTGTTTTCTTGTATCGTACTTGTAGGTACAGTCCGGGTGCCCTTTGTTTGGAGGTTATAGCCTTTCGTTTGGGTCAAAACGAGCAAAGGACCCAAAATAGAGATTTTCTTTGTTTTTGAGCTGTTTCTTCACCCTGAAGAAACTTCACTCTTCACTTGTGAAGGGACCCAACTCCAATTTCCGTATGAAAATTTTTATTGAAGTTGAAGGCCAAAATACACTTCAATTCTTCAGGGCCCACTTCAGTTAAATCCAACGATAGGTCTCAATTCTGTGGTCCAGATGCAATTAATCTTGTTCGTCGATCATTATGGAGATGATCTTGTGGACTTCCTTGCATCGGTGCATCGAACTACACTTCTGAAGCCGTTGGACACTTCAAAACACTAAACTGTTGCCCCCGTTCATCGCGCGTGCGCTCCACGCTCCTCTTTGTCTACAACTGCGCCTCTCCAAACTGGTTTTTGCCTGATCAATTTCATTTTTGGATTGATTTGAGCACAATCTGAGGCCAAACAGCAGATGGAACAACTTACGACGTAGTTTGACCAGAAACTGAAAGCCTTACAGGGAGCTATAGCAGTAATGCCACATCAACCGGAACCAAACCAGCTACAGTATCCACGACGGGAAAATTTATGGTGTTCAGTGTGCACGCAAAACCATACAGTGAAAGAGTGTCTAGTCCTAAAGCAAAATTTGAGATTGACACATAGATTCTGCCATCTGTGCAATGCAACATCGCACGATATGGCATTTTGCCCATTTAACCCCCGGATTGCTCAACAGAAGAGAAGTCCTTATCAGACTTCTCACCCTTACCATCAAGGGTCACCCAACGCGGCACCAAGGTATGACGCACCGAATCAACAACAGCGTATGGCCTTACCTGCACCACCAGGGCCAGCCAATCAACAAGTGGCCCATGTAAACCTGACAGCAGCGGAACCAGAGATTCAAATGCCACCTCAACCTGAGCAGCAACAATGGTACGGACCAGATGAACCATTTATGGATCCTGCCATATGTTGGATTTATTTTCTCTAGCTCTCCTAAATCCCATTTTAATCTGCCTCCATTCATGCTGCATATTTACTAACATTGTCACGCAGTCGGCATATTTACATGCAAATTCGCACAGACGAAGAAAAGGCGAAAGAATCATGACACTGTGTTTCTACACAGTTTAAGATGACAGACGAAAAGGGGACACTATCTTACAGAATGCCAAAAGTGCCCTAAAAGCTAAGGCACCATGTAAGTCTTATCCTAAGGCCATTCGTAAGAGTGACACACTTTTTGCATCATCACCAATGTTCACTTCAACATTGGCTGACATCGCACCCTTTTCACGCTCACCCCATGCAGTTGCGCTAACAAATTGGACAAGGATTGCAGCCACCCATGATCTCTTACAGATAGCACATTCACTCTGTACTTTCACATCTGCACACTTGTAATATTATGTAATATATATATACTGGACACCATTCGTGTAATACACGATGAAGAGAGCAGAAGAAGACAATATAAACGAAGTAGATGCCCTGAGCATTGATTCTTCATTTTTTGTCAGAATTAAGGTTTAATTCTTTTTTACATATTGAAATAAGCTTTGTAGGGCATGTCGTTTCATCCGCTACTGTATTGTGCTCTACCGCATTATTGACATGTATACATGATATACTTAATCTGATACAGTTCATTGTTCTGCATTCAGATCTCTGTTAATATTGCCATGCTTATCATTCATTCTGTCTGATCTTTCTAGTTGTTCTTACTAGTAATAGACGACTAAATGTGAATCATTCGTGACTAATTATCAGTCGAGCACAGTCTAGCTCTTTGTGAATCATTCGCGGCATATAATTTGTCTTGTTTTTCACGACAAATTATTCTTCTGGCGCTTCATCTATTAATGTTTGGCTACGTAATCTAGAATGACCGTGAGTTCTATCACTAAAGTTCTGTCATTCTGATAGGCGTAGTCATGCTTACAGAGAGAGTCGTATAATTCATTCCGCTGCGCACAAACATTTTCTGTTCGAGTTCGTTTCTTGTTCGCTTCTTGTTTGAGTTCATTTCTCGTTCATGTTCGTCATTTATTCTCTCCCCTCTCTATCCAACACCATAAATGAATATTTTATGGCCTATGCATCTCAAACTCAACATCAAGACAGAAGAAATTATGGTTGCTATGGCTGCGGCGAAGGACACAGAATTGCAGAATGTCCCTACAAGGGACAATGTACATCTTTCTGTCGAGAATGCGGTTATGGAAACTGTTACAAGAATTGTCCACTTAAACATGGAACCAGTGCACCTCTCAACTTTATTGTGATACAACAACCAGCAGTTCTAGCAGGGATGCCATCACAAGGGTGACAATTCCTTCGAATGTAAGGGAAGAAAGAAGACAGTACCAAAAGATACGACACTGGGTACAAAAGGCACAAGTGGAGGAAAAAGAGCAGGAAAGGGATAATCCCACGGAAGCTCCAACCACGCACTAAAAGGCTCACATTTTTAATGGCGAGCCGTGTTAGTTTACCACTCAGGGAACTACTTCGGATTGCACCACAAGCGAAAAGCCTTCTAGTTAAATGGGACTGGCGAAAGCGAATGAGGAACTAGTAGTGTCTGAGCCCATATATTGTACGAGCTATGAAGAAACAAGTAACGTCCTCCACATCGGGACAACATCGGAAAGTGAGGAACACAATATCACTTTGCCAATCAAACACAAGAGATACGAGGATGAGGCAGCAGTGGTAGATGGAGTATCGGGTGTCAATTTGATCTCCACTACTTTGTAGGAAAAATGGGGTTTACAAGGATTAAAACCAGCAAGATTTGCCATTAAGCTGGCAGATCATTCCTGTGTGAAACCAAAAGGTGTAGTTGCTGATATCCCTGTAAAAATAGCAAGCATGCAGTTTCTGATCACTTTTGTAGTCATGGATATACCTGAATCTCCAACTGCATACCATGTGTTACTAGGAAAACCATGGTTGAGGACTACGCAAGTAGTACACAACTAGGGCACGGGAAAATTCACTTTTGAAAACAGAGAGCAGGTTGTGAAGGTTGATCCAACCACATGGGCGGTGAAACCTATTGCACCCAAGGCTGATGACGGATCATCCATGATTGATCGCCCAAGGCCAGCCAACGGAGGTCACTATGATTCAAAAATGGATGTCGTGATATGGATGGATGCATTAGAAAACTATTGATTGTCAGGCTTGTTAATATGAATCAGATCCTGAACCCAGTACATCTTCACCAAAGTGTTACACTATGGGCACACCAATCACAATTGGGGTGAATATGATAAACATAGCATGGCTATCAGCGAAACCTATTGAGAACCCAGTGGACGATGATTTAGGCCCTTGGCAACATGCTCTAACTTATGATAAGGAGATTGAGCTGACTGATGAGCAGGTCCTACACCACATGGACCCATCGTTACGGAATTCGAAAAGTACCAGCTCAACCACCGCAAAAGTCTGCTATGGCGAAAGTCTCAAGGATCGATCCACCCACCCAAGGCACCTGCGAATAAGAAGAGTCAGTTGAAGCAACACTACAACCAGGTGATCCGATGGAGTGATCTACCGGAAGAAGCGATAGCTATAGTGGATGTTGATATTCGCAATCATGAGGCGAATATCACGGTAGTTCCAATGAAAGACAACAAGGAAGAATCCACCAAAATGACAAAAAAGGACAAAAAGAAGGTGTTGGATTCCTTGAAGTCAATCAAGATGGACTCATATACCGCGTCATCTTCTACATAGGTGACAAAAAATCAAAAAATGACCAGTCGGACTAAGATCAATATGCTGAAAGAGGAATCTCGACGAGCTCCAGTTCACGAGATGCCTGAGATTTTCAAAAATTATACCTCTTGGACGACGTGGTATTAATGATGTCGCAAGTCCAGCGAGAACCTAATCAAAGTCAAGCACCAGCAGAACAAGTCTTCGAGGGACCTGCGTGAACACAATCGATGAAGCTTGCCGAGTCAGGTGAAGAAGAAAAGATAGTGCATGTGGAACAACACATTCGCTTTGAACTGTGGGTCGTCCATTAATAGATATTTGCAAACACAGATCGCCTACTGTCTGTCAAATTTTTATTAAGATACTCTCTGTGCTATTGTTGAACATGGTTAGATTTTACTATGGCTGAGATGTGTGGGATATGTTACATATTTGAGATGCGAGATGTGTGAGATCAGTCACCATCCAAATGTGCTAAATGCAGCCACCAAAAAGGACCATTTTTCTTTACCATTTATGGAAAGTGTCCTCGACAGAGTAGCTGGCACCGAAGCCTACAGTTTTCTAGACGGCTTCAGTGGCTGCAACCAGGTGAAGATATCCCCCCAAGACCAACACAAGATAGCATTTGCCACGGAATGGGGAACCTATACCTATAAAGTGATGTCATTCGGACTTTGCAATGCCCCAAGCACCTTCCAGCAAGTCATGTAGGCGGCATTCAAGGATTATTTGCAATAATTTCTAGAAATTCTCTTGGACGATCTATGGATGCATGGACCAGACTCAGAACACTTATCAAATTTGAAGAAAGTGTTACAGAAATGCTACGACTACCAGATCTCCCTGAATCCAAAAAAATGTTGATTTTGGGTGACACATGGCTTGATTCTCGGCCACATAGTGTCAAGACATGGGATCTCCACAGATCTATCAAAGTTCAAGATCGTTGTTGATCTACATCACCAGGGACGATCCGCAAAATCTACATCTTTATGGGTCATGCTAAATATTATAGAATCTTCATTCTTGATTTTGCAGAGCTAGCCTGACCAATTTACAGACTCTCAACGGATCCACAGTGGAACGAGGAAGCCCTAAAGCCTTTCCAAAAGCTTAAGGATGCATTGGTTTCATCACCAATCTTATGCCCACCCAATTGGTCCATTGAGTTTCATGTGCATACAGACGCATCAAAGTATGCAGTTGGAGTAGTCTTAACTCAGTAAGGTGAACACAAAAAGGATTTTCCAATCCGATTTGTAAGCCGACAGCTCAGTGATACAGAAATGAATTACTCAACCATAGAACGAGAAGCACTGGCAATGATCTATGCGGTTAAGAAATTTTGACACTACCTGATGGCCACACATTTTGCTTTTTATACGGACCATAAACCCTTGCTCTATCTCGTTAATAAAACTTGCAATACCTGAAGAATCACCAGATGGCTACTTCTGTTATTGGAATTTGATTTTTGGATAGTAGTTCGCAAGGGAAAGCAACACTACATGGTAGATCATGTGTCACAATCAAGGGAAAGGAGATTGCCACCCAACCCGACGATGAGCTGGCAGATACTGTCTTATTTTATGTGGACACAGTACCAGAATGGGCTGCCGACATTGTTGAATATCTAATGAGGGGCCAACTTGACAAATCACTACCAAAGGCGGAACAACGAAAATTGATCTTGAAGGCTAGACCTTATCAGCTGCCGGCCAGTTGTATCGAAGAGGACCAGATGGAATTCTTTGGTGGTGTATTCTTCCTCATGAGGCCACCCAAATCATTTCACTTTCACATGAAGGCATGGGTGGAGGCCATTTTGCATCCGACATTACAGTTCGCAAGATCCTGCAATCAGGATGTTGGTGGCCAACGATTCATAAGGATACGGAGGAATACTTGAAAAAGTGCGATGTGTGCCAAAGGACAAGGAGACCAACGAGATTGAGTTATGACCTACTGCACCTGGTCTTAGCCCAAGCACCATTCAAAAAGTGGGGATTGGATTATATTGGTCCAATTCACCCTGCAGCAAGGAGTTCTCAGGCTCGATACATAATCGTAGCCACATACTACCTCACCAAATGGGTTGAAGACAAGACAGTAAGAGTAGCTGATACTCGGACCACTGCCAAGTTCCTTTATGAAAATATCATCGTGCGCTTTGGATGCCTGGTGGAGCTAGTCAACGATCGCGGAAGTCATTTCATCAATGAGACCATCAAGGTCCTGTTGGAGGAATTCTTCGCGATCAACAACCAGTACGCCTTATTATCCTCATGGTAATGGGCAAGCAGAATCATCCAATAAGATTCTATGTAGCGTGCTCACGAAAATAGTTGAAGCTAGCAGATTAGATTGGGAACACAAGTTGCATGCTGCACTGTGGGCATTCAGGACAACATATAAAGGAAGCACTGATCAAACACCCTTCTAATTGGTATATGGTCAAGATGTTGTAATGCCAATAGAGTTCCTAGTTCTTAATGAGTCCAAATCTCTACAACTATGCCACAAAGCTCTGCATAAACTCTGTGAAACACGCTTACTAGTTGTGCATGCACTGGTAGCTAAAAAAGAAAGACGCAAAGCATGGCATGATCGCAGGTTACAAAAGAAGGATCTTCGTCCGAAGATCTGGTCCTGATGTATAAAACCAAGGCGATTAAGGGAAAATTAAAATTCACAGACGAAGGTCCTTATCGGATCAAGGAAATTCTTAATCATGGAGCCGTGAATTTAGAAAAGCTAGATGGGACACCATTCGATACACCCATCAATGGTAGCTAGTTGCACAAGTACTGGCCACTACAGTAAGATAGATCCAGATTGCTGGTGGCACGTTACGAAAAACTATTCTGCTAAACCATCACCGCTAGATCTAGGAAGATCAAGCCAAATCAAGCTAAATCCATCAAGATTTGGGCAGATCTAGCAAGATCGGAAAAATCCATTAGGATCCAAGGGGATCCAAATCCAGAAGGGATCAAGAAGGAAGCAGATCATTAGATTATGCCAATAAGTCCTCTAAATTTGCAGATCAGAGACCTCGATCTTAGTAACTATGGCAAATTAAGGGCAAAATTCACCAAAGACTGATGGATCTGTTACCAATTATCCATCAGAACTTTCAGAGAACTACCAACAGCCAGATCAAACATGGATCAGGCTGATTACCAGTTTGCAAAAGTTAAAAATCAGAAAGTCTCAAGATCTCGTCAAAAAACACTCTAAAAAGAGCACTTTTTTCATGATTTTTGGAGATCCCCTGGGAGATAGCTCTTGAAACTTGGACAGTCACTAGATCTGACTTAGATGCATCCATAGAAATCTCAACGAGAGTTTCTGATGGAGTAATCATCATTTTTTAATGTCTGCAAGGGTTCCTAGAAGCTGAATCTTCAAAACTCTCGCAGAGCATCAAGATCATCTTACCAACCCTCGCAAGGTGTCTAAATAGAATTAGAGCAGTGAGATTAGCCTGCCTACATGGTCCGATTTTGAAAATCCAATCACAGAAACAAGTTGGGCGAGAGATCACTTCCTGCAAGAGTTTAACCCTTGCAGACAGTCTAAACCCTTGCAAAACCTTCGCATGGCAGACAAATCACCTTCTGAACTCTCGCAAACTTCCCTGAGGTCTTAGAATTTTGTGAAGAAGGTCCTTGCCAAAATATGGGTGGATCTGAACAAGGGAAAGTGGATTTTACCTAATACACACTCTAAATTTCGCTATATAAGGGCTGAATTCGAGTCATTGTAACCTTTTGTGAAGTTTTTAGCACGTGCAAACTTCACCACACACCCTACAGGATCTTACTGAGGTGTTGTGATTGCACAAGATTGATCAAAGAACAGTAGGCTTGAAAAATCTAAGACAAGAGCACAATGACATACATCAAATGAAAACATCTAACTTTTCACTATGAGAAATGAATGTCAGAAATAATTCTAAGTGTTTAGTATGGGAAAAAGAGGCTGCTCTCGGGTAGAGAGAGAAAATAAAGCATATAAAACTTGAGTAGAGAGAGAGAATGAGTCTAAAACACCAAAATCTCAATATTCACAATGTGGCAAAACATGCCCAACTTTTCCTACATGAGAGAGACTCGAATTCCTACAGTGGAGTTGCATGGAAAGTCCACTTAATTAAACTAATGCACCTACCATAGATCCACATGTGTAACTGCATGCATGTATGTTGCATGTACTGCATGTCAACTCATAAAACTGCCTAGACATGTGTAGATCACTGAAACTACTTTGCATGTTGCATGCACTGATTGCATGTGGCTTGCATACATACAGTAAGACTTTGCATGCTATCTAAACATCTGCATGTCATCATAATTGAATCTATCTAACTCAAATCTGAGCTATACTAGAAGGATATGTGCTCAATTCACACTCCTTTTATGTACAACATGAATTTTAGTAGAAATCACCATGGACATGGCCCCAAACTCGAGATAGGAAGATAATATTTTAATAATATTCACACTCCTCCTTAAAATTTATGTTTCTATCAACATAGACTTTGAAATTAGGCCAAGGTTAGACCTCATCTTCATAAAGACATTCTTGAGTAGAGGTTTGGTGAGAAGATCTGCAACACAATCTGAAGATGAAACATGCTCCAATGAGATCTCTCTCCCAATGACTTTTTCTCTTACAAAATGATGAGCCACTTCAATATGCTTGTTCCTTGCATGAAAGACTGGATTATTTGCAAGAGCTTGAACATAAATGTAATCATTCTTGATAATTGGTAAATCTTCATCTGTATAACACTTTAGCTCCAAAAGTAGCCTTTTGATCCATAAAATCTCCTTTGTTGTGGTTGTAAGAGATTTGTATTTAGCTTCACAAGATGATAAGGAAATAGTTGCCTGCTTCTTTGATAGCCAAGAAACCAAATTTCCTCCAAGAAATATAGTGTAAGCACTTGTGGATTTCCTATCCAACCTATCTCCTGCAAAATTTGAATCTGAAAAGGCAATCAAAGTCAGATCTTCTCTTTCATAGTATAGTCCATAATCCAAGGTAGAAGATATATACCTCAAAACTCTTTTAGCCAGCTTGTAATGATATAGCTTTGGATCCTGCATGTGTTGACTTAGCTTATGAACACAAAAGCTTAGATCAGGCCTAGTCATTGTTAACCAAATAAGTGAGCCAATAAGACTCCTATAAAGAGTGATGGCCTCAAAGGAATTTTCATCATCTTTAATAGGAACTTTTATAGTGTGCTCCATAAATGTATCTATGCCTTTACAGTTCTCCATATGGAATTTCCTGAGCATGGAAAGTGCATATCTACCGTGGCTCATAAATGCATGACCTTTTCAAAAATCTATTTCAAGGCCTAGAATATAGTGAAGAACTCCTAAGTCCTGCATCTTAAACTCAGTACCAAGTGCATGCTTAGTTTCTTCAACTAACTTCTCATTGTTTCCATAAAGAATGATATCATCTACATAGATGAGAAGAATAATTACAAAGTTATCTACAAACTTATAATACAAAGAAGGGTCATATTCACTTAGACAATATCTGAGTGATATGAGATAGGAATTGAGCCTTGCATACCTAGACCTTGATGCCTATTTAAGTCCATACAGACTTTTGAACAAAAGACAAACTTTTGATTCATCACCTTCCTTCACAAAACTGGAGGCTGCTCCATATAAATCTCCTCCTCAAGGTAACCATTGAAAAATGCATTAGAAACATCAAGTTGGAACATACTCCATTTGTGAAAACATGCAAGAGAGATGAGTATTCGAATTGTTACCATCTTTGCAACTGGTGCAAAGATGTCTTCATAGTCAAGACCTTTGATCTGTGAGTAGCCTTTGGCACAAAGTCTTGTTGTATACTTATTGATAGATCCATCATGATTATACTTGATTCTGAATACCCACTTACATCCAGTCACATGCATGTTGTTTGGTGGCTCCACAAGCTCCCATGTGTTATTTGACATCAAGGCTTCAAATTCTTGGGTCATTGCTTCAACCCACTCCTTGGATTGAAAAGCTTTTTGGAAATCCTTAGGCTCTTCATCTGATATAAAATGTGCATGATAGGAAGTTTCACCTTCCACTTTCCGTCCTTCTTCATCATATGTGAGCCTCCTTGGCTCAAATCTTGCTCGTGTAGATCTTCTGGGTATGGTAGCTTGAATTTGCTCTTCCTCAAGCCTCGGCCTCACCACCTCTTGAGCAGCATCAAGATTGATCTTGCATGAGACTCCTTGATCTGTGCATCATCCAACTTAAACTTCTGATCTTCATGGAAGATCACCTCTCTACTAACAACATTCTTGTCAGTAGAGGGCAAATAAATCTTGTATGCTTTTTTAGTGGATGCATATCCTACAAAAATTTCTTTTACTGCAATAGGATCTTCCTTCTTCCTAGTTTCTAGAGGCACATGCACAAAGCATACACAGCCAAAAATCCTAAGGTGATCTACCTTAGGCTTTTTCTTATACAACATCTCAAATGGTGTCTTTCCTCCTATTGCAAGATTTGGAAGCCTATTACAAAGATAGTTTGCACATGCAACTACCTCTCCCCAAAATTCTTTAGGCAGAGAAGCTTCTAGCCTAATGGCTTTTGCACATTCACACAAAGTTCTATTTTTTCTCTCAGCAAATCCATTTTGCTGAGGAGTATATGAACAAGAAAACTCCCTTTGAATACTCTCTCTCTCACAAAAGTCTTTAAACTTATTGGAAGTGTATTCTCCTCCACTATCACTTCTTAAAGCTTTTAACTTGAAAGTAAACTGCTTCTCTACATAAGCTTTGAAAGTAAGAAAAACATCGTAGACCATGGCTTTTGAAGACATAATATAGATCCAATAATATCTTGTATAAGCATCTACAAAAGAGACAAGCAGTTGGCTCCTCCTTTGCTCTTAATTGATGAGAAATGAACATCAGAGTGTACAAGTTCAAATGGTTGCTTTGTCTTGATACTTGATCTAGGAAAAGGCCTTATGTGTGACTTTGCCAGCACACAAGCTTCACAAGGTAGAAGCTCCTTTGACAGTGTCTTTGGTAGACCAACAACGTTTCCTTCTTTGACCATAGATTGCATGGCTTTGAAATTGGGATGACCCAATCTCTTGTGCCATAGATTTTCCTGTAGAACCTCGGTCTCATAAGCAACATCTGAAATGTTAGCACTCTCCCTAGAATCTAGTTTGTACAACTTACCAATTCTAGATCCTCTAGCAATAACTCCATTTTCTCTTGAGATTATACGCTTGTCAACTTGAAACTTGACATCCAATCCACTATTCTTTTTTGGTGTTTGATTCTTTTAGATCGTGCCTTGCAGCAACGGTATCTTTTTCAACAATCAAGTGTTTCCAAATAGATTCACCCACATTTTTAAATATGTGCATGGGATCAAGTAGGTGATTAATCAAAAGGTTATTCCAATATTCCAAATGATGAAATATAGATAATCTTTTCATACCATCGATTGGCTTTGCTTGAGATTCCTCCCATAGTATTTGCCAATCTTTCACAGACATCCTCTTTGGAGGCATCTCTCTCTCAACTCTTCCTCCAAAACCTCTTCTATGAGTGTCTCTGAATGGATGGCCTTCATGCAAGTATTTACGATGATTTTCATGAACCACTTTTCTGAGACTATAAGAGTGTCTTCCCACAAGATTTGGCCCACACAAAAAACAAGCATTTTTTCCAGCCGTTTGAAAGTCTGCCCAACAAATGGATACTATCAATCACTATTAAAAAAAGTATATGTCAAAGAATAATTATAGCCATTGTAGTATATCATGTAAATGTCAAGAATTACTAGATGTATGTAACTGTAAACAAACTCCTATGTACACAAGATAGACATTGCTCAATTCTTTTTTCTTTCTCTAAATCACATGGAGGTACGATAATTTTTCTAGAATTCATAATTCCAATCAAATGTCATTGTAAGAATAAATTTGCAAGAAAAACTATACACTTATATTCAAATAACAAATAAAGTGCAATTGATGTCAATATCAATAACAATATATACCTGTTGTTGCGATGATGAGATGAATCGCTATCTAATGATGATGACATCGTCGATGACATATACACACTATAGCCAGCTACTCAATACCACATCATAAGTAATCATTATGAGACCGTATGTTATGAACAAGTACAATAAAATTTGTTAAAGACATCGCAACATCTAATCCATGTATATTCTACTTATGCTTAATGTAAATCTAATATTCTAGTCACATTGCTATCAAAAAAATTGCTTGGGTGGGGCAACACATGACGAGCGATCAAAATGAGGTTCATACTGACAAATGTTAGACATCAGTAGATAGTGCGTGCAAGTGTATCTCAACTAATTTAAAGACCACATAGCAGTCAATGTTCGAAGCTCTCAGTTTAAACTCTTGTCTAAGATGAGTGATGATCTCACTCGATCTTTCTTTCAAGATGGAATGATCAAAATCAAACAATCAGTCATATACTCAATTGATTCATTGCCCACTCAATCACTCATTTGATTAATTAATACTTGGCTCGAGTTAGTTAAAGGTAAATCTCTTTGGATTGGCCTAGTGTGCCATGGTATCTCATGACGAGCAATATGCATTCACCCTTTCTATCTATGGTTGCTTTGTATGCAAGAAATCATATACTAGATAACACACCATTGATCAACATCTTTATTACAATGCTAAATGATATTTCAACTAATTACTATGATTTCATATAAGGTTATATAGGTCACAAACCAACAATTAAAAAGATTTATCATATAGGTCACATATCACTAAGGTCCTCAATATAACATAAATGCTTTTGATCATGAATCTAAATGACCCCATGCAACCGTTTAAGAGGACAAAAGCAAAAAAATTATTTGACCATGTAATTATTATATTAAATCTATGACACCTAGATTATTAATAAACTAAACATTTTATGACATCACCGATTTGACATAATATTATGTCATAAAATCTTAAAAAACTTGTCAAATTACTTGTTTAATAATAATATGTACTATTTCTTATCTCATAATTTTGTCTTGTATGTCAAATCTCAAAAAAAATAAAATTTATAACAATATAAAACTAGTTTTAACAATTAAATACTACCATAATGATCTTTGAATTGATTTTTTTACATTCCATCATATTAAGAAATATATTTTATGTAAAATCCTACAATAAAATATTCTCATAAAATCTAGAAAAGATTATGAGAATATTGAATGACATTTGAAGCATGCAAGCCCATGTGGGGGACCCTCTCACGTGCCAAGAGAGGGAAAAAAAACGTGTGGAACATCCACGCGTGGATATCGCATGGATTATCCACGCGTGGATAACTTCTGCGTGGATAATCCACGTGAAACTTGAATACCAATAAAATAGCATTTCCGCGAGCATTCTTGCTCCTCTTCTTTTGCTTTCAAGTTTTATAGGTTTTCTAATCTAGTGTTTAGTGCTCTTGCTTGCTATTGCTCTTCTAAGCTCTATAGATCTTGCTTGCTTGTTTGCTTGCTTTTGGTTGCTCTTCATTGCTAGTGATCTTACTCTTGCTTTTGCTTGCTTTATTGATCTTGTTTGTTCTTGCTTACTATTAATCTATTGCTTTATATTCATTGCTTACTCTTCTAATCTAAAAGTCTTCAATACTCTTTCACTCCCATTCTCCACTACTTTTTAACTTTTTGGAAGACACATGACCGCCATGGAGTGTAAGCAAGGTTATGATCATGGATATGCCGGTCTTAAGGCTTTTATGGAATCTCATGGATTGTTTTCAATCGTAAACTCCTAACCTTTATTGTTTTGTAATTGTTTACTTTGCGGTTTACAAGTAAGTTTAATCTCAATTTAATTAAATCTTTGATTCTATTTTGTAGAGAAGCTCTACAACTTCAAGTGTTCGTGATGTGGAAGAGAACATGGAAGAGAACGTGGAAGAGTACGTGAATGAGAGCGAAGGGAAGTTTGAAGATGTGGACACCAACGTACACCTACAAGATGAAGGAGGCGAGGAGGGAGGAAGTGATGATGAGTAGAGGTTTTTAAATTAAATGTAAGGCCTTGTAGGAGGCAATGTAGGAAGAGAGAATTTATTCTCTCATCAATGCACTTGTTTCTAAATCAATCAATATAATGTTTTGGCATCACATCATTCTTGCAAAATTTTTGAATGCATATATTTTTAATCCATGAATGCAAATGTATAGTCTATTGAATGCACATCTATTGATTGCAAATGTATATATTGATGTATTCAATGCAATGTATAGTCTATTTAATGCACATCTATGCAATGCAAATGTATCCATTGATGAATTCAATGCAATGTATCTAGTTTAGCACATGATTTGCATGCTAGAATGCACAATAAAAAGTAATGGAAAGCACAATGGAAAGTAATGAAAACCACAATATAATGCATCAATAGATAACACATTAAGTTATCAACTAAATATCAAATGAATCAAAATAAATGTGAATTTACCTTTACCATTGTATCTCCATTGTTTTGCAATCTTTGCTTTTGCAGTGGAGAAAGTTCACACATGACCTTTCACAAAGAGTACTTCACTTCTTTGTTGGCATATGTAGATGACAAGAGGGTGATCTACACGGTCAATGATGGTGAGTGTGCAATCAAAAGGATTGGCACAATTCCTATTTCTCTCTCTACAAATAGGAATGTTCATTTGGAGGATGTCTTGTTTATTCCATCTATTACCAAAAATTTGCTTAGTGTGAGTCAATTGCTAAGTAAAGGCCTCAAAGTTGAGTTTGATGGAGATGCTTGTATGATCAAAAGGAAGGATGTCTTGATTGGAAAAGGTAAAAGGCAAGGGAAGATAAGTGGCATCAATCATGTTTGTGAGTCTTGTGCTTTGTCTAACTCACTTAGACTACCTTATACTAGATCTACAAAGCCTTTTCAACTCATTAATTCGGATATTCATGGAATTACTACAATTAGCAATAGTGGAGCTAAGCTGTATGTAACTTTCATTGATGATTTTAGTAGAGTTTGTTGGATCTATCTATTACAGAGCAAAGATGACGTGTATGATGTCGTTGTTAAGTTTAAGAATGCAAGGGAGAACCAATTTGCCACAAGGATCAAGTACTTAAGGAGTAACAATGGTGGTGAGTACATATCTACCAAGTTCAAGGCCTTTTGTGATGAACATGGGATCAAGAGGGAGTATACAACACCAAGGATCCCACAACAAAATGGAGTGGCTGAAAGGAATAATAGGACTTTATGTGAAAGTGCTTCATGAAGTAATCTGATGTCATTGATTGTGTCCTATAGTAGACTAAGGATACCTCCTTGCTTTGCACTTTCTCTCTCAAATAATGATACTTGATTTCGATATGCTTGCTTTGAGAATGAAATCTCGAATTGAGAGAGAGAGAGAGAGAGAGAGAGAGAGAGAGAGAGAGAGAGAGAGAGAGAGAGAGAGAGAGAGAGAGAGAGAGAGAGAGAGAGAGAGAGAGAGAGAGAGAGAGAGAGAGAGAGAGAGAGAGAGAGAGAGAGAGAGAGAGAGAGCTATGGTGCTTTTGTTGTCATAGAAGATGGTCGTTGGATGTGACTATGCAAGGTCGATTTATGCTAGCAGGTGCCTCAGCCAAATTGCCTCCTTTGTAGCATTTGTGGCAGCAATGTACTTTGATTCAGTTGATGATAATGCTACTAAGGTCTGCTTTTGGCTGTTCCATGAGATTGGGCCTTGACTGTGTAAAAATACAAAACCAAAAGTAGACCTTCTAGTATCGATATCTCCTGCCCAATTCACATATGTGTATCCTTCAAGTATGTTGGTAGGTTGGCTACCTCCATAACAGATGCTAAGATGTTTGGTTGCCTGGATGTACTTCATGACTTTTGTGAGCACTTTCCAATGGATTCGACCTGGATTCGATAGAAACTGGCTAAGTGAACTGATTGAATATGCAATGTCGGGTTGAGTGCAAATCATTGGATACATCAATGAGCCAATGATGGAGTGAAACAAATATTGCTTCATCTCCTTCTTTTTTGCCTCAGTTTGAAGAGATTGTTCCTTTGACAACTTCAGTCCGAGGTCGAGTGGAAAGAGACTTGGTTTGTAGTTGGCCATTCCATATTTTTCCAGCACATTTGTGAGATATCTATGTTGGTTGATAAAAATCAGATGCTAGGATCGATTTCAAAATTTTTTGATTCCGAGACAATAGTGGGCAAGACCCATATCAGTCATTTTGTACTCATGGGCCAGCATGCATTTCGTTTCTTTCATCAAATTCAGATTGTTACTGAATAATAGTGTATCATCCACATAAAGAGTGATGATGATGAAGAAATTCGATACAGACTTGAAGTAGACATTCAGGTCTGCTGAGTTTGGAATGAAGCCATTTCCAATAAGAAATACATTGATTTTCTGGAACCAGGCCCATAGTGCCTTGTAGATTTGGCACGCAAGGTGTTGCTTACCCCTCAGCTCAAGTCCTTCTGGTTGTGACATAAAGATTTTCTCTTCAATGGTTCCATTGAGAAAAGGGTCTAGGCATCCATCTGATGGACCTCGAGATCTGCTGCGGCTACAAAGGAGAGTAACAGACGGATTGAAGCATCCTGACGACCGGGCTAAATGTCTCAAGATAATCCAGATTTGGAATTTGAGAATAGCCTTTGGCGCTCAGTCTGGTTTTATATCGATTTAGCCTTCCTTCAACATCGTTCTTCGCCATGAATATCCATTTGTATGGAATCGGAGTTCTTCCCTTTGGCAGCTCAATGACTGTCCAAATTTGATTCTCTATCAGAGAATCGAATTTAGTGTCCATCGCTACTTTCCATTGATAAGCATCAGGTGTAGACATTGTCTCCGAGCACCTTGACTTCACCCTTTTGAAATTTGATTCTAACTGTTCCTTCACCTTGAATCGAATGTGATGAGTTGTCTCCGAGTTGCACAACTTGAAAGTGGGTGAGAGATTTCTAATCTTTGAACTACTCTTGATGGTGAGTCATGTGTTGAGTTGCTCCAAAATCGAGATACCAGAATCAATATCATGTTGTTCTTTGTCCTTGGTCATGAAGGCTGTCTCATCTTCCTCTTGTTGTTGTATCAAAAAACTGGTTGAGGCTGAATTTGCTTGTTGTTGGAACTACTTCTTCTTTTTATTGTTGAATTTCAAAGTTCTACAGTCCTTGATCTCATGTCCAATTCTCTTGTAGTACCTACAAAATAATTTCTGCTTTGGTTGAAAAGATGAAGTGTTCGAATTCAACCCTGAGCCAGAATTCAACCTTGAGCCAAAATTTGAGCCTAAGTCAAAATTTGATCCTGACTACATGTTGCTCTTCTTTTTGGATCTGAACTTCTGATTTTTGGAATATAGAGCATGAGGATCCATCCTTGAGCTTGAGGAGGATGCAGATTTTATGATTTCTTCTTGTAGAAGCATCAAAATTGCTTTCATGTTTGAGCATTTGCATGTGGATGTGTGCAAATTGTCAAGATATGGTCAAACTAGCTACATTGGTGAGCATCATTTTGATGTTGGATTTGTACTAGCATTCTTGGCTGGTTTTGCTGATGGAAATGAAGCTATTGGGGGTTCATTATGTCACTCATTCATGATCAAGTCATCAAGGTATGATGGCATCTTATGTCAAGATGGAAATGGAGGCTCATTCATGGAGTTTGATGGTGGATACATGGCAACAAAGGACAAAGAAGGAGGGAACATGTAAGAAAATGTTGTTCACGCACATTTATTGTTTGTTTTCTATATTTTTCTAGAGAGTTCAGAGTTGGAAGCATGGTGGAATCATTTCATTTACATTCTATGTGATTTTTCATGTCATATTGAGGTGCAATATCATTTTGTGAGGGAGCAAGTCATTGCAAAGGAGGTGGAGCTTCAACATGTATCTTCAAGGGAATGTATAGCTGATATCTTCACCAAAGCATTGGGAAAGGGCTTGTTCATGAAGCATAGGACTTCACTTGGAGTGTTATCAAAGTCTATGCTAAAACTAGTTGAAGAGGGAGTGTGAAAGATTCAACTAGTTTAATGATATTTGTTACATTTTTATATTTGGCAAATTGAGGCCAACTTTATATTAGATTTAGAGTTGTCATGTACTGTTAGTACATCCATGCTTATACATGCAAGATAATATCCAATGTAAGCTTTGTAGGCCCAAAAGGAGCTATTAGCCTTAAGAACAAGGCGGTTCCCTCTTTAGGCCCTCCAAAGTCATTAATAAGGATAATAGGCCAATAAGGGCCAATGTAGCCTAAATAATTCTTAAAGAGGGCTAACTATCCCTCAAGATAGTTAAGTTTAGTTAAGTGAGAACATTGTCTATAACTAGGCAAGAGACATCAATTTTTGAATCTTTTGGCTCATTTGCAAGTGAGAGCTTCTTGCTTCCTCCTTGTGAATGTGAGCTATGGGGATCTCCTTTGCTAAGTCTCATGAATTCATGCTCATACTTCCGTTGATTGTACTCTTTACTTCATTGCTAATGTGATTCAATGGATATCTTTGTGTTTCTAGCATTCTATGGACATGCTATCTTGATTGTCTTGTTCTCTTCTTGCTTTTACCTTTACTATCATTGTTATTGCTATTAGTTTGGGGTTTAGCACATGACATTTATTGTATCAGAGCACAGATCATAAATTCATGATGATTCTATGTGAATTTCATTAGATTTGATAAGTTTATTGCATTTGTAACTTTCTTTTTGCTAATTTTTTACTTGAAATTTTTTAATTCTATTCAGACGAATTTTTAGCATTCAATTTGGTTTTTCATTTCTAATTTGCAAGCCATTTGGGTACGAGATGCAAAAGTTAAAGCAATTCTCCCAAATTGGGCGGACTGTCAATGCAAAGTCATCGGTTTGGACCACCGACAGTATCGAAATTTACAAGTATTGGAAAAATATACACTGACTCAAAAAATACAGAACTTTTCGAGTCGATCCAGTATCAAAATTTTTTGAAAATTTTGATCCTGAATTTTTCAATCCTTTGAACAGAAATTCGAGCCTTTTGTTCTAGTTTTTCAAGATGCTCATTATTGAATGGATTTGAGGCTGAGCATCGAATTCCAACACTTCCCCTTAATGTGGATCCTGAAAACTTTTGATTTTGAGATTCAACATATCGTTGAATCTGAGATGGCGCTCCTTTGAACCCAGGACCTCCCCCATTCTGGTGGGGTGCTCGACAATTGAGCTACCCATCCATTTGTGTTCCAAGAGTGTTGTGCAAGGGCTATAGCCTTGACACTTTCTAACACTCCTGGAACACAAATGGATGGGTAGCTCAATGCTAGAGCACCCCACCGGAATGGGGGAAGTCCTGGGTTCAATCCCTAGCATGACCACACACACCAAGTGTAAAAACTTTTCACATGGTATCAGATCCATGGTTGTGGGTGTGGTCTAGGCGGGTGGTAGCCAAAAAGGGCTATGCCTTGAGGGGGAGTGTTAGAAAGTTTCAAGGCTATAGCCCTTGCACAACACTCTAGGAGCACAAATGTATGGGTAGCTCAATGGTAGAGCACCCCACCAAAATGGGGGAGGTCCTAGGTTCAAATCCCTAGCCCGACCACACACGCCAAGTGTAAAAACTTTTCACATGGTATCAGAGCCGTGGTTGTGGGTGTGGCCTAGGCGGGCGGTAGCTAAATGGGCTATGCCTTGAGGGGGAGTATTAGAAAGTGTCAAGGCTATAGCCCTGCACAACACTCTTGGAACACAAATGGACATGTAGCTCAGTGATAGAGCACCCCACCGGAATGGGGGAGGTCCTAGGTTAACCACACATGCCAAGTGTAAAAACTTTTCACATGGTATCAGAGCCATGGTTGTGGGTGTGGTCTAGGCGGGCGGTAGCCAAAAAGGGCTATGCCTTGAGGGGGAGTGTTAGAAAGTGTCAAGGCTATAGCCCTTACACAACACTCTAGGACCACAAATGGATGGGTAGCTCAGTGGTAGAGCACTCCACTGAATGGGGGAGGTCCGAGGTTCAATCCCTAACCCCTGACCACACACACCAAGTGTAAAATCTTTTCACAAAACTTAGCATACCAACTCCTTGGTGTTTGCGTAAAATACCACCTTTATTGGATAAAGGAAAGGGAAAGGTCAAGGATGATTCTTCAAGAAAAAGTTCTCAAAAAAATCACCATCAAGGAAGTCATCACCTTCAGAGACGAGCACATCATCAAGAAGGTCATCACCTCCAAGATCGATTCCTACTAAGAAAGCTAAACGGAGATAAAAAAAGATCAACTCTTATGAGAAAGAACAATCAGAAGAAGTCCAGCATGTATGTCAGAGCATTTCAAACGTTATACTTTGGATGATGTTGTGATTATGTTACCAAAAGCTCATCGTGAACCAGAAAAAAAAAAATCAGAAATAAAAGAGGTTTACGATGGACCAGCTAGGACTCACAGCCAATGAATCTTGCTGAACCAGGAGAGCCAGAGAAGATTGTTCAAGTTGGAGCACAACTTACTCCTGAACAATTTCAAGCATTAAGGGAATTATTGATCAAGCACCAAGATTGTTTTGCTTGGATGTACAAGGATCTCAAAGGAATTCCTACATTATATTGAGCATACGATACCCTAAATGTCTGATGCAGTTCCAAAGGTTACAAAATTTTATCGTTGTAATCAACTATTACTGAACTTATAAAGAAAGAGCTACAAAAACTACTTGAAGCCGACTTTGTTTATGAAATTGAGCATACACAAAGGGTTTTGCCAATTGTCGTCGTTCCTAAGAAGAATGGGAAGATGAGAATTTGTGTGAATCTCAAAGCTTTGAACAAAGTGACGCGAAAGGATCACTTTCGATTACCCTTTACTGAAAGCATATTGGACCGTCTTGCTGGAGCAGAAGCATACAATTTTTTGGATGGATTTAGTGGTTACACCAAGTCAAGATCGCACCTGCGAATCGCCATAAAACAGTTTTTGCAACAGAATGAGAAACTTATGCTTATAAAGTTATGTCGTTTGGACTTTGTAATACACCTAGTTCATTTCAAAGAGTCATGCAGTTTGCCTTTAAGGACTATTTGCAAAAATTTCTCGAAATCTACTTGGATGATCTTAGAGTCTATAGTGATGATACAGACCACTTGGATCATTTGGAAAAAGTGTCTGAACGTTGTCGCAAATAAAAAATCTTCTTAAATCCAAAAAATGTCAAATTTGGGTCACTCATGGAGTTGTCATTGGACATGTGATATCAAGACATGGCATTGCTACGGATTCTTCCAAAATCTTGTTTATTCCATCTATTACCAAGAATTTGCTAAGTGTGAGTTGAATGCTAAGTAAGGGCCCCAAGGTGGAGTTTGATGGAGATGCTTGTTTGATCAAAAGGAAGGATGTCTTGATGATTTACTACAATTAGCAATAGTGGAGCTAAGATGTATGTAACATTCATTGGATTTTAGTACATTTTGTTGGATCTATCTACTAAAGAGCAAGGATGAAGTGTATGATGCCTTTGTCAAGTTCAAGAATGCAAGGGAGAACCAATTTTCCACAAAGATCAAGTGCTTGAGAGGTGACAATGGTGGTGAGTACATATCTAACAAGTTCAAGGCCTTTTGTGATGATCATGGGATCAAGAGGGAGTATACAACATCAAGGATCCCACAACAAAATGGAGTGGCTGAAAGGAAGAATAGGACTTTATGTAAAAGTGCTAAAGCTATGAGGCTAAGTGCTAATCTTGACAAACCATTTTGGGATCAAGCGTTGTTGTGTGCCAATTTCTTGTGCAATAGGTGGCCGAGTGCTATTTTGGATGGAAGGACACCTTTTGAGATGCTATTCAAGAGGAGGCCGAGTGTCAACCTTCTAAGAACCTTTAGATGCACATGCTATGTCAACATTACTCTTGATGATAGGACCAAGGAGGATCCATCTTCAAGAAGAGGTATTCTTGTTGGATATAGTGAGGTGAGTAAAGCCTACAAGATTTACATTCCTTCTACTAACAAAGTGATTGTTGGTATAGATGTCATTTTCTATGAGGGGAACATTCCAAAGGTGTCTTCAAGCATGATTGATGGTAGAGTGGATGGATCTAACATTTTTTATGTTGATGAGAAGGATCCTACTTTGGATGGTGGTGATGATGGACCTTCATCAAGCCAAAAGCCAAGGAGAACATCAAGAGAAAGACAAGTACCTTCAAGGCTCACATATGATCAAAAGGGTAAGCAAGTAGTTTCTGGAGATCATGTTGCTTTTCTAACCTCTTTGGATGAGCCTACAAGTGTAGATCAAGCAAGGAAAGAAGAGGAGTGGATCCAGGCAATGGATCTTGAGTATCAAGCTCTTATGAAGAGTGGAACATCTTTTGGAAGATCTTCTTGTGAACATGGAGCTATGCAAGTGGATGGATTTTATCTTGCTGTCAAATCAAGTATTGGATCTGGAAAAAAAAGTTTGTTCAATGACTTTGATGGTCAAGTTGAAGATCAAGAGGTTGATCTCAAAGGGCTTCAACAGTCAAAAGGGAAGCTGGCAATTTGGAGCTAGTCAAGAGCATCAAAGGAGAGGTAATTGGCAAAGGTATTATGGATCTGTTTTTATAGCATATTTAAGACTCAAGTAAGGTCAAAGGAGCAGCAAGGAAGTGTTGTTCAGGTTTACTTTACTTGTTCTATCTCATGTTTGAGCAAATTCATGTGGATGTGTGCAAATTGTCAAGATATGGTAAAACTAGCTACATTGGTGAGCATTGTTTTGATGTTGGATTTGTACTAGCATTCTTGGCTGATTTTTCTTATGGAAATGAAGATATTGGAGGTTCATTATGTCACTCATTCATGGTCAAGTCATCAAGGCTTGATGGCATCTTATGGCAAGATGGAGATGGAGGCTCATTCATGGAGTATCATGGTGGATACAAGGCAACAAAGGACAAAGAAGGAGGAGACATGCAAGAAAATGTTGATCACTCACATTTATTGTTTTTTTGTTGTATTTGCCCAGAGAGTTTAGAGTTGGAAGCATGGTGGAATCATTTCATTTACATTCTATTTGATTCTTCATGTTCTAGTTACATCTTGATATGTAAAAATGATATAAAAAATAGTGAAGCATCCCGAGTGGACACTATTCTCTATATCAATTATGGTTGTTTCTATTTTGAGAATTACATGATCATTGAAAGAAGGTCTATTCTTAGGAAGAAGATCATTCTTATGATGGATCAAAGTTCTATGGTCAAAAACTATGCTAGGAGCAAGCATATTGAGATACAATATCATTTTGTGAGGGAGCAAGTCATTGCAAAGGAGGTGGAGCTTCAACATGTGTCTTCAAGGGAATGTGTAGCTGATATCTTCACCAAAGCATTGGGAAAAGACTTGTTCATGAAGCATAGGACTTCACTTGGAGTATTATCAAAGTCTATGCTAAAACTAGTTGAAGAGGGAGTGTGAAGGATTCAACTAATTTCATCACATTTTGCTATATTTCCATATTTGGCATATTGAGGCCAAAACTTATTTTAGACTTAGAGGTTGACTTTTGAAGTTCATTAGTCTAAATATCATTTAAATAAACACTTTTTGAAAGTGTGGGAAAGTTAGAATGCGAGTTAGAGTAGATTCAAATTTGAATAGTTGGGTACATTGAATCTAGACCCAAAATTAGTAGGGTTAGCATTTTGGTGGGAAAGCCAATTGGCCAATTAGGATTTGGACCTGTTATAGAAGGATGTAACTCGTGGAGAGAGCAATATTCTCTCTTTTCTATCTCATTTCATGCTTATACATGGTTCTCTTGGGTTCTACTATCCATTGGTGCACTATCTTGGCGATTGCTTGCAATTCTATGTGTAGAATGATCTATATTTGCTATTTTTGGATCCACACGTGTGAAATATAGTAGCTTGCTGGTTTTGTATGGATAGCAACAATAGTTTTTCATGTCATTCAAGTTTTATCAAGTTCTATTGGTGTTTGCAGCTCATTTTGTGTGTAGATGCTGATTTTTCTACATTGGTGAGATTGGTAGTGTATTTCTCTTTCTAACCAAGGATCATTCAAGTAGATTGGATCTTAAGGATCTAAAATCTTTCACAAAAACCATGTATAAGCATGAATGAGAGAGAGAGAGAGAGAGAGAGAGTATCCTCTCTATCCACGAGTTACATCCTTTTATAACAGGTCCAAAACCTAAATTGTCACTTGGTTTCCCTCCAATATAGAAACCGTACTATTTTTAGGACTAGATTCAATGTACCCAACATTCAAATTTGAATCTACTCAAACTCAACTTCTACATTTCCCACACTTTCACAAAGTGTTTATTCAAATGCTTTTAGACTAATATAACTTTGAAAAGTCAAACTCTAAATCTAATATGAAATTGGCCTCAAATGCAATATAAACTAATGTAGCAAATATGACTAAACTAGTTGAATTTCTCACACTCCCTCTTCAACTAGTTTTAGCATGGACTTTGATAACACTCCAAGTGGAGTCTTATGCTTCATGAACAAGTCCTTTCCCAATTCTTTGGTGAAGATATCAGCTGCACATTCCCTTGAGGACACATGTTGAAGCTCCACCTCCTTTGCTATGATTTGCTCCCTCACAAAATGATATGCCACCTCAATATGCTTGCTCCTAGCATGAAAGATAGGATTGGTTGCCAACCTTTGGGCTGATAGATTGTCACAAAAGGTGATTAGGCTCTCTGACAATCCAGCAAGTGAAGATCCTTGATCATCTTCTTGATCCATACCATTTCCTTTGTGCAATGTGTAAGGCCATACAAACTCTTTTGTAGTAGACACACATGATTTGGCTTTGTAGATGGAACCTATTGCAAAAGAAATTGGCACACAACAAAGCTTGATCCCAAAATGATTTATCAAGATTAGCACTTAACCTCATGGCTTTAGCACTTTCACATAAAGTCCTATTCTTCCTTTCAGCCACTCCATTTTGTTGTAGGGTCCTTGGTGTTTTATACTCCCTCTTGATCTCATGCTCATCACAAAAGGCCTTAAACTTGATATATATGTACTCACCACCATTGTCACTCCTTAAGCACCTGATCCCTGTGGAAAATTGGTTCTCCCTTGCATTCTTGAACTTAAAAAAGACATCATACACTTCATCTTTGCTCTTTAGTAGATAGATCCAACAAAATCTACTAAAATCATCAATGAAAGTTACGTACATCTTAGCTCCACTATTGCTAATTGTAGTAATTCCATGAATATCTGAATGTACAAGTTGAAAAGGCTTTTATTTTGTTCATAGCAATGTCGTATTTTTATAATTTATTTTTTATCACATACACTAGAAATTAGTTAATATGAAAGAGTCGAAGGAAGGTAATTAATATTCCCAATCCTAGGAAGGTGTGTTGCCCTTATTTTTCCTTGATAGGAAAACCTACATCCCGCAGGGAGGGAATATGAGGTGACATTATGAAATAGCACATAACCGCAAGGTTCGGATATTATAATTATCACAAATCTAATCAAGGTTTGGGTATTGAAAAGGGTCTGAGCTTTTATAAATACTTAGTCAAAGCTACGGGGACAATTCCAGCATATAGATTAATTTTTATCTAAAAAACAATAAACCGTATACTTTAAACAACAATTGGAGACCCTAAACTTTGATAAACCCATCTCGGAAAGAGAATAAAGAATGCCACATGAAATTCAAAGTCAATGACATGGTGTTTTTTAAGGGCCCCTACTCACTCTAGGGGCTGGTAAGTGTGTAAAGTTGGCACCTAGGTATTGCGGTCCTTTTTAGGTTATCCAAATGATTAACAATGTCGCATACAAGCTAGACCTTCTAGCTAACGTTGAAATTCATCATGTGTATGCAATCCATTAGTCCAAATAATGGAAATAAGAAAAGCAATAGAAATTGGATTATTCACGTCAGTAAGTTAAAACCCTCGTTGGGGGTTGGGGGAAACCATGGTCCTTGTGGAAGATCGTGATGAGTCCGCAAGTGGACCACCTGAACCCGAGGTGATTATTAATAGCCGGTAAAGAACTTCAGGAATAGAGTGCTTCGAAAATTTTTAATCAGGTGGAAGGGAAAGTTAGAAGAGGAAGATACCTGGGAAAAGGAGGCTGGTCTCCGGAAGAATTTTCCAAATTTTTCCTTACAAGGAAAAATTTAAGTTTAGGGGTGTTGGAAGAAGGATCAATGACGATTCGATAATCCGAAGCCTATGGACAAACTATCGAGCACAACGTAATGAGTCTTCTTTCCTAGTGCATAATTGAACCGTCACGTTCAATCTTTTAGCAACTAACTTTGAAATCGTTAGTACTAAAGTGATTTCGTAGCCAAACATTTTCAGAGTGCGAAGTGATGTATAGAATATTGCAACGTTGAAGTATTCAATAGATCAGACGAAACAATAAGAGATTTATCAGTTACAAATGAGTATAGAGAAGCATACATTCTTTTATAGGTTCCCACAAGATTTTCAATAGTTGCACTATATGCTAGATAAAAGTTTACCATTGTGGGCTAGCCTTATTTTGGCATTTATCTATAAGGCATCAATAGGGGTTCTCCTAATGACTAGTTGATGGGTTATTAACCTTATTTCATTGGTATACATTATACATATGTGAGTATATTTTCATAGTTGGATGTTGTAAAGACAAGTAATTATAAGTTTGCATGACTCTTACCACAATTTCAATTGACGCCAATTGTATTTTACATCCTAGAAATTATCGAGGAGGACAAACATGCCAATAACTAAAAGCTAATGTCTAGTTGAGTTTTGCATGATGTGATATGTCACATTGAGCAACCTAAGGTTCACAAAGAGAACTAAGGGTAGACAACGTTGGTAGGTGAGTAGATGGAAAATAGAAAATTTGAGTGGTATTCCAACAAAAGTATTGATAAATATGGGACATGTTTTATTTTTTTCCATCACAAAAAGGCAAAATGACATCAGTCATAACAACGCTAGTAGGAGTAACATAATCAAGTAAGACACCAAATCCTATGGATCATACAGTGCCATAAGCTATTGCTAGATGAGTGTAGATAAGATTTTTCTTAAGATACATACTTATTCTTACATACCTACATAAATATCCACCTTTGCATTCAATTAAGCCATTTAACGAACAATGTCTCTAACCCAATGTGTTATTCCTTCTCCAACTCACTTGAACAAGCCTTTCAAATATTAAATGTTTTCATTAGACTTATCTTACTAGATTTGGTTTAACACAATTCATGTAGGGTTTCCCTTTTCATATAGAGTAAAGAATCCAAGTATACTTTTGCTTTATGAATATATTAAGTCTTTGGAATAATGGAGGCTTATGGAGACTATATAATAGGCTTGTCCACTTGTTTTAAGCCTTACCTAGTTTGTGCTCTATTTTTTTTTCTCTTGAATTAATATTTTTATTTAGATTATGTGGAAATTTTATACATGCTAGGTATTTTAATATCTTGACAAGTTATATGTGCTTTTGGCTTGTGTATATGTGTACCCATGGGCATGGATTTGAAACTGGGTCGACTATAAGCCCAAACTAAGCGCACTACAATATCACATCAATGGTGGGCAATTTAATCTTTAAGTACTTTTGAAAGCCAATATGCAAATACGTGTCGTAATGTCTTTGCTTTTCACAATCCTCTTTTTCCCATTTTTTCTTCTCCTCCCTTAACAATTCTTGGTTTTCATTTGTGCAAGTGGGGTACCACGTCTCTTGCTTTTGCACGAAAGGTTTTACAACAATTTAGCTACTTCCAAATGTCGTGGTGTGGCGACATTTGAGCATGAAAATAGCACACATGTCCTCCACAATTGCTAAAGTTGCATAAAGGTTGTGAGTATGTCCACGAAGGCATGGCTTGAGTCGCGATTGTTGTGTCGTTAATGTTTGGAGTCTCAAGATCTTTATTGGCTTGGCGTATTTTTGTATGTACAATGTATATAGTGTACATAAATTGATCTTGGCACAACATAACAATCAAGAAAAAAAACAACATGCATCATCTTGTGAGAAATCTAGGAATCAATCAATAGAAAAAATTTTAATTTAAGGACACTCTTGTAATTTAGATAGAGTGCTCTCTTTAGGCAAAATGTGTCTTCTTTTGAAAGGGGCATGGTCAAGATCACCTAGCAGCCATGTGGTCGGTTCTTATGTCTCAGGAATTCATTTGTGTAGAATCAAACAAATCGCAATTGCCCCCAACAACCATGAGATTCTTCCATCTTAATATCTTCTCAATACTATTCCACAAGTTTACGTATTCGATCTGTCCCTCGAAATGTAGAATGTAGCATGTTGGTTGACGAGTCCTTTCCTTGCTTCAAGAGCTAAAGGTCAAGAAAGGTTCTATATTTTTGAAATTTGTGTGCAAACAGACATCACCACCACAACAAATTTGACATCACGATCACAACCAATTTTTACGCTACATAAAGCATTGAGGTCACACGTCCAATATAGGATAACATATACCCAAATGTGACCCCATGGCAATGGCAAGGCCACCTTTATCCAAGCTTGGCGGATCCTAGAGAGCTCTGGAGGCATGGGCAAGCCACTTGAACTCTTTCTTTGTGGCGTGCCAACTAGCATATTGTGGGTCAATTGGTTTTGACTTCGTGGTCACATGCAGGATGACAATTTTCTTCGTAGACCACATATGCTTGTGCTTGCTTACTACCCGACCTGGCCCATGTAGCTGGGGACTCTATAGGCAACATAGTGTGAAATGATCCCTTGCGATATGGGGCAGTCAAATAAGGCTGGCCCATGGAAGTCACATGGTCACATTTATCTATGTGGCTGCCCTCTACATTTGATTTTTGGGAGGGGATAGCCCCCTTCTTGCCACGTGGCGTGTCACTAAATGTGGGATTAAAACCATGAGGGTCACCCGCCAGATATGGCAGCTAGGCTGGCGTGTGACCTTGCCTTCTCCTTCCTATATAAAGGGTGAATTCATCCTCTTTTGCGATACAAAGCCATCTCCATCTCCTGTGGCAACCCTCTCAGGCCCTTTTGCTCGGTTTGCACGCAGCGGCGTTTATCTGGGAGGGATGGAAAGCGTTGGCGACAGGAGCGCTGGACCGCGGCCGTTTCAGCGAGCCGGTAATCACCACAAACGGATGCGTGCAGCCGCTTCTGACACCGCTGTACGTGCCTTGAAACCCTCGCCCTTCATGCTTCTATCCCTTTGTAGATATGCCTTGCTTTTTGCTTCAATTCTTGATATATGTTTGAATAGTTTCTTTCGATTTTGCTGATGTTGAGGATTTGATCAGAATCAGCGTCAGCTTTTCTTTGCAAAATTGATTGGCTTAGTCTGTAATTTCCATGGTAAGCAGCGGTTTAATTTCTCCTTTGTGAAGACGTTTTAATTTACGTGTCTGCAATCTTCAATTATTGTTGATGGAGGCAAGTTTGCTTTACAGCCTTTACCTACCGAAGATCTGGACGTTTTCTTGCTATACTCAATTATGATCCGCACGGATGAACATATTATGCCATGTCCCAGCCTCTCTCCTCTTCAGCAGCTCATAGGTGCAGATAACACAGATTGTTCACGTACGAATGCACGATAGTTCGTACACCAACCAGCACTCGTGCTCGAAGTCGTACGTTTAGTAGTGTGCGCGTCCGTGCGTCTGTCAGCACGTCTTTGTATTTGTACGTACAGTACGGATGAATGTATAATCTCTAAGACTACTAGGGGTGTGTGTACGAGCATACAAGGGGCGCACCAAGGACCTCCTGTGTTGCCTGCTGTGGTACCTGACTGTGGGACGCCTCAAGATTGCGTGCTCTGTAGGCGCGTATAGAATGGACAGATCGAATCAATTTCTGTAAAATACTTCCTAGTCAAGCATAAACAAACGGAGAAAATCAATAATGAATAGGCGAAGGTCTACAGCAGCTCCAATAAGTCGAATTTTGAACTAAACCAAAGCTTTGGCATAATACTCGTACGTCATGAACGAGTATTTTCTAAATCACATACTCGCAAGAATTTTAACTAAATCGTATATCAAGTGCCATAAGCGTTTGACAAGCTTTGGCATAATACTCGTACGTCATGAACGTGGCGTATGGAAGTATAGTGGCGACATTTATCCGCTTTCTTTTGCTTCCGATTACATTCTTCAGTTTCTTTGCAGTTAGACAGATGTCCCTCTAAGCTCTCTTTATATTTTCACCTAGATGCGTCCTGCCTTCAGTATCATACACACAAAATCAGAATAGAAAACAAGACGATGAAAAAATTTCCCTTCAATGATGTCTTTTAAAGTACAATCTAGACGGATAAACTTTTGCTACTTGAGAGTAATCAATGATTTGGCTTGGCCGTTGCAGGTATGTTGAAGTGCGGTCAAGGACATTGTCGAGAAACTTTTATCTGTGGAGCTATTGGATTGCTTTTAAAGATTGTTCGTTTAGGTAGTTGCAAAGGTTGTGTAAGCAAAACGAAGGGGCTGAAAGAGAGATGGGAAAATTGTACTTGATACAGCTTGATGGCCGCATTTACAGCTGTCGGTTCTGTCATTCTCATCTTGCAAACTTTGATGAGTTGGTTTCCACGGCAAGATGCAACCTTTTGGTGTCCATGTGTTGTTCTTATATCTAGTCGTTTTTGCTGATTGATGTATTTTGTTTATTATGCATTCATGCAGTTCCGACTTCCATAGCATATGGAGTATTATCGTTTGTGTGTTGATTATCGATGAAAACTACATTCTTCCCAATGCCCTTGTCTATTGTAGCCATTCTTGTTTGCCAGTGGCTGGTATTTGCGAGGCTTTCCTCAAGTTATCATGATGATTATTTTGCAGACGTTCTGATTTAGGTTCATTTGCTGTCTTTCTATGTCCAGGCCTTCCACTGTCGGAATGGGAAGGCATACCTTTTCAATACCGTGTAAGTAAATTTCTTATTTCAAACTCTACCTCGTTAATGCTTTCGTTTGTGAAGTTTGGAAGTTTATCTGTTTGAAGAATGCATCTTCCTATGTAGATCTCTAGCTGGGCAAGGAAGTCTTGTATTTCATTTGTGGTAGATTTTGGAACTTAGTATTGTGTGAGATAGACCATCTTTCAAAGACAAGCAAGTGAGTTTTGTGTTATATGAGGTTTTTTTGTAGCTAGGTCTTTATAATGTTCAAACCAGTATACTCCACGTTATCTTACCCTTAACCTTGAGGATATATGTCTTGTTAATGTTTTGTGGTTAGAAATAAACTTGTGTCCTGAGAAAGAGTTAGTTTGAATTTGGTGAGAATCCCATTCCATAGATTCAACTTTGTTTGAGGGATGTCAAATATGAACTGTGGTAAGTATCCAACTTTGGTGCAAAGGAGGGCTTGTCACACAAATTATTCAAGCTTACTGGTAACAGGGCTTTTTTTAAGTGACCCAGATGGCATTTGCTTTTTGTGCCAGATACAAAATTTGGAGATAAGTAATTTTTTTTGTATTTGGCATCTCATATTGCTTCCAATCATAGTGGCACGTGGTACCGCGGTACCATAATGGTGGTAGCGCGGTTATGGTGCCGCCCAAAAATCCGCGGTACCAGGGCGGCACCATAATAAAAAAAATAAAAATTCCTGTGTTATTTTTGCTAAATTTTTTTTTTTTTTTTGGTACCGCGGATGTTTATGGATCCGCGGTACCACAGTGGATCCGCGGTACCGGGATCTGCGGATCCTGGTACCACTGGATCTATGCTTCCAATATTGAAAATAAGAATTCCAAGCTTGAGATCTCTAAACATGATCGATATTGAAAATAAGGATAGAGCTTTGAGAGAATATCAAATGTACCCTTTATAAAATGACATATCTTGGAGAAAGTTTGCACAGGACGGATGCTTTTTCTTGTCGTGCAATTAAGCTTCATGAGTGAGAGACTAGAGAGGGGGGTTAATGCGATGGACAACAATAGGATGATGGTTGCCTACCCCAAGTTAGGGAAGCATGGGGATAGTATGGGCAGCCAGCTGATGACTGACTGTAAGACAAGAGAATAGATGATTATTGGGTGTGGAGAAGAGGAGATATTATCTTCCTTGTAAAGGGGAGTTAACAAAGATTATAGTTCATCTGGTCAATCACTGCAGTAAAGAGTAGTAAATTATTATGAAGATGAGTGGGTGTTTATTGTTTTCAATGTGAACATAGTAGACATGGTAGCAACCGATTGTTTTGAATGTCCAAACTAGAAACATTTGAAAACTTTGGAAGTATCAACCAAATGTCTGAAAACTTTTTTCAATTATAGGGCTTAAAAAATAAAATTTTTACTGTATTTTAAGAAAAATCGCCCATTATACGTTATACATTTGAAAAAGACCACATTAAGGAGCATAAGACCATGCCCAACGAAATGATTTTGTTGCAAATAGGTAACAAATAAGCCACAAATAGATGAAAGTAAATTTTGTTTTGAAAAAAAAGAAAAGAAAAGGTAAACGTGTTTGGTTTGCTAATATGAAATTTGTGGACAATAAATAGAAGGAACTTGTATAATGGTCCACAAGAAACTTTGCATAATGAGAAGGGGCCTAAGTAAGTACTTGCAAGTATCAGTTGAAAATGAGTAGAAAAGCTGAAAAGCCATAAACCTCAGCTATCTTGCTTGGACAGTGTTACCTTTGTTTTACTTTGTGTTGTTATCATTGGCTATTTAGCCTAACCCTTTTGATTTAAAGTCAAACCAAGACAAAAACAAAGGAGCTACCTGGTTTATGGCATCAAAAGCATACAAAATATGAAATCGGTATAACAAGCATGGTGTGAAACTCAGCATTGAAGATGCTGGAAGTATTTTATTTGAGCAAACTAATTTTTGCAAGCATTTAAGCTAACTAACAATCATTCCACTTCTTGATTTATTTAGTACAATTTCTAAGAGGCAGGGACAACTTTAACAACTTTATTGGCTCATGATTGTCTTACTTGGATTACTGCGTTCTCAATCATAGTAATATAGGGGCTTTGGTTTCTGGCTTTTATCATGTCAGGTCAGACTATGTATAACATAGTTGGTGGAATCAATCAATTAAGGTGAGAAATTGGAATCACTATGCTGAATATATCAAAGGAGGAGATGTCCGTTAGTCTTGCTACGATCAGAGACCTTCGGTTCAGCTATCCCCAGCTACAGCTAGAGCCATGTAATAACCAAATAGAAGTGTATAGGACCAGTTTCCAGTATCCCTATCTTCTAAATTACTTTCTTCCTCAAAAACAAGTGTTTACATGCCATGGAAAGTGATCTATTACCGACCTGTAAATACAGGGAACTATCTTGCACTATAAAACAATGTAAGGATACAATGTCAAATGATGATGATTTTCATGCAAAGGTTACAAATAATAGTAGGTTGCCTTACAAGACTTTCCTTAAAAGAACTTAGCCACATACAATTTTCCAGCTACGACGAAGCTTTATTGAGAATGAGAGTTTAGTCCCTATCTATAAGTTACCCAAGCTGGATCCAAAGTATCTTAATTGTATTTGAGATCCAAACTCATCAAGATAAAAGTAACGAGTAGGTTCCCAAATGCCAGTGTACAATAACGTAAACCCGAGTTAATATATCCTCGACTCCTTGTCATTTTGTACTTGGGTTTTTTCCTGCATTTTGTGCATAGTTGCGCTTTCAGATAATGCTGCTCATCCTAATCACCATGGCATCCTATCTTTTGATGTTTAAAAACTTACCAAGAGTGCCCAAGCATAGTCACAAGCATAGTCCAATTCACTCAATTTTCATTTTGACAATGGGAGTTGTTTTACTGCTAAATGATTTGGAATAACCCAATTTGTTTTTCAAAGTTCTGACTAAAATGTGGAAAAAACTATTTGTTTGTGAAAAAGAAGGGTCTTTAAAAAATTTGATTGAGTCGATCTGATTTAGAAGGCTATGAATAATGAATGGTTATAATGTTTCCAGCTGATTTGAGTTAGCCAGTTTTGTCCCTTTTGAACTAAAATCATCTATTATTTTTATTTCATTTTATTTTTAATTCAGTGGTAAACCTTGTATTCTTATACAAAGAGGTTTCGAATGCTATTTTCAGCCCTTTATATATTACTATTAGTAACTATTGTGTTTGTGACACTTGCATTGATCTGTCTACAGCATTGAAATTTGAGAGTTGAGACTTGTAGTCTGGTTGCTCTGGTAGCATTGAGCAATTTGGGGTGTGAACAAACATGAACCATGATAGTAGATACATCATACTAGTAACTGGTGACTAAATACTCTCTCTCTCTCTCTCTCTCTCTCTCTCTCTCTCTCTCTCTCTCTCTCTCTCTCTCTCTCTCTCTCTCTCTCTCAAAATTGCCAAAGGCAAATGCATGAATCATTAGTGGACCAAAAGTGAAAACCTGAAACAGCAAATCTGTTATGGCCATTGGCAAACACAGGGATACATGTGATGTCCCCAGGGGTGACACTCAGCGCCGTAGTTCGGAATAGTAACCCTTAGGTACTAGGATCTAGAGGGCTTGGTATCCATAAGGAGGACACCCTTAGTTACTAAGGGTGGGTCCCTAAAGTTAGGTAGGACCTATGTTCCCACATGTACAGTATGCATCTGAGGGGCATCCACATGCACAGTGGTAACTGTGCATGTGAGAGGGGTGCACGGCCTCCTAGAGGTTGGGCGCTGGTCCTATATGGTGGCCTGTGGATGTAGAGCCAGGTACAGGATAGTGAGTGGAGATCCAGAGTCACTCTTCCATTGTGGTGTTCATCTGTCCATATTTCCTAATAGTGGTATCAGAGCAGCGTAGATCCTCTTGTGGGTCAGCAATTTTCCTCTTCCAGCGCATTACTCCCTCATGAGAGTTTGCTGTCCAGCGATTATCACCTTCCTTCTGCCTCAGTGTTTTCTGCCTCAGCGCCATCAGAGAGCGGTTGGTGATCTGATTTTGATAGGTACGAACTCCAGTGGTGGGCGCTCAAGTCTACAGCAGCATCTGTGCAAGGAGGAGTATCCATCACAAGAAAAAATCGAATTGCAACAAAATCTGATTTTTTGAGAGCGCCAGGACCTGTTTTTTGGAAGTTGACAGTTAGCAACCCAAACGTGATCAGAACTGGATCAAAGTTTGGGGATAGGTTCTGCACACAACTCGCTGGAGGATGCAGTAGATTTCATCTTGAAATCTATTATAATTTTCAAGTTATTCCTGTTCCAAATCAAAATTTCTGATTTCTGGCCAGAATTGATCTTCTGGAGTTGAGAAGGTTGCAAATCCAAACTACTGCAGATTTTCTAGAAATTCGACTTGGGCAACGTGGTACACAGCAGGGTGCTCTAGGAGGAACAGATTCCTCATTGATTGGTGACCAGAATCAGCGGGGGTGATCGATTGAAGTTTGGTCAGAATTCCTGATTTTCCAGTGGAAGGTTGAGAATTGCCACGTCAAACTTGCACGTTGCTGCGGCCCAACCACTTGCATTTCCATCAGAGAAGCTTTCTCTCTCATTCTTTTCTTTTGCATGTTAGTGCATGTTACTAGAAACTTCTTGCATGTGCTAGCAAATCGATTTTGAAGCGTGTTTTCAAGCACTATCGTGTCTACTTTGTTGCTCATGCTTAATTTTATAGACATGAGTCATACTCTCGTAGATGAACTTGGAACCTTCGCAAAATCCATCCTTGCATGACGACATGCAGGATGTGGACATGAATGAGGGTACGAAAATGAAGAAATATCATTGAACCTTTTTGAGTTTAGGCAGTGGGTAGTAGAAACATATGATCATCTTAAAAAATTAGAAGAGTATGTTGAAGAACAAGCCAAAACTCAACAAGAAATGAATGAAAGGCTTTCCAGACTTGAAAGACTAGTACGTGATAGTGTTTAGAGTCTTAGTGCTTTGAAACAAGTTGATTTAGCGCAGTATCGAGTGAATCCTGCTATCCACGGTAGTAGTCCTCCTGTTTCCCCATCTGACGAAACTCTCAGTAAGAACCAAACTAGTTCTTTTAAGAAACCGGAGAAGCAAGTTCACACTGTTCAAGTTTTGCCTTTAGGAAAGTCTCCCAAAGTAAAGTATGTTCATGTGTCTCATGTGAATGAGGCACATACCTGTTCAGTTACTGCCAACATTTGGCAACCTGCTGTCGGACCTCATACTATTTTTCAACTGTTAGGAAGTATTAATGGCCAGAAAGTTCGGATAATGGTGGACAATGGGGCAACCCACAACTTTCTAAACCATTCTTTGGTGAAGAGTTGAAGTTAGAGCAAAAACAAAGTGATCATCAGTATGTGGTTACACTTGCCGATGGTCAGCGTAAAGATATTTATGATACTTTCGTTCCACAAGTTCCCATACAAATCCAAGACTACCAAGATACTTTAGACTTTCAAGTAATGAGCTTGGCCTTGGCAGATGTTATACTTGTTCGTGAATGGTTGTTTATGTTAGAAACTACTGGTGGTCTTGTTCGTAGTTATGTGTTTCTTCTGTGCTGTTGAAGCGGCTAGTGCGGAAACGAAAAGTTGAAAAGGTATTTCTTTGTTTTTTTACTTCTAAAAGTTTTTCAAGTAATTCAAGTTTATCTTTTCCGTATCCAAAGAAATGTGTTTCTTCTGTTGAGAGAAGAGAAAGAGATGTGAGTTTGCAAACTATTTCAAATGATTTTAAAGACGTCTTTCCTAGCGATTTACCTTCCGGGTTACCCCCGAGAAGAGAGGTAGATCATCCCATGTGGCAACTGCAAGAATATTTAGCTAAAGGGTTTATACGCCCTAGTACATCACCATGGGCTGCGCCCATTTTGTTGGTTAAGAAAAAAGATGGGTCTATGCATATGTGCATAGACTATAGAACCTTAAATAGACTCACTATTAAGGATAAGTATCCTTTGCCCAGGATAGATGAGATCTTTGATCAACTCAAAGGGGCAAAGTATTTTACTAAGATAGATCTTAGGTCTGGATATCATCAGGTAGGTATTAAAGAAGATGACGTTCCGTTAACGGCTTTTCGTTCATGGAATGGTCATTATGAGTTTTTGGTTCTTCCCTTTGGATTAACCAATGCCCCAGCAACATTTATGAGGTTAATGAACAACATGTTCAAACATCTCTTGGGCAAGTTTGTATTAATCTACCTTGATGATATCTTGGTCTTTAGTCGTACTAAAGAAGAGCCCTTTGAACACTTGCGTCAAGTGTTCCAGGTCCTGAGAGAGAGTTCCTTGTTTGCGAAGGAATCCAAATGTGAATTCTTCAAGGAAGAGATTCACTACCTCGGACATATTATCTTCGATGAGGGGATTAGGATGGATCCTAAAAAAGTAGCCGCAATTATGTGATGGCTAGCACCAACTTCGGTGGAAGAGCTACAGATCTTCCTCGGATTGGCTGGATTTTACAGGAGGTTTACCCATCAGTATGCCCTCTTTTGACAGATCTGCTCAAGGGTAAGGGCAAGTACTTTAGTTGGGGGCCTAAACAACAAGCAAGCTTTGAAGATGTAAAGGCTGCAATTGCAAGTACTGCTGTCTTAAGTTTAGTAGATCCAAATGAAGCATTTATAGTAGAAACCGATGCCAGTAATCAGGCAGTCGGTGCTGTTCTCGCTCAACACAACCGTCCGGTCGCATTTGAGAGTAAGAAACTGGATAAACACCAGTTTAATTATTCCACTTATGAGGAGGAGTTGTTTGCAATAGTCTATGCTCTTAAGAAATGGAGGCATTATGTCTATGGAGCTAAGTTTGAGATTGTGTTTGATCAAGAAAGTATCAAATGGCTTTCCTCCCAAAGCAACTTGAAAGGAAGAAAAGCTCGTTGGGCCGAACTTCTCCAGGAGCTTGACTATAAGGTACAGGAAAGGGCACTACAATGTGGTAGCAAATGCCCTGAGTCGAATGCCCATGGTAAGCGCGCTAAGTTTTATGGCATTCAAGAGTGAATTCCTGGAATCACTCAGAGGAAAGTGTGTTAGTGATTCTCACTACGCACTTGTGTGGCAGGCTATTGAGCAAAGGAATTCCACAACCACACCAGGGCCATCAGAGAATGTTGCGGGGCCATCGGAAGATGTTGCAGTTGCGTCGGGACGGGACGCCCCGCCTGAAGATGATGCGGAAATGTCCGAAGTGGATATGCCATTAGCAGGTGTTGCGGATGCTCGATGGAAGAATTTCTCCATTGTGGACGGGTACCTCCTTTATAAAGGAAGGGTATGTGTACCCAAGGACGGTGACTTCAGGTGCCAAATTCTTGAGGAAAGTCACGACAGTTCCATGGTAGGGCATCCCGGGATAAAGAGGACCTATGCTCTTGCAAAGAATAAGTTTTATTGGCCTAGTATGCAGATAGACGTACAAGAGTACATGCTAAGGTGCACCACATGCCAGGCCATAAAGGCTGAGTAAAGGCCATGACTCGAGGGTAGTTGTAGACCGATTGACCAAAATGGTGCGGTTTGTACCAACCAAGAAAACTGTTACAGCTCCAAAAGTCACCAGGCTTTTTGTAGAAAATATTTACAAGCTATATGGGCTTCCCACCAATATAGTCAGTGATCGAGATCCAAAGTTTACAGGTAACTTTTGGAGGGCGCTGTTTAACAAGGTAGAAACTAAGTTGTCTATGAGCTCCATTGATCATCTCGAAACGGATGGTCAAACGGAGAAGGTCAATCAGGTTCTAGAGGATATGCCACGAGCATATGTTAGTAAGAAGCAAACCAATTGGGAAGAGTATCTTCCGCTTTTGGAGTTTTCTTATAACAGTATTAAACACACCACTACAGGGTATAGTCCATTCATGCTAATGTATGGATTTCAGCCTAGAGCCCCCATGGCCGTAGGGCTTAGGAAAGAAAAAGTACAGAGTGTTAGAGAGTTTCTTGAGGATATGGAAACCATGATCAAGATAGCTAAAGCTAATGTGAAGCAAGCGCAAGCGCGAGCTAAGCATTATGCAGATAAATCCCGTAGGGATGTTACCTTCCAAGAAGGTGATCGGGTGTTTCTGAAAGTTTCTGAAGACTCTACCACTCTAAGCACAGGCAAGTGTCCTAAGTTGTCCCCAAGATATTGTGGTCCATTCACAATACTCAAGAGAGTTGGAAGTTCTGCTTACCAGCTGGCTTTGCCAGAATCCGCAAAGGTACATCCGGTCTTTCATGCCAGTCGACTGAAGCGGGTGATGCGAGAAGGAGACAATATTGTCTCAGAACAAACCCTAATAGACTTTGAGGAACCTAATTCCTTGCCACACAAACCAGAGGAAACTTTGAATATCCGAAACCGCAAGACTCGTCATGCGGTCTTTCGAGAAGTTTTAGTCAAGTGGAAGGCGGGTCCCAAGAAGAGGCAACCTGGGACTCTGTAAGCAAGCTTCGCAAGAGGTATACCGATTTCATCCTTGAAGATCTCGCTTTCGAGGACGAAAGCTCCTTTTAGGGGGAGGAGATGTTATGGCCATTGGCAAACACAGGGAACATGTGACTCGTTAGTCCCTAGGGGGTCCCGGAGGGGTGACACTTAGCCCCGTAGTTCGGGATAATAAGCCTTAGGTACTAGGATCTAGAGGGCTTGGTCTATATCCATAGGGAGTGCCACTAAGTGAGGGCACCCTTAGTTACTAAGGGTGGGTCCCTAAAGTTAGGTAGGACCTATGTGCCCACATGTACAGTATGCATGTGAGGGGCATCCACATGCACAGTGGTAACTGTGCATGTGAGAGGGGTGCATGGCCTCCTGGAGGTTGGGTGCTGGGCCTATATGGTGGCCTGTGGATGTAGAGCTAGGTACAGGATAGTGGGTGGAGATCTAGAGTCACTCTTCCATTGTGGGGGTCATCTGTCCATATTTCCTAATAAAATCACAATACTCAAAATTCATATCATTATAAAATATTAAAACTGGTAATCAATGATGAATTGGGCTTTTTTTTTTTTTTTCCCAGGTTCAAACTGTGGTTTGTGAAAACTAAGATTACTTGTGACTATGGCAGCCCAAAATCATTTGGAGAAATCTTGCAGGAGTATACAAGACAATCATAGATAAATGTAGCAAACAGCTGAGTTCCAAAAAAGCTAGAGAGTGTATGCCCCAACTACGTTTTGCTTGACATAAGTTTGTGTGTTAAATTGAGATGTTAGCTCCACAACATTATAGTCCTTGTCATTCTTTTGAAGCTTAGTCCAGCTACTTACAATTTACAGCTTCCTGCCACCATAACTTTTAAGTGTGATGTTTTTTCCGTTAATTTAATGCAAGAATCTAGCAAGATGGTGATCTGGACAAGTTGTCTCATTTCTATTTGGCATCAGATCAGCTTCATTGCCATTTTTCATGTCACAATACTTGAGGTATAGCTCCACAATATTCAAAAGTCCTTTTTGGTTTATTGATGAGGACAGCACATCAATGCAACATCATGGGAATGTGTTGATGTTTTTCCGTTGTCCTTAACAGGACAAAGCTCACATCCTTGTTGCTGCCATTTAGTTGTCAACTTCCCACTTTAAGAATATATTGTGGACAATGCTTATTTAAGTTGGGGAGAGTTCAGTTTGTGTCATTAATAGACATGTTTGAAGTTGCCTGGTTGATTTTCTCTTTCCTTGCTGCTAATTGCTGTCTTTAATGAATTTTTTGTACCTACCATGTACATATATTGCTTAGAAGAAGTTTCAGCTGTCAGTTAGAAATTCAGCACTTCTTATCAAAGCATAATTGTGTCAGATCTTCCTGTGAGCATGGTAGTTGTTGAAGTTTTAATGTTAACCTGCTTTGTTGCAGTGTGAATGTGTCTGTTGGGCCTCAAGAGAACAGGATGATGACCACAGGTCTACACACAGTTGCAGATATTTATTGCAATTGTTGCTGGCGCATCGTTGGATGGAAATATGTACAAGGCTTCTTTCACTGCTTTCGGAATTTCTCTCTTGGTTTTCTTCATTGTGGTGTTACTATTCCTTCTATGCAGGGTTTTACTGTTTGTTAAAGATCGTACCTCATGAAGCGGGACCTTTGTTTTTTACTTTTAATGTTTGTGCTATAAGGCCCATTCATTTTTTTTTCTCTATGGAGACTATTTGCATGCTTTGATATTATATCATCTATTTCAGGAGGCAGCTTTTGATAAAAGTCAGAAGTACAAAGAAGGAAAGTTCATATTGGAACGGTAAATCTTATCTGATCTGTATTATCTTCTTTTTCCAGCGCTAGAGGTACAAAGTTAGCTCTGTGGTTTTCTCGTAGCATAATACTCACCCTAAATTCTAAACCTTAAGCTTCGTTGAGACTGAATGTAATGTTTATCTGATTCACTTCTCTAAGCTGCTACAAACTTGCTAATGTTGTTTACTTATTGCTCATATTTCTGCACTGTATGTTGAGGCAGAGCAAAAATGCTCGACGGTGATGGAAGCGATTTCTTTTTGGATGCACCTGCTGCCGGAAGTGATGCAGATGATGTTTGATAGTGGTGTTCCATCATATTTTGGCCTGAGTGCCCAATGACATTCATGTGGAACAATTCAATTGTGAATTTCGTTCATTCCATATATTGCATTGTTTTTGTACATAGAATGCTTCCCTAGGTCGTGTAGATAGCTCTACCTCCTGTGAATATGAAGAATAATTTTTGTGACATTCTTGTTAATTGTCTGTTTTTTCTGTCACGAAGTGGCAGAACTTATTGTGAGAGCAAAAGTCCTCTCAACATATTTTCCTACAACCATAGAGTGCAAATCCCATCTGGAAACTTTTTGTGGAATGTTCATCTATGCAATTGCAGGTTCACACAAAGTTCACTGACGATTTTTCTAGCAGGGCGATTATTATTATTATTACAAATCGGTTGGATCTTTTAGGCTGATGTGAAGTTTGGATGAAGTGTCCTGTCACAGTAAGCTGATGATTTTAGTCCTTTGCTTTCATCATGCGGTGATGGATTGGGTACCAGATGTAGGCGCATGCTTTTTCTTATTTGTGTGGCCAGGGGAGTCGGACTCCTGACCTTGAAGGAGAGCAATGAGGAAAGTTGGGAGAGCAATGGGGAAAGTTCTTACCAATTCACCACTTATTGAAGGAAAGACGAATCCTTTTTGTACAAGACTAGATGAACCAGCTGTCCAGAGTTGGTGGTAAATTTTCAGGTTTTTTCTGGAAAATATTCGCTGTTCTTGTACTGTGGTTTTGAGCGCTCAGTCTCGAATGTCTGTTCAGTAGACTCTGTAAAGGTCTTATCATGTATGTGCTCTTCTCTTTGGTTTGTGTCGCATGTTTTTAGTGTGCACGTCTTGACTCCCTAGAAAGCTGACAAAAAGTGGTTTGGAATTTTGAGTCGAAAGTTTGCTCTAGATGAGAGCAATTATAGCAATGTTTTTCCCCTTAAAAGTAGTGATTCTTGATGAGACTTTAATCTTAGCTTTCGCATCACCAAATGTCATAGATTAGTGTCACCCTCCGACATAGTATTGTTGTCTTTCAGAAAAACAATGTAGATGCTACTTAGCATTTGTACTTGGCACTTAATAGATTATGCAACAATTAACGCACGAGAACTTGGGATCAATCACCACTTGAACAATCATCCTAGAGTCAATTATCACACTACAAGGGTGCAGTATTATATAAGTGGCATGGATTTTGTCACAATTGTTATACTTTATTAAGACAAATCAACACACAAGGGCGGGTGGTATGTATACTTGTTGCCAATCACCTTTCTTGTACGTTACTGTTTGTTTGGCCCTTACTCGACCTATGAGCTACTTTGTATTTGAATATAATGTAATAACTATGTTTTGGGTACAATGTAAAAAAATAGATGCCAAGGCAGCAGCACATAACTATACCAAATAGGCATTGGTTTAAAACACCCACAAGATGGCTATCTATGTTGGCTTTGACTTTTTAGATTCTCTTGGTTTAAGTTCTTTTGAGAAGATACTTGCAATTTGGTCATGGGCGGCCCAGAACTAAGCCCACAATGCCACCAGTATTCACCTCTAGGATGAAATGTTGAGCTAATTCGTTGTTATGGTCCATGCCATTCTTTGCCAATTGCAAGTATAACTATTACGACAAAGTATCGTTAATGCCACATGTTGCAAATTAATTTTACCTTTTCTAGAGCCATCTTGGCCAAATAGTGTTGCATGTTGCTTTGTCTCCATAGATGGCAAATCTTTGTTACTTATAAGTATATAATGTGAACTTTATTTAATTGCAAAAATTTATTTGATAATGAACATTTTGTAATCGTTATCACCTCTATCCAAAGAGTATTGGAACTTTCTCGTGTAGCTTCAATACATTATCATTGTTTAATCCCCATTTTGGGTGCCTTCGATTTAGCTTGAAATCCTCCTTGGTATCACTTTTGCAATGCTTGATCATCGCTAAAACATAAGAATGTATAGTTTTGTGGTAGATGAATATATAGATGATTCTCTTGCTTTGACAACTTTGTTGTAGTTTTGGAGTAGAATGGGCTTACATTCGTCATGTTGAGCATATTACTATCCACAAGCAATTTTGTAGGGAGCCTAAATCTTTCATATCAAGCTCCTCTTTTATAGTTCTTTCGTTCTAGCAATCACAACTATTTTTGCTAGTCAAGAATATATCATCAAATTAGATGATTCTCTTGCTTTGACAACTTTGTTGTAGTTTTGGAGTAGAATGGGCTTACGTTCATCATGTTGAGCTTTTTTCTTCTATCTATGTGGCAAACATTTCGTTTAAGTATTAACATGCTACTATCCACAAGCAATTTTGTAGGGAGCCTAAATCTTTCATATCAAGCTCCTCTTTTATAGTTCTTTCGTTCTAGCAATCACAACTATTTTTGGTAGTCAAGAATATATCATCAAATTAAAGTACTATACCTTTTCTTTTCCATACAAATTAGCATTGATTCTTTTATATTGATTTCATCCATTCAAAACCTTTATTGATTCCATTATACCATGATTGAAATTCATGCTTTGAAGTGTTTTTTAGACTTGCAAGCTAGAGAGCCTTGTATACATCACCTTAAATTCTTGGGGATGGTATATTCGTATTTCATTTTCTAGATAATCATTAAAAAAGACACCTTTTATGTTGCCTTGAAATTAAGTTTCACTCAAAAATATGTTGTCGATGCTAAGTCTTTATGGTGGTCATGTTTGCTACCTAAGCTAATGTCTTATCACAATGTATTTCTTGTTGTTGAACATAGCCGTTATGATTAACCTTGTCTTATGTTTATCTATTGAGCCATCTGCATTCGTTTTGTTTCTATATCCACTTTCTATTTGCTTCTTATATTCAAGCGATTGGACTATCTCATGTCTCATGTCTCATTTTTCATTGGACTCTGGCATTAGCATTTTCGCTACGTCTTCCATTATTGTGTCTTCATATATGTGTGGCTTTGGTGTTGTCTTTAAAAAGTGAATGCTCATGAAAAATTACTTTTAAACCTTTTCTAGTTGTTGCCATTGGTATGACGATGTCATGATCTTGAATTCACTTGCCTCAATTTCCTCAAATCGTTTGGTCCTGTTTGATTGTTGGTGTCTATGCATTCATGGAGGGTTGACGATGTTAAACTTGTCAAATTCTAGAGCTAAGTTGATTTGTACATAACTTGATCCCACACGTGTGGAGCCTATTTCCACATGTGGATGATAGTCATAAATGCATCTAGATTTAGGTAGATTGAATTTGTCTTGATTGACTCAAGTATGTTTCCCACACGTGTCAGACCTGTTGATTCAGCATACCAAGTCGAAATGTACTTGATCTACAAAGATCATCATTGTAGAGAGATCTTGATTTTTTAGGCATATCCTTGTTTTTCATTATTTGTGTTTTGATTTCTTGCATTGAATGCTATCAATGAGTAATGTACTTAATCTCTACTCATTGTCTGTACACTGACAATATTCCACATGTGTGAGGCCGCTCTTGAGTCATATTGATCACTTATCAAGTTGTTCTTGTTAATTAGATGCAATATTTGATCTAGATCTAGATCTAGTCATTAAAATTGTGATTAGTCAATCTAATTGGCATCCAACATCGATTGTAGATCCAATTAAGGTCCAAAATTTTCAGATTTCAACAGACGTGAAGCTTTTTGTCTTTTTGAGTTACTCCCTTGTCGCTCTTGCACACTTGTATCTTTTTCTTAGGCCATTTCATGTATTATGGTTGTCTTCTTCTTTTTCTTTGATTGTTTTCCATGATCTGCTTTTTTGTTTTCCTTATTATTTGGTCATGGAAATTTGTCTATCAACAATCGTACTTGAGCTCTATATAAGCTTTCAAATGCTTCAATATCATGGAGCATGTATGCCTTTTTTTAATCACCATATTTCATTAATTTAAATTCCAAGTTTTGTCTCTCACCGAGGCTCATAGTTGTGTACTTTTGAAACTCAGAGTATGCTTCCTTTGATGTTTTTTTCTTGGGCTCCTAATTGATAGATATATTGTAGTGTTCATGCCTAAATCCATTACATATTTGGTGTGGCTTCTTCTTGAAGCACAATTCGTGCAAATTTTATTATTGCTCCATTTTCCCTTTTTACTAGTCCATCTCATAGTGTTTTTGTATGTGTCCCCATTTATTGGTTGAACTTCCTTCTACTCTTAAACATATGAATGAGTTTTAATTCCTCCAATAAGTGTTTGAGTTGGTTATCCATTTGATTGTGAGGTGTAACAAAATGTCTCTTAGTTCCATCAACTTTCATAGTACCCAAACCATCTCACACACATTTACTCCTTTATCCCATCCTTGATTTTGTTTCTTGTTAAACATGCAGCAAAATAAGTCCAATTGATCCTAGAAATGATGGAGAAAGCACATAATTATCTAATAGCTAGAACACAAACCAATCTATTGCTTTCTAGTTTATCTTGGCTTGAACTCCACAAATTGGCTCAAAAATTATGCTAGACTTTTTCACACGTGTGGATGTATGCCCTGCTACTGCCTGTGTACTGTACCAACACCCTCCAAACCTTCTAATCATTCCAAAAATCAAAATGCCAATAGCAATCATAAAAAATGATAGACCAAATCTAGTCATGAAGGAAGATTTCAATTTTACTCATAATTGGAAGGCAAATTCATCACATATTTACACATGAATGCCTTGTATCTGAGCATTTAGGGCTACCTCTAATCCATTCATGACCTAACTCCAGTTTCCAACGTAATAGCTCACAAGATCCACTCTAATTTGCGGTCAAGATCTTGAGAGCCAAAAACAATGTAAAAATTGTTATTTTTGGCTTCTAGAAAATATGTAGCCTATCTATGCACATTTTGGCCTCATTCTAAAGGTGCCATTCCAAAGCTAGGTTAGGAATAAGACATATGAAAAGTATCCTGTGCTTTTTGGCACGTGTGACATCCCACAACATGGCCACATTACATTTTACAAGTGGTAGAACCAAGCTAGAATTGTGAAATTTCAACACTCCTCACAATTTAGCTTGATGAGACTATCTTGGATGAATGATTATTACATGAATAAAAACAACATAATTTCCAGTTCCTTGTTGTGTGGGGTGAGTACGATCACTCATCATGATAAGAATATGATTTGAGCTCCAAGTTCTCAAATGTAGTGAGAGCTCAATGAAGATTGTCTTCAACATCCAAGCTTTGTCTTCGATAGGTTGTTGAATGAACATCTTGGCCTGCAAGATAAAAGTCTCCTCCTCAAAATAATCATGAAAAATAGCAGCTTTCCATAAGATCCAACTTTGGTATGAAGCATATACAACCAAATATTGTGATCCCAGGCAAGCAGTTTAGCTTCATCCACTGTCAGGGCTAGCAAATGCAATGGCACTAACACTACGGAAAAAAGTAACATGAGGATACTCCTTGGACAATTGTTTTCGGGCTTGTAAACTATGTATGCCCCCAAGCACAAAAAAAAAATGATAAGAATCTAAAATAGAAAAATCAAAATTTACAACATTGTTGCATTCAGAGGGATCTACCAAAACAACAAAAGGTGTTACTATGGCTTGTGTGTGATCTTTAAATTTTATTTTTATATTATGTACATGTGTTTCGTTAGGTTCTCTAACTTCCATTGGCCTATCTCATGTTATTGGGTCGACAGGTGGCCTATCACACTGATCAATATTTAAAATTAATGTGGTTTTTGGATTTTTTTTTGTTTTATGAACTCTTAATTTTGTTATTTTTGAACTATCTTGTAGAGGTCGAACGGAAGCTCCAGATAAAGATAATGATGGTTCATTTACAGCCTTCTTACTTTCCACAAAAGGAATGGCTTTATGACAATGGGTGGCCATGTGTTTTGGTCGGGACTTGGGTCTAGTGGGCATTAGGGCCCTTTTGGAGTCAAAAAGGGCCCCAAAAGTGAGCCATGAGATTAACATTAATGCTTCTTGGTTTCCAAGGGGAGGCTCGAACCTGGGACCAAAGAAACTTTGGATGCCAAGCTAACCAGTTGAGCCAACCCCGTTGGGTAAGATTAACATTAATGACCCTTCATATACAATGAAGTATTTACACAGTCCAAATGACATGGCAAAATCCAATGGTCAATATCTGATCAAGCCATGGTCCCACATTTGCTAACTGTACCTTATCCCTTTGGTGCACTTGTCTTATTCATTAAGTACGTAGATGTTCCCACATACACAGTTACCTCGGTTCAATGTAATTACGTTATAATTTTAAGTCAAACTTTTTTTTACTCATTGTTTGTACCAATGCACTATGAGAAGCTTGTAAACTTCAGTCCCCATATTGCCCTTCAAAAGATAAGTGGTCTTACACACCAATAAGATAGATACATTTGTTGAAAAAACTCAAAGAATCTTTTTTTGTTTTTTTACTAATTAGTGGGGCCTATACTAGTTGTCACATTTAACATGCCTTTTTCAAAGTTGTTTTTGAAGTTTGCACATTTTTTTGAAGATTGAAAGATGTGCACTTATTAAAAACGTGTACATTTGAAAGGCTTAATTCTTCAAAAAAAAAATTGGGAAGGGCAACTGAAAGGCATACTAGACTTTGAGATTTGAAGTGTGTCTTAATTAATGGCCTTGACCTTGGACCTATGAGTATAACCCCTATTTACCCTATGTTTACTAACCATTAAACTTACATGGGCTAGCCTTGAACCCCTATAATACCCAAGGGTTAAATGCCACATAGGCAAGATTAGTGACACTAATCATAATGGATTAAGCAAGAGGTGGATCACTATTGGGGGCCCTTTTTAAGTCCAAAAGGGCCCTAATGAGAGGATTCAATTACATTGGTTGTTCTCTCTTTTTCTGGATGAGGGACAGATAAAGTGCCCTCTACATTCTCAAGTGTTGGCTTGGTGACCTGATCAATGCTAGAAGCTGGCTTGCGAGGTCCCACAAATATTGACTTTGAACTCCGGGACGAGTAGACCGGATCTTTTCCCTCAAAATTTGCAGCAAGCACGACTTCTAAGCATTGTTTCAAGCTCAACACAGAAACAAAAAATAACATTTAATGTTTAATTAGCACGGGAATTTATATTGGCTATGCTAGGCATAGGAATACTCAATTTCGAACAAAGATTAAATATTAATAAACTGCTCGGAATTTTATATTTAATAAGGACACTATGCTAAGCATAGCATACTTCTTAGCAGACATTAATAGAAACATGTTTTAGAATGACATACCAAGGTAACAAGAGCCTTATCAAAATGTGTCCTCACGACATCATCCTTACATAGTCGAATTTTTATCATACTCTCATTCAGAATGAAAATAGAACAAGACTTATCATGCTCTTTTACAAGCACATTGACAAAACCCTCTTCTTCATCCTCAGTTGGTTGATCAGCAAGGAGTTTTCCTTGAATGTGAAACTGTGAGTCCCCCCTACCAGGCTTCTCTCCTACATGAATAAAACGCTCGGAGAGCTTCATGTTGTTGGTGTCTTTATGAAGTGTAGGCCACCAATAACCTGATTGCAAAAGTTTGCGAACAGTAATATCTGTAGAGAAATGTCCTCCAGTGATGTAGTACATAAATTTCTTCTTGTCTTTCAAAGGGGAATCCTAAGGTTTACTAGAGATTTTGAAAGAAATCTTCAACATTTTGAAATTTATCACAAAGAGAAGATGATCTGCAGAGAAGAAAATTATTAGGCAAATTTCAAACATTAGATTACTAAAATTTGTTGGAATGGCAAAGTGGAGCCACATCCCATGCTCAAAGAAATCTCATAAGTAGAAGTGGGACTTTGTTCAAAGTAGATATAAGTGGTAAATGTCTAAGTGTTTAATGTCCCCTGGTACCAGCCCCTTTGCGGGTAAGGGGGAGCTTGGATTCGTGAGCGGCTAGGAGTCCGGGGACGGGATCCCAGAACGCGGCTCACAGAGGGGCAAAAGGCTCCATGATTTTGGTGCAACCTCTGAACCAAAAAAAAAAAGTTAAGTTGCATCACAGTGCAACCTCTGAACCAAAAAGGTTAAGTTGTATCCGTTGAAGGCCCACTGAATTCCTACATGGTATAAGAGTAGGCAACGTGACCTGTGCCCCACTTTGGGGGGGAGTGTTGGAATGGCAAAGCGGACCCACAGCCCATACTCAAAGAAATCCCATAAGTAGAAGTGGGACTTTGTTCAAAGTGGATATAAGTGGTAAATGTCTAAGTGTTTAATGTCCCTTGGTACTAGCCCCTTTGCGGGTAAAGGGGAGCACTTGGATTCCGTGAGGGGCGGCTAGGCGTTCGGTGATGGGATCCCAGAACGTGGCTCACAGAAGGGGCAAAAGGCTCCGTGATTTTGGTGCAACCTCTGAACCAAAAAAAGGTTAAGTTGCATCACGGTGCAACCTCTGAACCAGAAAAGTGAAGTTGTATCTGTTGAAGGCCCATCGAATTCCTACAAAATTATGACAAAGTTTCAGAAGATAAGAATTTTTTAACGAAAATTCCTAAGAATTACAAGTAAAAACGAGCAAATTTTTCATAACTAAATTGAAAATTGTAATGGTTTAAAAGGCTTGGAATCTATGGAGAAGCATATATTCCTGATAAAAATTTTTACAATTCCTACTTTTGCCAAGCCGAGGCTTGCAAGAGGGGAGCAATACGACATATGTTCTATGCTAAGCTCAACATAGAACATGTTTCACATGTTGTGCTCAGTATAAAACATATGTCGTATTGCTCCTCACGAAGATGGTCAGGACAATCTAAGTGCGATCTGCGAAACATGAGATGAGTTATGCTTTGATTAGGGTCATTAAATAGATTTTTTATGATCATATCACCTTGAAAATCAACGTTTTTAGGACCTGTCGCCGCACTACAACCTCGAGCATGTGCCATGACCATGCCTCAGCTCGCCCTAGGTGAACCCTAAACTTATTCTAGCCCTAAACTTAGGTCGACCCTAACCCTAAGGATGCGTCCCTACAGTATTTAAGGCATGGCCTTTAGCAATTCCAATCATCCATTTACTTTATAGGCTTGTTGTTTTTATGCATTTAGTTGTTTTCTTTGTTCAGTTATATTGAGGTTGGCATAGCATTTTATTCATTCTATGATCAACATAGGACAATGTTAAGTTTGTGAATCACATTTAGATTTTCATGTCAACTGTTTTTCTTGGCCCTATGCTTAGCATAAGCCTTAAGTTATAATTTTTTTCAAGATTACCCATGTCAAGTAGTTCTACCTCTTCCATTACAGTAGTTGTTACTCAATACGTAGCAACAACTACGTCCTCTTCATCTAATATTCCTAATGAGAGCTTTATTTATGAAGCCACTCCTGATTCTCGTCATGTTTTTGTAAATGAGGTGGCATCAACATCATTTACCCGCTCATCTTCAGAAATTTCTCAAATAAGTACTTTTCAAGAAATGACACCCATAACTCAACTTGTGACAAATGTTACTTCCTCGTCTTCCTCTTCAAATATAGGCTCTGCACAATTAGAGCATTGTTTTTTTGAACATGTTGAATCAGTGAGTGATTATTTAGAAGCTTCAATTCACTCTGTTACCGATTTGAGTAAATCAACATATCCTCGTCTGTTGATCCTCGATGTTCAAGCTTTTCACATATTCGTAGACGACCTTCTCAATCGTGTTAAATCTAATAGGGCTATATTTACTAAAAAAATTAGAGCTTTTGGAGGGCCCAGAACATCTTGAGGTTGAAGCTACTATTCGGAATCGAGAAATTCCAACACCTTCTTAACTAGTTGAAGCACCCACAAGTGGCACAGGTTCAATTTACAAATCAGACTCCAAGCAAAAAGGGAAATAAAAGAGAGACTTGAGATCTTCACCTATTTTAGCGAATCGTCAAAACTAGTTGATTACAAGATCTGAGATTTGAAAGGTACAAAATATTATTTGCTGCTCATCCTCTTGCTTACAGAAAGTGAGTATCAGAGAAATTGACGAATTGAGATCAAATTTCTTTCTACGAAGTAAAGATGAAAGGAATTATTATTTGTGTGCAACAGTGAACTCCTATTCGTATTTTTTAAATGCTTTGGACTTTTGTCACCAAGCTTACAAAGCAATTCATGCAATCGGAAACTCACGTCTTCAACGAATGCATCCACAACTTTAGAAAGACCCAACATTACAGGGATCTTTACAGGGTTGAACTATCTCTCCAGATGCTTTGAATGCAACTGCTTGGCCAAAGCATTTTATAGACGTGCATGGAGAGAAATTGCCTAATTCCTTATATTTTCACTTGCCATATAATTTCACAAAATTAAAATTAGAGATATTTTTTATGTATAGAGAGTTTGCCAAGGCAAAAAATATTCCTATTTGAGTTACTCATATTTTTTTAGAATTTGGAAAAGAGATTTTGGACTGGTAAAGATTCCCAAAAAATCATGAATGACAATATGTTCTACTTGTGAATTGTTAAAATCTGCAAAACAACTTGCAAAGATCAATGATGAGAAAAGTAAAAATTAATTGGGTTTGTCATTGATTTTAATACTTTTTGTTTTGAAATGAATTTAAATTACAAAATATTTTAATAACATTAACAGTTGAAAGACAAAAGTTGGCCAAGCATCAAAAGAAATGTTTGGAATGTCCTCAAAAATATCTAGGCCTTGTTATTGATGGCCTGCATTAGAAGAAAACAATGTTGCCTCATTTTGTCAGGAGTGCCCAAAAATTTGAACGAGGCAAATTTTATTCAGATTCATCTCGTTGGAGCACTTTTGTTTAATGGCACTTTGGAGTCCAAGGTCTTTTTTAACTATCCCAACGTTCGAAACAATCCACATTTGACAATCACCATTGTACACAAGATAATCTACGAATTTGGTGAAAATCTTTCGGAATTACTTTATTTGCAACTTGACAACATTGCTAGGGAAATAAAAACCAAACTGTGTTGGCATACTTGTCCACGCTAGTAGGAAAAAAAATTCAAAAATGTAAAAATAGGATTTTTGTTGGTGGGCCACACGCACGATTAAATTGATCAAATGTTTGGTTGATTTTCTAAGAGATTGAGACGCAAGAAGGCATTTTCTTTACAGTGCTTCAAAGCATTGTCGAGGAATCGTATGTGCCAAAGCCAAATGTGTCGTTAATTAGACACACATATGATTTTCAAGATTATATTAAGGCTTCCAATGAAACAGAGCGGTGCATAGCTAATATTAATGATATTAGCTTTCAGCATTAGTTTAAAATCAAATGTAATGAATCAGACATTATATCATTATGGGGCAAACAATTTTCAAATTCACTTTCATGGGTCGGATTGGGGACAAGTCAATTGGTCGAGAGTGTAGTAGACTCTCTATATGAGAATCGTGTTTTCATGATACTTTGTGTGCCAAACCTGGTGGTTTGATGGTGTGCTTCAGTGTGAGTCAAGTACATGGTAGCAAGAATATGCATAACAACTTTTGGACACTCCAGACATTGCTACAATTCATTGTTTTTTCCTCCTACTGCATTTGAGCTTGAGGGAGAGTGTTAAGAATCATATTTGATTTGATATATTTTTATTGTAAGCTGACTTAAAAAAGAGTAACGGTTTTTGGTGTTTTTAATACATTAGTTCTAGGCCTAAAAATACATTGGTTGAAGTGGTGTGCAACCAATGGACACATAGTGGTTTTGTCTGATTGCTATTTTGAGTGAATTCGATCTTGGACCACATGAGCGACATGGCTTAAATTGAGAAAATCCCACTGCCACCATGAGACTTACATCCTCCATCTAGCTAGGCTGACGTCCTATCAGGCACTTATAAGCACAAACTTGTATAGCTGACATAAATGAGCGACTGAGGCTCAACCTGAGAAAATCTTACTGTCACCATAAGACTATACCCTCACCAGATAGACAACTAGTAGATATAATGATAAGTCAGTGAGCATAAAATGACTACTTTGTTTCTGATGTAGCAAATGCACAATCGTATACAACTCCGACTCAGATCTACACACTTGTGACAAGGTAACATGCAAGCACGCATTCATGCAAACCAACACGAATGATAAAATGTCAAGTAAATGACAAAGACTTGCCCAAACGTGGTATCCTATCATACCAACACATGTGCCACTTGTAGATCCGCTGCTACACCACTGGTCAACAATTTAAATCGTCATCTCGATCATGGCCCACACCTGTAACAAGATGCCCTCACATATCCATCAGATGTCATCATACATCATCAACTAGACTCCAACTGGATCTAACCAAAAGATGCATCCTGCTTACCGAATATTGATGGATAGAACTAACATGTCATGCCAACCTGGAGATCATTGTGCATATAACCATCCAGCTCACCTAATCACTCGCCAAAGTATTAGCAATTACTCCCAGAGTAATCATCTCCAACTCTGTCAACTCACAACCATGGGCATGCTAATTACACATCACCCCGTAATGAACTCCATGCTCTCAAGATATGTACCGCACTCCATGCCACCTACCTCCAAGTAGGCTTGACATGTCCCTAGGTCACCAAACATGATGCACCATCTAAAGAACATCCAGTATGCATATAATAACATATCATACCTGAGCAGCTGTAGCATCTCCCTGAGTGCCACCCCCAATGGACTCGTCATCCACATACTATGCTCACTTGATGTCTTCAATCCTAGTCACCATCCTGCTATCCAAGCCAATCGCCGAAGCATCACCTGCCTGGCTTGGCTCCTAGCATCTGCTCGCTCTCCCTGGTTATGTGCCACCGACATCATGTCAACGCAAGCCTATCCCTGAGTCGCCGCTCACAGGATCCTGAGACCAATGTCTCCCTGATCGTACTGAGGTATATGGCTTTGAGTGACTCTCTCTAGGCTTATCCCTGATCTCATGACCTGAGAATCTGAACCAAGCAAGTTCCAACATCTGAACCAAGCCTAGATTCCTACAAATATAGCCAAATACATTAAAGCTATAGGTAGCTTATCCATGTCAGTGATGGTTGATGTCTCCCCATCGATGTGAATGCCAATGGGTGGCCTCCTACTATAATGTCATGTACTCCCAAATGAGCACACCATGAAGTCCTCACCATCAATGTCCCCTTCAATAGATCACTAGCAAAACACCCATCATATTGTTTGCCCTCTGATCACCCAATCATGCGATCTCCATCAACTCTCTCCATCCTAGAGCTGGCTCCCAAAGCTTCACACTTTGCTCATTTGTGTTTGCAGTTTTCTGGTTCCATCATGAATTCCCCCTGTAAGTCTTGTCTCATCCAAAGACTCAAGTCCAATCTGAGATAGATGTCCCCTAATGATCATCCCATGTCATCATGCAGTGCTATCCCTATCAAGCATCCCCTATCATCCTCGATCTCGAAGATCTGAGCATCTACCCTATAGTGCCCACCTTTATTCCCCCAAGCTAGCTCCAAGTTGCTTCTGTGAATGATTCCAAACCAGTCCCTGAGAATACATTGAGATGTGAACGCCAAAGCCACCATCAAGTCCCTCACATGATGTGACATGCCAATATCCCTCCAAGTGAACTTGTGAGATCTTCCATGGACCAAACCAAACGATCTGCACTCCGTCATCACTGGAATTTGCATCCCTAATGCAATACTGATATGGCGAATTGACTTGATTTATCTAGAATAGGCCATTGAAGTACATCTCTTCAATAAAAAACCTGATACACTGATCCACAACTACCTTGACTCGATCAAAAATAACTTACCAACTGCAAAACCGCAAAATCATCACTCTAACCACTCGTCAAGAGCATCCAAAGTGTGCACCCGTAACTGGCATACCATGCCTACCTCTCACTTGTGATTGCTTGCCCTCTCAAAATTGTCACCAATGATGAGTAGTAACGCCACCAAACTGCACTTCCGTCGCCAATACTAGCTTTCTCCACACAATTCTGCTATCATTTGCCCCTGCAATCAATTGCCTCTTCTGTACTTTTGTCAAATAGTCATTCGGTTGTCCTAGCATCAGATACTCAACAATATTCGCTGCCCACTCAAGTATTGCCTCTACATAGAATAATGCAACTAATTCATCATCCACTTTAGTATTAACTGGTGCAGATTCAATTTGCGAAACCTGGTCGACTAGATAATGTTGCTTCCCCTTACAAACCACAATTCAAAAGTCAAATTCAGTCAATAACAATAACCATCTTGCAATATGCCCAATATTGCACGTCTTGTTTACCAAGTATAGTAACGGCTGGTGATCCGTATAAAATGCAAAGTGCGTTTCCATGAGGTAATGACGAAATTTCCAGACTAACGCTTCACGTTCTATTGTTGAATAGTTCTTCTCCGGATCTGTAAGTTGTTTGCTTGCGAATCGTATTGGATAGTCCTTCTTATAGTCACATGGCTGTTCCAATTGCATATTTCGAGGCATCAGTGTGAGCATGAAACTCAATCGTCCAATCAGGAGAACGTAGTATCGGTGCTGAAGTTAATGCTTTTTTTAATTTTTCAAAGGCTTCTAACACCTCTACTGTCCAAATAGGAACAATAGTCAATTTGTATGTAGGTCTTGCTAAATCTGCAAAGAAGATAATAAAAATTCGATAGTAGTTCGCATGACCCATAAACACATAAACTCCACAAATTGTTGTTGGTGGTGGCAATTCCACAATAACCTTGATTTTAGAATAATTTGTGGCAATGCCATGTCTCGATATCACATGCCCAAGCACAACTCCATGGGAAACCCATATCTGGCATTTTTTTGGATTTAGAAAAATTTGATACTTGCAACATCTTTCAAATACTTTCTCCAATCGATCCAAGTTGTCTACATCTGTGCTATGGACTCCAAGGTCATCCAAGTAAATTTCAAGGAATTTCTGTAGATAATCTTCAAAAGCAAATTGCATTACTCTTTGGAACGAACTTGGTGCATTACAGAGTCCAAACGGCATTATTTTGTAAACATAGGTGCCCCATTCTGTTGCAAAAGCTGTTTTGTGGCGATGTGCAGGTTCAATCTTAACCTGGTTGTAACCACTAAATCCATCTAGAAAACTATAAGCTTCTGCTCCAGCAAGGCGGTCCAAAATGATTTCAGCAAAAGGTAACAGAAAGTGATCCTTCCACGTCACTTTGTTCAAGGCCTTGAGATTCACACGAATTCTCAATTTCCCATTCTTCTTAGGAACAATGACAATCGGTGAAACTCATTCTATATGCTCGATCTCATAAATGAAATCGACGTCAAGCAGTCTCTGAAGCTCTTTCTTTATCAGATCCACAACATTAGGATTACAGCGATAGAACTTTGTAACCTTTGGAACTGCATCAGGTATTAAAGGTATGGTGTGTTCAATAACTGACGTCGGAATACCCTTGAGATCTTGATAAGTCCATGCAAAGCAATCTTGATACTTAACAAGTAACGTTCGGAGCGCTTGAAACTGTTCAGGATTAAGTTGTGATCCAACTTGTATAATCTTTTCTGGTTCTCCTGGTTCAGCAAGATTCATAGGCTGTGTCCTAGCTGGGCCATCGTAAACATCTTTCGATTATGGCACCTGTTCTTCGGGTTCATGATGTGCTTTGGGTAACATGATAACCACATCATCCAGTGTATAGCGTTTAAAATGTTCGGGCATATCATGCTGGACTACATTTGCTTGTTCTTTGTCAAAAGGACTTGTCTTGGATCTTCGCTTAGCCTTCTTAGCAAGAATTGATCGTGGAGGTGATGACTTTTGAGAAGATAAACTCTTCTTTGAAGGTGAAGACTTCCTAGATGATGGTGTCTTGCTAGAACTCTGACTTGTAGAATCATCCTTGACTTTTCCTTTGTCTTTATCCAGTAAGGGTGGCACATTCTTTGAATCAATCTTTTGAGGAGGATTTTCCCATTTCAGGATTGTATTATAATGTTGCTTGCCTTGTTTCTTCGTCATTGACCCTGTGATCCTGTCTTCCTTCAATATAACTGCTTTTGGCCATTTATCATTTCAATTAATTTCGAAATATGTTCTACTCTTTTACCACTAGTGAAAAATGATATTCAGTCTTGCTTTCCATAGATGCCATGTGCATAGAATTTAAATGATAGACGACATTCAATAACAGAGATTCCTTTTACCATACCTTTAGAGTGTAAAATTTTGAAGGCTTTGCTCTCTAAGATAGCCCATTATGTAATGCCACAACATAGTCTTCTCAGCTTGTAATGTCTAGATCTCATTTGTATTGTTGTTATTCTCAATAAAGAATAGTTGTTGTATGCAACACACACTTGGTTTGCATCAAGTCATAAAGTGTTCCAATGCAAACTCCTTCTGACGACACCAATGTCTATCGAACCAGTAAAGATCATGCTTACACTTGACTAGGCAGTATCTTGTCTTATTTTCCTCTATATCAGACAATTGAATGATTGGCAACCATCCCACATTAGCGGGCAACTACTCGTGTTTTACACTCATAGTCAAATACCATCTATATGTTCATAGCTAGCCCATATAGTTTGAATGTAAAGCCCCGCACCCCATCAAGGTACAGATTCTTCATTATCTTGTATGCTTGCACCATAAGATGAGAGTGGGGCCTTGCCTGCACCCTTAGTTGTGATTAAACATATGCTAATCCTTGTCAAGAAGCAGCCATTTGGATTGTATACTAGAAGTTTTAAGCTTCTTTGTTTTTTTTATTGTATATGAACTTTCTCAAGGAGGTTGCATATTTTGGACAAAATCTTGAGATCTTATCAAGTTTTTATCTTGGAATAGTTTAATATATGTCATAAAAATGGTGTGTGACATATTTGTCCTAATATATCATAGTTTTTTATAATAAAATGCTAGTTATTTTTTTGGTAAAGTCTTTGTTTTGTTTTGTTTTGTATATCAATCTAGAGATAAGTTTATTTTGATTTGTATCAAATTTTAATTCTAAAGTATGCAATATGGTAAGAGGACAAGTCTACGAATATTCATGCATAAGAGGGGGAAGGTACTGGTCCAAGGCCCTTCCACCATCAAATAGACCAAGACTGGGAATTTTCCCGATATAGAATTAGGCCTGAGTTTTTTTTAAAGAAAATTAAACATCTATTTTGGGAACAAATAGCAATCTACACAATTTTCACCATAGATGGTTTTGTAATTTACTCAATTACACATTTTTTAACTCAATGAAAGATAATTTTTATGTAGTCTTAATATTTTGTACAACAAATTTTGAAATTTGGTTGAGGGTTGTTGTATTTTGTGTTTTTTAACTTCACTACCCATCATGCAAACATCTAAAATAGGTTGCCAATACCCCACTTTGTGTGATTGCATATTTCAATTGAAATAGGTAAGACAAGTACTCTGCATATTATGCATATGTATGTGCATAGCTAAAACTATGAACCATAGACCATATAATAACATGATATTCCAAAGCTCGATGTATTCAATTTCAAACTTCAAGTACATAATGGCTTATAGCCAAAGTTTGCAAGCTTTATGAGATTATGTATACATCTCTTATGTTTTCCACATTCAACTCTAGAGGTCATTATGTTGCATAATGAGTTGGTGCTTGGGTAGGGCATTATGACCATGATTGTTTGGGTAACATAAAATAAAGTAAAAGGAAAAATACAATCTTTGTTTATGCAAGGTAAAGCACGCTGGTGGGGAAATTTTGGTCTCTTTGGGCCTTTAGCCTCGAAAATGTGATCCTCATGTTCAAAATCCTTCCGCGTCGGGGCTTTGCTTGAGGGCATTGGCCTAAAGGGCTTGGAAGTGACTGTATGGGAGCTTTATCAATGACCAAAAAAAACTTGACTAGTTTTTCATAGGGAATTATAAGTGGTCAATGTGTGTTTTTTATTCACACATGCCATAAGCTTTGGATCATAAAGGGCATTATAGAGATAAATCGCATGGGCTCTCAATGCAAACCAACTCGCAAATGACACATGTTGATGATTCTTATGGGAAATAAAGCCTTGCTTTAAGGGCACACTTCATGGGTCTTCTCATCCATAAAGTACTTGGATAGGACTTTATCTTAAAAGTAAAAATCTGGACACTTTTTTTTTCATGATACTTTATAAAACTTAAAAGCCCATGGTATTGCCCTCTACAAAAACAATTTGAGCTTTAGACGCATAATGCATGGAGCAATTTGCTAGGTAAAAAGAAAAGTGCCCATTTTTTATGGGCAATAAAGCCTTGGGCTAAAAAGCGGGCACTATATATAAAATGAGGCATCCTTGAGGCTTGTGGCCAAAGGACAAGACATGAAATAGGGTACCTCTATCCAAGAAGGAATGGATGGGTCTCCGAGGCTGGTTTGAAGTTTGGAGGCGTCGAGCTTGGTTCAGCCCTCGCACATCTCATTTGGCCACGACCTGCTGGTTCAACGAGCAACATGTGTCCCCAGGTGCCCATCTGCTGCTGCTCGCCGCCCTGCCAGGCCATTTCCTGCTGTCTCTTCCTTGCTTGCATGCCAGGTGGCACGCATAATTTATCCCATAATATTCTAGGAGAAGCGATTTGGCTTCCATATATACTAAAAAATTGATACACACCCTCAAGTGCGTGTGGGGGCATGAAAAGCTTGAGTGTCGTCCTCACAGAAAATCATGCTCGTCAAAAATTGATTCCCGGGCCCGGGATCATCCGGGACCCATGCGGCCATGGAACTGGTGCCAGTTGTAAAAGGTCGTTCTGGGTCACCCACCCCATCTCGTGGGAGCAGCATATTTTGCACCACCACCACCGCCACCGCCAGAGTGGAGATGGGTAGTCATGGCATTGTATATTCAAAACATTGTTATCGCCTTGGATCTGGAGATGGGTAGTCATAGCATTGTATTTTCAAAACATTGTTATCACCTTGGATGTGTGTGGTGGTGTGGAATACACTCTCGCAGTCTCTCATGCCCGCCAAGAAGGTGGTCCTGGGAGGAAATTTTTGCTCTCTGCCCGACCACGTGTCAGCTGCATATTGATACGGGCCAAACATGTCCCCGTGCCAATAAGGAATACCTTGGTCCCTCACTGTGCGTGTGCGTGCTGGTCTCGCATGCTTGGGCCAGTGAGTGCCGAGGGCCAGGGCTACTCTGGACTCTGCTCCGCTGCTCTGCTCTATCATTCACAAGAACAAATACAAAATAAAAAAATAAATAAAGCCGTTGCACCGCGAACTTGGGCTGCTGCTGCTCCCACTGCGTCCCAGTGCCCACCTTCCTTCCATGTCTCCACTTTTTCATGTGCGTCCTGCAACTCAGGATAATATGTCCTTTCTTTGTGCTTGATTGCAGTGATGTGATCAGATGGAATGAGCTCACACAGGTAAAATCACAACCATTTGCTCTAGTTTCACTGTTTGATCAGAGCTTAGCTGTGTCTCACCGAGTCACTGCTCTCTGTATCCTCACAATGAGCTCCTGACCTGAGTAATCACCTGCTTTAGTGTGATCAGATCTTTGTCTCTATTTATCGCTGCCCTGTGTATCTCTACAGTTTGCCTGCTTGTTGATCTGAGCAATCGCCATTATATTCTGGTTTCTGCACTAGTACAGTTGAAGTGCTTCGGCTTTCAGCTTTACAGTCCTGGAGTTCGTGTGTTTGTTCTTGTTCGTGTTCGCAAACTATCTAGCACACCACCATTGTGTTAGCAAGTTATGTCTATGGCAAGTATAAGGCTGCAAGGTAGATCTTCAAGTCATCAAATGCATGGTTGTTTCTGCTCAAATACTTTTTTCAACTGCATTTCTGCGCAATAGGCAGCGTTTTCTGTCACTGCGCAGCTGAAGACTCCTCTTAGCTGGATATATGTTTGATGCAGATCAGCTGGCTGATGGTGTGTAGACAAAAGAGCTGAGTCTTGCCCTTTCAGCTACTCCCTCACGAAGATGCGGCCGTTTCTTTCAAACAGAGCGCAAGATTAAGATTCTAGCTGGATCTTCTCCAGAAGCTTCTACAACAGGCTGAATCACTCTGGATTTTCTCAGCATTATCTTCCTAAAGAATGCGCTAGCATCCCTGCCTTCTTGACTGAGTGAAGTTTCACAACTTGCAAGGACCTGTGTTCTGTTTCAACTCTTAACGAGCTAATGGAAAGATCTGGGCAAATGTTGTTGGCCTTATTAGTTGCTTTCATGACAAGAATGGTGGCGGAAGCCTCTGATCCTTATGCATTGTTGGACTGGAACGTTTCCTACATTACAGCTGCTCCTTTGGGAGTGCCACAGCAGGTGTGCATATTCTGAGAGCTTGGCATAGGCTTGAATGTGTTCTGCTTTTTGTAAGATCCTTTGGACTTGACGTCTCATAGCTAGAGATTGCATTAGCCACATGTGCGACCACGGAGCTTTTCTTTATTTCATGATGCATGTTTTCTGGATTCTGTGCACAGTCCCTGTACATTCTTCTCCCAAGTAATGACTAAAGATTGTTTTTTGTCAGGTGATTGCTATCAATAACATGTTCCCTGGACCACTTTTCAATGCCAATACAAACTGGAACATGCAAATCAATGTGCACAACAATCTGGACGAACCTCTGCTTCTGACCTGGTAATACTTCTTCAACTTGCATTAAAAGTTCCCACTTTCGGACAATCAACTAATCAAGAATTCTCTCAGTTCTATCTTCTGGTAGCTTAGTTGTCCCACCTTTTATTAGCAATGACCGTTAGCTTTAAATGAGGTTGGGCAGGTGCCCCAACCCCATCAACCATTAGTTGAAAGCAGTTAGCACGAACTGAACCTTTGTGTGTTTTCTCCCATTGCTTGAGCCGTAGGCTTTCCTTCAAATATAACTGGTGCTTCAGCGTGTTCTGCAGCCTAACTCCCAAAACTTCAAATACTCACAACAGCTCAAATTTGAGGCTAGATGGGTTATAATGGTTGGCAGTTAAAGTGCTCCTAACTGGTTCCACGCTAACAGCACGTGAGGCAGGTGGGTGTTTGATCATTGTGTCCTTCGGGCCACTGCTGAATAGGATACCTTGGAGCCTCACGCTGCAATCTTGGCAGGGCCTTATATGTGAATGTACATTCTACAATACATAAAACTAATGCTGTCAAATAATGTTGTAAGTTATTAAGAACAAAGAATCAACGTTCTATAAGAGTATGAGGTTATTTGTTGTTATACAATGTGCATAATGAAAGCTAATACAGTTGCAATTAAAAGGGAAAACAGCACTCTTGCAATGTGAAATAAAATATCAGCATTCTATAAGAGTGAAGAGGATTTTTTGTGGTCTGGTTGTTGCAATACCATTCAATCATTTTCTGCAATGTTTCTTACAACTCTTGTGTTATCCCTTTTCAATAAGTGGCGTCTTCCTGGACACTTCCTGTCCTGTTCTGAGTTTTGCACTTAAGACTCCATTCATGGCACAGAGGACATACAAAATAAAATTTCTGTTCTGTTTCATGCTTCGGACAGAATTTTTAACCAAGACATGGGCCATGAGCTGCCATTCTGTCCCAGTATTCTCATATTCCACCTATTTCTGTCAGGTATGGAATACAAATGCGTGACAATTCTTGGCAAGATGGAGTATCCGGAACCAACTGTCCTATCCCTCCAGGCCAGAACTGGACATACTTCTTCCAGGTCAAAGATCAAATTGGCAGCTACTTTTATGCACCCAGCACTCTTTTCCAGAAAGCCTCTGGAGGTTTTGGAACAATTCAAATAAACCCGCGGTCAGCTGCAGGAGTAACTGTTCCCTTTGGACAACCCAATGGCGACTTTTCCATCACAATTGGTGATTGGTATATTGGAGGTCACAAGGTAAGCTAGGTATATGACATCATACAAGAAATCAGCCATGCTTTTAGAGTGCTAGACTATGCTTTACACCGTGAATTGTCACTTTAGTAATATCTTTAAGAGGTTAAATGTACTCCTGAATGCCATTGTAGAGTCTAAGGGCTTCATTAGACAAAGGGGAGCTGCTGGGATTGCCCGATGGTGTGCTTATCAATGGAAAAGGTCCATTCAACAGCACCAAAGCCTATGAGCAATTTACTGTGGTACCAGGTCTGTGATGCAATTCTAACTTATCTAGTCATTCATCATCCACTCCGGACGTTCCGTGATGTGAGATCCAATCTGCAATCTGCATCTCCAAAAGGAAATTTACTGTAAGTATTTGTCATCATTTTTTGCTTCAACAACTTCTCGATGTCTTTCTTATTTTCTGTTCGTTGGAACGCAGGATTGACATACCGCTTGAGAATATCAAATGTCGGAATTGCTTTGTCGCTGAACTTTCGAATTCAAGGCCATCAACTATTCTTGGTGGAAACGGAGGGATCTTATACTAGCCAGCAATTCTATGACTCTCTGGATATACATCCATCACAATCATATTCTGTCCTTCTGACCGCCAATCAGACTGCAAGCGATTATTACATTGTTGCAAGTCCCCGTTTCGTGAACGCCACCATATACGAGAACATTACTGGCATTGCCATACTTCATTATTCGAATTCTAAAACGCCTGCATCTGGAGCTATCCCAGATCCGCCAGGCAAATATGACGATCAGTTTTCTGTCAACCAAGCTCGTTCAATCAGGTAAAATCAGGTCTTTGTGCAAATCACAACTCAAATCATGGTACATATAATTAATAAGAAACAGATCTTTCTGCAAAATCAGGTAATATCATGGTAAAACAATCAAACGACACAATTCTTTTTGCATATTCTCATGCGAGGACTGCTTTTGCGAACATTGTGGCATCGGATAGTGATCAACCTGCATATGCTGTTGGCTTCTCAGGCGAAACTTGACTACTGGTGCAGCTCGGCCTAATCCTCAAGGAGCTTTCCATTATGGAAGCATTAATATCACTCAGACCTATCATCTATTTCCCAGTGCCCCTATTATAAATGGAAAACTTCGCTTTGCAGTGAATGATATCTCTTATAATGCACCCGATACCCCCTTGAAGTTAGCCGACTACTACAATCTCACTAATGTCTTCAAGCTTGAAAGTCTTCCAGACGCGCCTCAAAGTACGACTCCGACTCTTCAAACATCAGTAATTACTGGATTGTATCGTGGTTTCATGGAAATGATCTTCCAAAACACTGGTAATGCAACCTTGCAACATTGGCACGTCGACGGTTACGCCGTTTTTGTTGTGGGGTAAGTTAACTGCATGCAGCTCATGTTAAGATTTGATGATTTACATGCTGTTCTGATGAAATTCGGGTATTCTTCGAGTATATGCGTATATGCCGTTAGATTGTGCGGAATGCTATACTTCAAACGTCACTACAATCGACTTGATTCTTTTGTGCATTTCCAGGTACGATACAGGCGTCTGGACAAACGAAAGCAGGCAAACGTATAACCGGTGGGATGCAATATCTCGCTCAACGTTTCAGGTGATTATCATTCTGTAACTTTTGTGTATCTCTCCTGTAAACTTCCAGTACCTTTTGTATGGCTGGAAAAGCTCCTCGTTTCTTTTAAGTAAACTTTGTAATCCTTCATGAAAATTGTTGGTGGCTTCAGGTTTTTCCGAACTCTTGGACGGCTGTATTGTTTGAGCTAGATAATCGAGGTATGTGGAATATCCGCTCTGAGATTTTGCAACAAGCCTATCTCGGTCAGGAATTTTACATGCGAGTCCACGATCCCACCGGTGTGGTTACCAAAAACAGCGAATCATCCCCTCCAGATAATGTGCTGTATTGTGGACAACTTGCTCATTTGCAATCTTCATCTCCACAGTAAGAAAACTCTTCCACCCTTATAGCTCTTTTATGTATATCATCAGAGATTGACAGCTTTTTGCTAGATTTGTAAAAGCTTGCTAAAGGGTATTGCTTCATGCGACGTAATCATACAAGGTCTTTTCTGCAGGAATGGGAGAGGGCATTCATCAGATGCTGTTACCCTCCAATCACTGTTGAGCATTCATGTTCTTCTGCTCATAATTGCCTTAATGACGTGGTTCGCATCAGAGATATAGTGTCATGAAACTCTAGCTGGAATTGGGACAGCCTTTCAGCTTCATAGCGAGCCTTCGAATATCATTCATTTTGAGACGTTCATTCCAGCTTCTGTGTAGGCCAGGCAGGCAGTAGATTCTTGCAAGAGATATGTGATGTAGCTATATCTTTTGATATGTCTTTTGTGGATTCTTTTTCACCTAGAATGATATTCTTTTCACCTTTCCACTTTTTCATATGCTTTATCAATTCTAGAAAAGCTGATGAATAGCTCTTGCCTCGCAGCAATTTACTCTAGATTCGAGTAATTAGTTGAATTCTACCTGAAAATCTTCAGAGCAATTTGGAGGTTGAGTGAGTCAATTTTATCTTGGTATTGCGGAGTCTTGTCACTTGTGTGCCCTCGATCTTAAGGATCAATCAGTAAACGAACTTCCTTCAATTAGTTCAGTTAGCTGCACAGCTTTCATCAGCAATTGGCTTGAATCTATTTTCTAAAATGAGCATATATCTTTTGCTGCAACAAGTTTACCTGATTGAGTTCTTTCAATGTAGAGCTCAGCAAATACATGGAATGCCTGATTGAGCAGTTATAAATGTTACCATTCACTACCAATCAAGCTCTTCTCACTGTATATAAAGTGTTCTGAATAATGCATTTCGCCAGTTTAGAAACCAATACTAATACCGATTGATCCCCATTGCTTTGAAGCTGAAACACAGACGTGAGAAAAGCTTGATCTATGTACAATCAAGCCTTTTCTGTCAGAAAATCGGTTTTAAGTATTCAAATCGGGTAAGCCTCTAGATGATGTATGTTCTTCCTATATAACACTCACTATCATCTTGCCCAAATCGGCGGATTCATCTTTCGACCTCCAAAAATAATCCATCATATTTGTGAATAATTGAACAGCTGTAAGAAAACTACAAGGCTGGAACATGGAAGTGGGGTATGACATAATTCTTTCTATCAACATATTATTCGTCCTGAGTTTGCAACTCAGTAGCCAGCTTCTGATCTTCCATTTGTTGTTGGAGATCTGACAGCTCCTATTCGAGCTTGTCAAAAGGTCCAAACATGCTGTCAATATTGTTTTCATGAATGAAGTGACATAGACAACACCATCTTCTGAGAATATGAACTTTCCAACCTGTCCATGAAGAGGCTTTCCAAGCTTTTATGTCCCATAAAATGTCATATAATGCTTCTTGGTTTCCAAGGGGAGGCTCATATAATGGAGATGTAAGATCTTGTAAGCCTTTTTGGATTGTTCGTTCCCCACCATGCATGACAAAAAGTTTGAAAAACTTGTATATTTTCGAGAGACGGCTATATATTTTTCAAGTGTTTTCCAACCTTTTCAAATCTTTTCAATTGGAATCAAGATGTGGAACTTTATTATATATTTCTGACCGAACTTTTTACAGCAGCGGTTAGGATAAGTTTTCAAACATACCTTTCCTTAGTTGTATACAGGTCATGTTCTGGATCACGTTCTAGGTCGCGTTCTGGGATTTCCCATTAGGGTTTTTCGCAATCTGGTTTTTTTGTTTTTGGGTGCCAGTATGGGTATCAAATGAAAGGGTTTTTTGAGAGCAGTTCATTTATCTAGTTTCAAGACCAATGTTGTCCAGTGTCGGGCCATTAAGTGATTTTCTACCCACCAAGCATGTATTCAATCAAAGATGTATATTGTGTGAAATGAAATCATGTGCAAAGCAAATCATTGAAACCATATTGAATCTCTCTCTCTCTCTCTCTCTCTCTCTCTCTCTCTCTCTCTCTCTCTCTCTCTCTCTCTCTCTCTCTCTCTCTCTCTCTCTCTCTCTCTCTCTCTCCATGTACAATGTGATGATTACCTATTGAAGTAGACCATGTTGGAATAAACCATATCGAAACACAAACCGACAAGACAATGTAAAAATGTGAAAATATATAATGTCGGGCTCAAGGCCATAAAAAAGTACAGTGATGTTTGATAAACAATGTCTCATAACCACTAACAACTAACAATCGTCCTCTAACTCAAATTTTGCGTCATTGGAGTTTGTGGAACTGCCAAACAAGGAGTTTGCAGATGACGTTGAGGGTGTCATGCGTCGTGGTGAGCCTATGCCTCTGCCTCCACCATGTCTCCTCTCTCTCTCTCTCTCTCTCTCTCTCTCTCTCTCTCTCTCTCTCTCTCTCTCTCTCTCTCTCTCTCTCTTGCCCCCTCTTGACTGGCTCCAACTGCTCCTCCTCTGCTGCTCCCTCTAGGTCGCCCTCTCAACTGCGATCTCGTACCCTAGGAAGATGTTGGAGTTAATCTTTCTCCTACTCATCCTAACTGTCTTTCTTTTTTCTTATGTAAATCACTCTCTTCAAACAGTCTATAGAATTGAACTGTTTTTTGGACAATTTGCATTTTTTAGAAAATCCAAATACTGCAAAAAAACACAACAAATTCGTCTACTTAACTTTTGGGCATTTTAAGCACAAAAGGTTTTTGCGAAAAATGCGACACTTGTGTTCACTCAGGATTTCGGGCCATTACGGGCACCCCGAAGAATGTCACATTATTTTGAAAAATGTGACAAATTGCATATTCACACATGATTTCACGTACAGCCTGTCTACGTCTTAACGCTCCATCAATAATCGATCTATTGATCAACTAAACAGTTGTTAATGATCTTGTGAGTGTAAGATTAGAATAACACAAGATCATCCAACAACTATATAAGGAACTGAGTGATCAAAGACAGGATGATGAGATGTACGATCATCAGACAACATAGATCAAACGACCAAAACTGGTTTCACAGTATTTGACTCCTCAGAGTTAGAGAATATATATAGAGAGAGAGAGAGTAAAATATTCAGAACTGTAGCAATTGACTTGTTTCTATAAGTAGGATCACGCGCTTATCAGCGCGATTGTCTTGTAATCTGATAGTTGTTATTACAACATTGAATATATAGAATCATGAAGAAACATATGGCTATCATAGACGCCTAATTGTTTCACATTTTTTTATATTTAGAATATCAGTATCAGAGAATTGCAGGTTGTCTCAAACGCCTAATCGTTTAGCAATCTCTCTTTATGGTTGTCTACAACACATATATTGCGCACAAATTATATTTACTCTATTCCGTTTTCTAAGTAATCCAAGATCCATTATCGCGTTTCATCATATTTTTTCTCTTGGTTGGTGATGGGATGATGGCCTTTATTTTCGCTACGGCTTGATCGTCTGAATCTCACACCAAGAGAGTGTTATCAGAGCGATATCCATCCATCAGTGGTATCAGAGTTCATGGTTTTGTATTTACTAGAGTTTTAGGATCAAAGAACCTTATACATTCATATTTCAGAGCTACTTTACATTTGATTTGTGTTCAATCTCTCATCGATCTTAATGGAAAGTCAATCTCAGAGCTCCGCTTGATCAACAAGTTCAACGAAGATGATTTTCACATGTGGAAATTCAAGATGAGGATGATACTGATCAAAAAAGAGCTATGGGGATACATCAAGGTTCAATAGCCAGACCGGTGGAACCGTAACTGATACATGCATGCATGGGAAGCAAAGGATGGCAAAGCTCTTACTATTGTATCCTTGAATCTAAAACATACTCAGATAGCTCATGTATCTAATAGTACCACTTCCAAAGAAGCGTGAGATATTTTAGCAAGTATCTATGAAACTTCAAATGTATTGACTCGTCTCTTTCTGAGAAAGAAGGTCCTTACTCTCAAAATGATCGAAGGCACCTAAGTCAGTGATCATCTCAATGAGTTGAAATAGTTGCTCAATCTCTACGATGTCTCTTCTTGCCAGTCTTCCACCCTCCTATGACAACCTAGTGTTGCTTTTAAGCAATACTCCTGCGCTATCACTCCAGAAGCTGACAGCAAGTCTATTGTAGGAAGAAGTAAGGAGAAATAGCTTATCTACAACGAGTAACAAGACAATGGCCTTGTACTCTAATAAGCAGCATTCCAAGAAAAAGAACTTCAAGGATAAGAAGACAAGGCTCAACAGGCATATTCAATGCAACCACAACAATAGCACAATAGACAACAACAACCTGCCAAGTGTATTCTATGTATCCAAATTAACAAAGAATTTATTGTCTATAAGCAAGATCACTAATCAAGGCTATAGAGCTTTGTTTACTGCTAGTCAATGTACCAATCTTGACAAGAATTCAAATGAAATCCGAAAGAAATTTTGTTGGGGTTATTCCCATCATGCATGTAAATAAATAAAATAATGAAATTAGTAGAAATAAGATACGAGGGTCATGGCATCTTGTGTGCGTAAGCCCATGGCCCAATGAGCACTTGTAAATAATCTTTTTGAAATAAACTAGACTTGGGGCCACGTAATTAAAAATGATATTAGAGGCCAAAGTCTAAGTTAAGTTTAAGTTACTAAGTTTATGAGTTAGTCAAAAGTCAAATAATGGTAGGTGGGGTGTGCTTCTTTCTACACCATAGATTAGTTTGTGCTTCTTGTGGATGGTGTGGATTGCAATCCCATCCTTTGCAAGTAGCCAATAGGAAGCAAGGGGCAAGGGCCACCCCAAAGATAAATAAAGACACCATTTGTAACCATTTTTCATGCTTAATGAGAAAGAGGAAACTCTACCATTTTGGAAAGCAAGCATCCTCATTTACTATTCAATCTTGCTAAGCTATTGTGGTCTTTTCTCTTTTGTTCTCTATTTTCATTGTTCTTGTTTTCATAGTTAAAGCTTTTCCATTAGCATGCATAATGAGCAAATGAGCTAACCTCCATCTCACCCCTCCTTCTCCCTCTCTCTACTCATTCTATCTCTCTCTCAACTCACATTATTGATATTTTTTATCTCAAAACCCTAACAAGACCCTAACCCCAAAATTCCCACCTCTCTCTTACCTCTCCCCCTCTCCACTCTCTCACCTCCCATCTCTCTCCTTCACCCTCCATCTCCACGCGCGCTCTCTCCCCCTGCCTCCACTCTCACCTCTTCTCTCTCTCTCTCTCTCTCTCTCTCTCTCTCTCTCTCTCTCTCTCTCTCTCTCTCTCTCTCTCTCTCTCTCTCTCTCTCTCTCTCCACTACCTCTCCCATCTCTCCTTCACTCTCACCTCTCATCTCTCTCCTTCACCCTGTTTGCTCTCTCTCTCTCTCTCTCTCTCTCTCTCTCTCTCTCTCTCTCTCTCTCTCTCTCTCTCTCTCTCTCTCTCTCTCTCTCTCTCTCTCTCTCTCTCCGATCATTATTTTTGCTTCAATCGTACGAATCTCTCAATTGTTTCGCTTATCTGCTCAGCTTTCAATTATCTTCACAACAAAAAAAAAACAAGCTATCTCACCTCCCATCTTTCTCCACGCCATGTGCAAACCACGGATCTACAAGTGCAATCTCCCTGCATATCGCTACAACACTCTCTCTCTCCCTCACTCTTGCGATGCATTGCATCGATCCTCTCCAACCATCTGCGTGCATTTCAAATCATTTTATCATCCTAACATTATGTCTATGTGATTGGATCCATGGATAAAATACTATTTTCATGGTAATGTTTTTCTAGGCAAGAACCCAGTTAGTGGAATTTTGGGTTCCTGGTACTGTGCTTTTTATCGGTTTAACTCTGAAGTAGCAATATTCCCAGTTAATTGAGTTAAATGATATTTTTGGTTCTTCCTTTTGGACTCGGTGTGCACCAATAGGCTTATCTTAAATGATTTTGATCTTTAAGATTGGGCAAGCTAAGCTTTTCAGATACGTGTTAAAATGAATAAATGGAACAAGGTCATAATTTTTGAGAGGTAACTCTATATTCAATTAAAAAAAAAGGTGTACCAAATATTGTAAAGAGAACCCGAAACCAAATTTTATTGATTTTCCATTAATTTCAGGCAACTTTAACGAAGTAATGAAAATAAACTGGTGTGGTAAAAAAGGAAGTAGCCTAACATTTACTTGTGTCAATGGAGCTTTCGGGACCTTCGCTAAAAGAAATTTCGGGTGACCCAAAAATCTAAGGGAGGAAGAAAATGAGACATGTGTGTAGGTAAATGTGACAATGTTGTGTAATTTGGATCAATGCCTAGTGGTATTCTTTTTTGTCGTCTACTGTGAAAACTTAAGAAAATGGAGAATTCAATAGTTGGAGGTATCTTTCTAGAAAATGGTTGCAGGTTGGACCCTATATTAAATATAGGATGGTCATATAGTCTTTTTAATTTTGTGATGGTCATATTTAAAAGCAAAGGGCTTTCTTACTTCCATTTTAGTTTGTGAAAACAGATCAGAATCAATTGATGTTTTCAATTGATTAAGTGGAATTTAGGCTTCCTGAGCCCAAATTATTATCTCTATTTTATAGTTGATTATTGAGAGTGATGTTTCTATCATTCAAAATAAGATATTTTATGATTTTCAGGAAAAAGTCTGGTTTGTAATAGTATTGGATACTCATTACTAACTTTTTCGAATCTTTGATATCTTATACGTTGTCTCCTGGGAACTTCTTAATTGAAATTTTGAATTTTCTTGCAAAAGGGGGAGAAGAAAGTGATAGGGATAAGACTTTCACGGGATCAACCAGTTGCATAGATTTCTTTTGTGGAATCCAGTTTGTGTGCAATGGTGGAACTATCCAGAGGAATAGAGGAAATCTCTAGTATTGTTTTGAATAATCTGGAACTAGACTAATTTTGGGGGTTTTTGAACTGCGAGATATTCATGAATATGGGAAGTAGTGATAAAGATTAAATTAAGATTCACTGATTGGCTACCAAGTACCATTTAGTTATGGATTGGATTAGTGGAATAAAGCTTTAATCTGAACCTTTTGTCCAAAAATGTCTATATAAGTCAGCCTAATCTTAGTTTGTGCACTAAGATTTGAAGTAGGTTGATTGGTTGAAGGAATTTTGTTGATAAAGGTTAGATGGTTGGAAAACTTGGGTTGTGGAATTATTCACTTCAGAGATTTCCCAGATATGTTATTTACTCAAGAGAAATAGAATCTTCTATAGCTGAATTACAAGATTCTCAATGAGAAATGTGAGTAACATATGCAAATTTTGGAGAAATCTACCAGATAAGGACATATGTGTTTATGTATTGGGTCATAGTGAGATTATTTTCATATGTGCACGATTAATCTTGTTTGGATCTACTATGAATTCCTGGTTACTAAAGTTATCTAGTGCACTTAACCTAGTCGTTGAACATAGACATATAATCAAGTATTGTGTTTGACAATTACTTGTAGAGTTAACGGATCTGTTCTAATAGATCTATAGGTTAACTTAAAAAATGATTTGGATAATGATCTAAATGTGGTGTTATAGTAGTATAAATAAGAGCTGCACCTAGACATTTAAGATTTCTAAATCATGAGCAATTAACTTGAGTAGTTGATTTACTCATGTGGAAGTTAATTGATAAAACGGACAGTGTGAAGAGAATTCACCAAAAACTGTTTGTTTTGTGTGTATTGCTTGTAAGACACATAATTTATGAGTCATTCGGATTCATCGAGGAATTATGTGCATAGGATACTGAATTCTTGGATGAGTATTTCTCAGTTGAGAAATAAACTTGATTCATTAGTGATAGAGTCCTTGTGGGCTCAATTGGATACCGGATCCTAATGGTGCCAAAAATGATAAACTAGATTTTGGGAATTCAGCAGAACTTTGTAATTTCTAGATTTTGTTCTAGGAGATTGTATAGAGTTTATTTTGTTAAAGAGGAATGTTATAATAGTCTTTAATTACTTGGATGATTGTAGAATTGGGAACTGATAATTTGATTAAGAATCGGTTTGGAAGAATATTCTTGGAATCCAGTGATTTTCCTTGTGGAAAAGATTTCAAAATGATTCTTATATTTTCAGAGTTGTATGTTGTACATATACTCCAGTATCTTCCAATGATTAAGTATGGTTTTGGAATCCTGTAAATTATGATTGATGAATCATAAGATTCTAAATGTTTATGATTGACGGATCATAAATTGATACTTAAAAGTCATTTGAAGATTATAGGAAAATGTGAGGATTCTTAAGATAATGAGTAATTCTTGAGTTAAGGATTTTGATTTGTTGGTTGAACTCTAAATTTTTTTACTCGAGCACATACTTGAGATTGTGTGGATCTCACAAGCATTTTCATTAAGTAATTACTTACTTTTGAGGAATTTGCTTATCTTTCAGATTGTAGTTTATAAGTGCTTGTGTGCAAATTTTAGTCTATATCTCCAGATTTATAGGAGACAAATAAATCTATTAAGATACAGATAATTGCTGATTTCTTGCATTTGGTGCTAGGAATGAGGCTGTTAACTCATTTGAGTAACTGCAGTACTCTGTTTTGAGTTATATTTATCTGAGACTTGATGGATCTCCTAGATATTTTAGATGACTGAATTATGGTATTTTTGAATATTTTAATATTCTAAGAATATTTGTACCAAGAAGCATTATTTTCTACACGAAATTGACATGGAACTTTCCTAGCTTTTGGATTTGATTTCTAAAATAAAGTTATTCACCCAATGGTTCATGTAATTGGGGCTACATGAAGGTGATGAACTTTTGTTTTGGGGTAGATCAACCGACTTGGAATATTTATAGCTTAGTGTATCTTTTGGAGTTTGAATTAGTATTCATGAGTATAGGCAAACAATTTAAATATTGTTGCATATCTGAGTACTTATTCAGATGGAAAGATTAGACTAAGAATAATGGTTCATGGGTAAGATTTGAAAGCTTAAGGAATAGTTTCATGTTTTTTTTTTCTGGTTCTGAGGACAGAACCTGTTTAAGGGAGGAAAAATGTTATCGCCATGTTCGGTTAAGGACCTGGAATAATCCTAATATGGTAGACCGGCCCTCCAATGTTCAAGATTATTGGTCAAGTCTAGATTTTATTCCACATCGAGGCCTGTTGGTGACTAATGACCTTGAGAGGACCCAAACACTCTAATTGAGACATATGGAGTAGTGCATGTACGTGTGACTAATATAGGCAAGAGGTATGCATAAAGAGCTGTGACCTATTTATAATTGACCTGTATGGGGATTGCATGGGTTCATGCACAGGATCCTACTCTCTATATATTGAGGTAGTGATTATTCCGTCGATGACTTTGGTCTAGGTTACCTGATGAGCTCTTCTCCTCTTGCTATCACATGGCATGGTTTGGGTGCTAGATCCAGGAGAATTCTCCAAGAGGGATCTAGGATTGGTTGGGTGGTTTTGCTCCACAGTCTCTCTTGTATTTTCCTATCCTCATCTTAGGGGATTGTCCCTAGTGGTCTTTACAATTGTACCTTGGACGACGTGGTAATCATGATGTCGCAAGCACAAAGAGAACGTGATCAAAATCAGGAACCAGCAGAACAAGTCTTCGAAGGACTTGCGCATACACAACCTATGAATCTAGCTGAGCCAGGTGAAGAAGAGAAAATCGTACATGTGGGAGAACAGTTGACACCCACCCAATTTAAAAGGCTACACGCATTATTGGTGGAATACAAAGACTACTTCACATAGAATTACAAAGATCTGAAGGGCATACCACCAATCGTAGTCCAGCATACCATACCCTTGGTGGATGCAGCAGTCCCCAAGGTGAGCCGCTACTATTGCTGGAATTCTAACTACATTGAATTGATTAAGCGGGAATTGCAGAAGCTGCTAGACACCGATTTCATTTATGAAATCAAGCACACAGAATGGGTATCACCAACAGTTTAGTATCCAAGAAGAATGGCAAAATGTGAATCTGTGTGAACCTAAAAGCGTTAAATGTAGTCACAAAGAAGGATCATCTTTCTTTACCATTTACGAAAATTGTTCTGGACTAAATAGCAAGAGCAGAAGCCTACAGTTTTCTGGACTGTTTTAGTGGCTACAACCAAGTCAAAATAGTGCTGATCAGCACAAGACAACATTCGCCACTGAATGGAGAACCTATGTCTACAAGGTGATGTCGTTTGGACTTTGTAATGCCCCAAGTACCTTTCAAAGAGTTATGCAGGCGGCATTCAAAGAGTATTTACAAAAGATTTTGAAAATCTTCCTCGATGATTAGTACGTGCACGGGCCTAACTCTGAGCACTTATCCAACTTGGAAAATGTGTTGAAGAAATGCCGTGAATTTCAAATCTCCTTGAACCTAGAAAAGTGTCAGTTTTGGATGACACATGGCCTCATACTAGGCCATACTATATCAAGACACGAAATCACCACTGATCTATCAAAGATCAGGATCATTGTTAATCTGCCACCTCCAAGGATGATTCGCGGAGTCTACATGTTTATGGGTCATGCCAACTACTACCGGATTTTCATTCTAGATTTTGCGGAGTTAGCACGACCAATCTACAAGCTCACAATGGAGCCACATTGGACGGAGGAGACCCTATAGGCTTTCTAGAAGCTTAAAGATGCATTGGTCTCAACACCAACATTAAGACCACCCATCCCATCACATTTCTCCAGATCTTTTTTGAATCATGTAGAGTTTATGACGAAGTATTTCCACAAGATAAACTTCAGTTATTCCTTGTGGTCTTAACTGGAGCTGTTCAGGATTGGTTTTATAACCAAGAGGAAGCCAAATGCACGGATCGGAAAGTGGTTAAAGCCACTCTCGTTACAAAATTTAAGCCTAGCAAATTTATGGAATATCCCTTTCTCCTTTTAAGTAAAATTAAAATGGAAAAGAGATAAGCAGTACGAGATTATACCAATTGGGCTAAACACTTCAGATCTGAGTGTGATCCTGATCTAATTAATGACGATGCTTTGATTATGTGGTTTTTAGCATGTCTACCTAGATGAGTTAGACGCGAGCTGAAATGCCATACTGAATATGCTATGATACAAAGTGCTATGGACAATGCAATTCGTGAAGAGGATGCAGATTCTGATGATAAACCAAATGTTGGAATGTGGCTTTATACCGTAGGGCAAACCACGACAACATCCACCACCATTGCATCAGCAAATATGAATGCTATTGCAGAGAAGATGATCGACGAGTTTGAGAAACCTAGTCAAAAGCAATAGATGCAATTGGAAAAAATGCAGTCTCAACTCGACAAAAAGCTAAAAGCCTTGGAAGAATTCCATGGTAAAGCAAACAAAGAAAGAAGAAGAAGCCCAAGAAGCCGCTAAAGTAGCAACTGAAGTCCATTCTTTATCTATGCCACAAGCGGATCCAAGAACATATGTTAATACATAGTTGCATCATCATGAAGAACCCTTTAAAACGATAGAACCAGTAGCACCACAAACAAAATTGATCGTAAATATTCTGTCTAGCAAGATGGATATTACACTGGGAGAATTATTAGCAGAAAGATTGACTCAAATGGAACCACAAGTCCGTTAGAAGCCACTTTTTTGTGTCGGGTTTGAAGAAACAAATGAAGTACTCAATGTAGGAACAATCTAGGAAAGTGAGCACAAAAACATCACCCTGCCGATACAATAGAGACAGTTTGGTAAAGAAGACGCCGTGATTGATGGAGGTTCAGGAGTTAACCTGATTTCAACCAAGCTATGTGCAAAATGGGGACTTACCAAGCTAAAGCCTACCACTTTTGCCATCAAGCTAGTTGATCAAACACGTCCTAGAGGAATGGTTGAAGACGTACTTGTCAAAATAGCTGGAGTGCAGTTTGTCATTACTTTTGTAGTAATGGACTTACCTGACGCGCCAAATGTATATCGAGTTTTATTGGTACATCCATGGTTACGAGTTGCACAAGTGATTCATAACTGGGGCACCGGTGAAATTACTTTTGAGAATCGTGAGCTTGTGGTCAAAGCAGATCCAATCACTTGGACTATCAAGCCAGTAGTTCAAAGACGGGATGAGAATTCATCAACAACAGATTCTACCTATGATCGACAAATGAAAACTCTGGGAGTCCATTATGACTCTCAAATCGACACTATCAGCTGGAATCAAGCTCTTGCAACAGTGGGTTGTATAGCGGGCTATATGTGTCAATGAGATAATCAATCCGAATTGAGCAAAATTTTCTTACTTGATTGACCTTTGGATATGCCGATCACTTTTCCATTGAATATGATGAACTTAGCTTGGATATCAACTAATCCAATTCCAGATCCGATTGAAGATGATCTAATACATGTTAGTCATGCCTTGATCACTTACGATGGAAATGCAAAACTTACAGATGAGCAGATCCTCAATCACATGGATCCTACAAAATTTGGAGTTTGAGATGGATGGACTAACAATAAAACCATCAAAAACAGTTATATTGAATGAAGGAAAAGCTCCAGGAGCAATGACAAAGAAACAAGCTGAGCAACATTATAATATGATCATGAAATGGGAAAAATCATCTCAAAAATTTGATGCTATGAATGTACCACCTTTATTGGATAAAGAAAAAGGAAAGGTCAAAGATGATTCTTCAAGTCAGACTTCTCAAAAGAAATCACCATCAAGGAAGTCATCACCTTCAGAGGAGAGCACATCTTCTAGAAAATCATCACCTCCACGATCGATTCCTACCAGAAAGACTAAACGAAGATCAAAGATCAACCCTTATGAAAAGGAACAATCATAAGAAGTCCAGCATAATATGCCAGAGTATTTCAAACACTATACTTTGGATGATGTTGTGATTATGTTACCCAAGGCTCATCGGGAACCAGAACAGCAAGTAACAGAAACGAAGGAGGTTTACGATGGACCACAGCTAGGACTCAGCCAATGAATCTTGCTGACCCAAGAGAGCCAGAGAAGATTGTTCAAGTTGGAGCACAACTTAATCCCGAACAATTTCAAGCATTAAGAAAGTTATTGATCAAGTAGCAAGATTGTTTTGCTTGGACGTACAAGGATCTCAAAGGAATTCCTACCTCGGTTATTGAGCATATGATATCCTTAATGCCTAAAGCAATTCCAAAGGTCAGAAAATTTTATCACTGTAATCCAAATGTTACAGATCTTATAAAAAAAGAACTACAAAGATTACCTGAAGCCAACTTTATTTATAAAATTGAGAATACGTAATGGGTTTCGCCAATTGTCGTCATTCCTAAGAAGAATGAGAATATGAAAATTTGTGTAAATCTCAAAGCTTTGAACAAAGTGATGCAAAAGGATCACTTTCCATTACCCTTTACTAAAAGCATATTGGATCGTCTTGCTAGAGTGGAAGCTTACAATTTTTTGGATGAATTTAATAGCTACAACCAAGTTAAGATCGCACCTATGGATCGCCATAAAATAGCTTTTGCAACAGAATGGAAAACTTATGCTTATAAAGTTATGTCGTTTGGACTTTGCAATGCACCTAGTTCATTTCAAAGAGTCATGCAGTTTGCCTTCAAGGGCTACTTGCAGAAATTCCTTGAAATCTACTTGGATGAGCTCGGAGTCCATAGTGCTGATACAGACCATTTGGATCATTTGGAAAAAGTATTTGAACGTTTTCGGAAATACCAAATCTCCTTAAATCCGAACAAATATCAAATTTGGGTCACTCATGGAGTTGTCCTTAAACATGTAATATCAACACATGGCTACGGATTATTTCAAAATCAAAGTCATATATATATATATATATATAGCGAGGAGTCTATGTGTTTATGGGTCATGCAAATTACTATCGGATATTTACCATTTGGATCATTTGAAAAAAGTATTTGAACGTTGTCGAAAATACCAAATTTTCTTAAATCCAGACAAATGTCAAATGTGGGGACATGTGATAGCAAGACATGGCATTGCTACGGATTATTCCAAAATCAAAGTCATTGTGGAGTTACCACCGCCAAAAATAATTCGAGGAGTCTATGTGTTTATGGGTCATGCAAATTACTATCGGATATTTATTATGTTCTTTGCGGTTTTAGCAAGACCTATATACAAATTGACCATTGTACCAATTTGAACAGTAGAGGCATTAGAAGCATTTGAGAGATTGAAGAATCTCTTGCATCGATACTACGAGCTCCAATCTGGACAATTGAGTTTCATGTTCATATTGATGCATTGAAATATGTCATTGGATTAGTTTTAACGCATCCAGGTGAATACAAGAAATGTTATCCTATCAGGTCGCAAGTAGACAACATCTAAATTCGGAGAAGAATTTTTCGACAACCGAACGTGAAGCATTGGCCATGATTTTTTCTGTTAAAATTTTTTGACATTATCTAATGGCAACGCATTTTGCATTTTATACTGATCATCAGCCGCTACTTTATTTGGTGAACAAGACATGTAACACATGACATATTGCAAGATGGCTACTTTTATTGACCGAATTCGGTCTTCGAGTTGTGGTTCGAAAAGGTAAACAACATTATCTGGCCGACCATGTTTCAAGGATTGAATCAGCACTAGTTAATACTAAAGTGGATGATGAACTACCAGATGCTGCATTATTCTATGTTGAAGCAGTAGCTGAGTGGGCAGCAGAAATTTTGTTGAATATATGATGCTAGGTCGACCGAATGATTTCTTGACAAAAGTACAAAAGCGATAATTGATTCTTAAGGCCCAACATTATCAATTGATTGCTAATTGTATTGCCGAGGAATGGATGATATTTTGCGAAGATGTGTTTTGCCGCATGAAGTACTTGAGCTTATCATGTTTACATTTTTCAACAGATATCACCTTTCGCAAACTTTTACAATCATGTTGGCGGCCTACACTTCATAAAGATACAGAAAATTATATTCAGTCATGTGATGTTTGTCAACGAGCACATCGTCTGACGTGACAAAATTATGAACCTTTACATCTAGTGTTATCACAAGCACCATTCGAGAAATGGGACCTAAATTATGTTGGTCCTATTCATCCTGCGACAAGAAGATCTCAGACCAAATACATTATTGTTGCAACTGATTATATGACGAAGTGGGTTGAAGCAAAAGTAGTTCGAGTTGTAGTTGCAAATTCTACGGCGAAGTTCATTTATGAACATATTATTATTAGGTTTGGATGTCCTATCGAGATCGTAAGTGATCGCGGAACACATTTTGTGAATGAAACGATAAAGTGTCTGTTGGAAGACTTTTCCGTTATTCATCGGTTTAATACTTCGTATTATCCGAGGGATAATGGTCAAGCTGAATCTTCCAACAAGATTCTTTGCAACATTATGACAAAAACAGTCAAAACGAGCTGTTCTGATTGGGAACATAAACTGCATGCAATATTATGGGCATTCATATTAGCTTACAAAGGTAGTAAGAATCAAACACCATTTTAGCTTGTCTATAGTCAAGATGTAGTTATGCCAATTGAATTCTTAGTACCATCCTTATACATAGCAGCAACGGAACGGTTGCACGATGCGAAATCCTTACAGATGCGTCATGAGGCTTTACAAAAACTTTGTGAAACCAGATTGATGGCAGTTCATGCATTAGCAGCAGAGAAAGACTGTTGCAAGGCATGGCACGATTGCCGATTACACAAAAAAGATCTAAAGGAAGGAGATCTAGCACTAATGTATAAGACGATACTGATTAAAAGGAAATTGAAGTTTACAGGTGAAGGACCGTATAAGGTGAAAGAAATATTGAACTATGGAGCGGTTATTTTAGAACATTTGGTTGGCAAAGTCCCACCAAATTTTGATTTCAAATTGGTTCCCTCCAATTATTGAATGGATTCCCACTCTTTTTCAAATTTGAATAGTTAGGGAGGTAGGAATCAGCCAATAGGAATTGGGGCACCCATCTCCTCAATTTCCTATATATAAAGTAGCAATTTCGAATGATTGTACATGTTTTCATCTTCATTTCAATACAAGCAGATTGGCTCTCTTATGGAATGGATTTGTGAATGTCCTTGCTCTCTAATTGTATTCCTCCTTCTCTCATGCTTTTGTTGTCTTTGTTAGATGTTAGATCTGAATGTTAATGGAATTGTATGTGAAAGAGAAAGGGAGAGAGAGAGGAAGCAAGTAACTATCATATTGTGGACCGTAGTGTTAATTGATTTAGGGTTAATGGATGTAGTGCTAATGCGTAGTGTTAACGGATGTTAGAGTTAATTGTGGATCATCTATGCATGCTGGATTTGTTTTATGCTGCTCTCACAGGATCAAACCTTTGCGTGATGACTAACTTCATCTCCTTGATGCTTGTGTGCTTGAATCTTGGGTTGAGGATAGGATAGAAAATAAAGCCAGTACGCTTATTTTATTGGAAATTCGATGTGTCATGATTGGCCAAATTAGTCAAGTGACAGTCTCATATTGGCCTTTTTAAAATTGACTCGCATGAGGGTATTTGTAACTATATGGTTGCCTACATAATGTGTACACCATACACTATTTTTTCATAATTGCATTGGAGAGTTTTTTTAATAGCTTGAACACCCTTGAGTCTTTATATGCATCATGAATACTCTTGATTTTGTGGCTGAAGCTTCACCAATGCTTTCAAGAAGGCATCTTCCTCTAGTGTGTTGGATGTAGATGAAGCATTGTCAATTAATCACAACTAATGCTCTTTAGAGTGACTGCATAAATATTTAGAAGTACTCTCTTCATTCTCATCTACTTTGATGCCTTAAATGAATATTTCTACGAGAGTTTCATAGTTGGTCATTTCTCTCATGTTATTATGATGGAGCATGGTATACTAGCCATGAGCCAAATGATATGATGCTTGTATATGACACTTTCATTGGGTTGTATCAGCCTTTTGATCTTTGATCTTTCCTACATAATCTCACGCTAACTCTTTGTGTTAGCTTCTAAATTTTAAAATTTTGGAGAAATCAATCTCATATAGAATGGTGGTTTTAATTCTTGTGACAAAGGTAGCTTTCATAGGTTTTCAGAAAGCCAATATGGCATATACTGTTGTGTTGGCTGAATGATGGCCAAGTCCAAAGGAAGTACCTTTAGCTTTTAGTGAAGAAAGATTGAGAAAGAGAGGAGAAGTTCTTTGTTCAGCTAGAAAGTGAATAGGACATCACAATTTGGTGCTTGGAGAGTCTCCAAAGTGAGCTTAGAATCCATAATGAGCATTGTGTAGGATCAAACATCATCAAATTTGAGTAAGAGTGGAGCAAGTCATTAGAATTATTTTGTGTGTATTTTTTATGGTTTTTAAGTGAAACTAAGGCATAATTCATATTTTTGTCCAAACATAGTAATGTACATTTGTACAGAGTTCGTATTGGCTGGCTAGAGGTGCTTATAACTTATGACAAGATTAGAATTGGCAAAAAAATAGAGAAAAGTAGAAAAGGTTCAAAAAGGAGTTTTCATAAAGCTCTCTAAAAACCATCATTTCTCCATGGAAATGCCTGAATGAAGGCTCAAAATGAGCACTCAAGAATGGGCCACCTCAATGGGAGGTCCAACAGAGCTTGGACTTGGGGTTGAAGGTGGATAGGAAATACTTGCTGCAGAAACATTGTTGGTAGCCCCAAAAAAGTCATGAAGAGTACTCAAAATCGAGCTAGTGGCCATGCCCTTGGAGTTTTTGAAGGAGGCAAAATTTCCTTTGGGTTCCCATAGATTCTAAGACTTTATGTAATGATGAGTGCTCAGAGTTTTTACCTTGTTAATTGGACTATGGAAGACTATAAAAAAACATAGCAGAAGTTTTTAACTTAGCTCAAAGTCTTTAGTTTGGTTGACGTTCATTCAATTTTTTGTGTAGGTGAATCTAAGTGTTGTTTACATAATGAGGACAAACTTGTGCATGGTTTGATCACATGTAGGTAATTATCTCACACTTGAGATTTAGTGAATTATTTGCAAAAAACTATTTCGTCATCAAGGATGATGAGTCTTAGAGGGGATAGACAAAGTTACACCCTTAAATGATCATTCTAAGGTCATGGACCTCTATGGTCAAAGATTGTTGAGGTTGATTAACATGGGAGGGTCTCCTAATTGGGCCTAGAAGACTTGATGATGAAGGAACAATTGAATTTGAAAATTATGAGTGATAAATCTACTGACGTCAAACGATTGTCGGTGCAAGTTTTTTTTTTTAATATGAGTCTTAGAGAGGATAGACAAAGTTACACCCTTAAATGATCATTCTAAGGTCATGGACCTCTATGGTCAAAGATTGTTGAGGTTGATTAACATGGGAGGGTCTCCTAATTGGGCCTAGAAGACTTGATGATGAAGGTACAATTGAATTTGAAAATTATGAGTGATAAATCTACTGACGTCAAAGATTGTTGAGGTTGATTTAATTAAGATTTAATGTAGTAGATGAACAGATTGTGTGTGTGTGTGTGTGTGTGTGTGTGTGTGTGTGTGTAACATTTTGAATTGATTTAAAATTTAAGATGAGAGAGAGAGAGTGTGTGTGTTGTGTGTGTGTGTGTGTTCTGTATTATGCATGTTGAATTTAAGATGAGAGAGAGAGAGAGGGACAGAGAATGTGTGTGTGTGTGTGTGAGAGAGTGTGTTTTGAGAGTGATAGATAAATAAATAGTGTTTGATAGAAAATTTATATTAGATTTATAGAGAGAGAGTGTGTGTGTGTGTGTGTGTGTGTGTGTGTGTGTGAGCGTGTTTTGATTAAGATTTAGAACAATAGATGACTAGATAGTGTTCGATGATAATTGTACGTTTGAATTTGCTTATAATAATTGTTCAATTGTGTAATATAGTGTTTTTTATTCGCTTGTGCATGTAACAAAAATATTCCAAAAAAAAGAGAGCAAGCGTTGAGTTTGTGTTGTTTTAATTTGTTTTATTAATAGAATACATTATCTAACATAGTAAGAAATTAAATGTAATTCATAATTTTCATTTTGTACAAAGCAATATTGTATTTTACCGCATACACTAGCAATTACTTAATATGCAAAGGTGAAATGTAGATAATTAAAATTCCCAATCCTAGGAAGGTGTGTAGCCCTTACTTTTCTCTCATTAAAGGTGAAGTTCTAATCTTTCCAACTTGCATGGAAAAACCTACATGCCGCAGGGAGGGAATATGTGGTGACATTTTGAAATAAGACATAACCGCAAGGTTCGGGTATTATAATTATCACATTCAACTCTATCTATAAAAGTATACATTGATTGCAAGTGAATTTAAGTATTAATAATCATAGATCATTCTCATCATTTACATCATTTTCGTCATCACACAAGTCTTGACACTCATCTGAATCTAGGTCTAAGTATAATCGTAAATTTTTGATCGTGTCTCTTTGATTATGTGACCCTCATATTCAATCTCCTCTTCTTCTAATTCTATCTCATCCAAACGTGGGGGCCTCAAATTACCTCCAATTTGGTCTTGTACGATCGTAGGAATCTCATCATTTCCATTTGTACCTTCTTCTCCCATGATTTCGACATCATTCGGAGTTTGGATGAGTGATTCAGGTTCTTCCAAAACGTCACCAAAATTAGGTGGTGGTTCATCGTGTGTATCCAATTCAACAATATCTTTTCCTTCAAACACACGTCGTTTTCTTGCATTAAGTTGGATCACATACCACCATCTTGGGTCTATTTGATCTAGATGGAATATAATCTACCAAAGAATTAAAAAAAAATAAGTTAGTCTTATAAGATTGATACATAAATAATTGGATTGTGAATATTAATGACATTGAAATTTTAGAGTCTCACTTGTTCGCAATATCGTGGCAATACTAAAGTGTCATGAGAGTCCATCGATATACATTTTGTTGAGTCAATTTGAAAAAACTTTGAGTTATCTAATTGTGGCGTTGCTTCCACGATAGATGACCTTAAACAATTTTACGTCAAAAATAAAGTATCTGTCGTTAGTCTCGTAATCGACTTCATAAATATGTTGCAATGTGCCGACATAGTCTAGGTCGTCCGAAACGACATTAGGGTCGCTCACACTAGAACGACTCTCTTGTTGAAAGCTGGCCATTATACCACAATCATATGTACGTCGCTTGTTGTCAACTCTCTCAACACGGTAATGGTGTCCATATGCCCACATGGCAGTGTATGATATATACTAAAACACATACAAAAAAAAAAAACAAATGTGTGTAATTAGAAATACTATTTGTATATTGAGTAGCACAAAAACAAAACTTCACAAAAACAATATTACACTAACCTTCCATCCACACCCACGAACAAATTCTCATTCTAATTCGGTCACTTCTTCTCCGTTTTCGGATGCTTTTAGCATCATATCAAGAGAGCATTTACGAGAGCATTTTGAAGGTAAAGTCTCCAAAGGTTCGTCATTCTCCAACACCCTTCTTCTTCTTTGATTAATATTTCTTCTTCGTTTCAATGTTATGTTTCTTTCTTTTTGGCTTCTTCATACCTTGAAATCCACTTTTCCATTTGTCCACAATTATATAATATGAATGTGTCAATTTTCTCTTTTAATTGAGATGAAAGTCTCTTTTCCACACCATTTCCTTGTGGTACTTCACACTTAACACGTTCATCTTCTTCTTCACACCACATTTTTGGATTTGTAGGATGCAATTGTGAGATTATTTTGGTGATATAAAACAAAGATTCCTATACAAGCCAACTTTCTGCAATGCTACCTTCTAGTCTTGCCTTTGATCTCACAAAGCTCTTCAAAACTTTGATAAAGTGCTCAAGGTAGAACATCCATCTTGTGTGCATAGGTCCTACAATTGATACTTCTTCGACCAAATGCATTAGAAGATGAACTTGTATATCCAAAAAGGAAGTTGAAAAATCTCTTTCCAACACACATACCATTTTGATCATTTGGATTTTCATGGAATCCAATTCACTATTTTTTATTTCTTTTGAGAAAATCCACCTGCAAGATTGATAGTACATTAGGTTGTTTAACACATAAAAATATTGAAATAACACATATTTATACAAGTGCTTAAGAAAATATACAAACCTAATCATCAATGACAAATTGTAAAGCGTATTTCGTACGTCATCGTTGAAGAGACCTCGAATAGAAAGTGGAAGTATGAATTGCAACATCTTATGCCAATCATGTGATTTCAATCCACTTAATTTACCATCTTTGGTAAATGATTTGCATAAAGAATGTGCATAGCCTGTTGGAGTTCTCATTTGTTTTATGACATGTTTAACATGTGAGAGTTGCTCTTTTGTAAGAATCCACAGCACGCTAGGTAGAATCTCATCTCCACCTTCGGTGTATTGAATCCAATAGGGTCTTTTCACATCAGCCGCTTGTAGATCTTTACGAACTGCGAAGTTGTCTTTTATGCCAATGATATGGTTCCATAAGGATTCACCGACGTTTTTGAATACGTGCATAGGATCCAGTAGATGGTTTATCAATAAATTCCTTCAATAGGGTAATTTATGAAAAATAGACAACCGTTTCATTCCATGAGAAATCAACGTCGTGATGTTTAAGCCATTCACCATGTCATTCCACTACTCCCATTCGTGGGGGTGGTGGTGTAGTTAGAGGATTATCTTCTCGCCCTCCAAAAAATCGCCTATTCAACCTTCGAAAAGGATGATCAGGTGGCAAGTATTTGCGATGATCAGGTGGTAAGTATTTGCGATGATTTTTTAACATATTTGTGCTATGTCGACCCTCCAAAAACGGTCCACAAATATAACATGCGTTGTAACCCGATGTGGTTTTTAGTTCATAACCCAAATTAAACATAAGCTTAGTTAAATATACTCAAACGTTAAGCCCTAAAATGGATTAGAGTCAATATATAGATACCTGAACAGCTGCTTAAATCGGGGTAGTCATGCATCGTCCACATTAGAATTCCACGAACAACGAAGTTTCGTTGTTGTAAAGGTCTCGAGATGTCGTAAGCATGAATACCATTCCAAATAATGCACAATTCATCGACCAAAGGTGCAAGATATACATCCATGTTCTTGGCCTTGTACTTTCTTGGAATCAATAAAGCCAATAACAAGTGTACCCAACCATGGAGGTATGTTATAATTAATGAGCACAACTGGCCATGTGGACGAAGTTGATGCTTGAATGCTAAAAGGATTTACGCCATCCATAGCAAGGCCAAATCTCAAATTATGAGGTTCATTTTTAAACTCGGGCCATTGGTCTTCAATATGTTTCCATGCAGGTGAATCACTTGGTACTCGCATCACATCATCCGTAGATCAATTTTTGACATGCCAATCCATTAGTTGTGCCAAAGATTTACATCGAAATAAACGTTGCAATCGTGGAATAATTGAAAAATGTCGTAACACTTTTCGTGACACTTTATCCCCTTGTACGTCCTCTCAAAAACGTGAAGCGTTACACATTGGACATTGAAGCTTTTCTAAATGCTCACCTCTATATAGAACATGGTCTTCAAGACATGCATGTATTGTGTCGTGATCCATTCCAAGCACGGTCATCATCTTTCGTACTTCCTTTCATGTTTTAGGTATCACATCTTCTTTCGGAAGTCTTCGATGCAACAACCTAAAAAAAGAGCAATGTGATTTGTTAGAAAAGAGAAAAAATTAACTTAATGTAAATACGCCATAAAGTATAATAGTTGTGTTATGCGTTAAGTACCCGAATAAAGATATCACGCTATGATCACTCCATTTGTATGTTGCTTGAAGGTTTAGAATAAGAATTGACGTACTTAGTCTCGAAATGGATGCTCCGGGATATAGAGGAGTGTTTGTCTCCTTGCGCAATAGAATCTCATCTTCATCCATCTCAAATTGTTCATGATTTTCGTTTTCGTTAGAAGATGCATGCATATCATCATTCTCATTTGTTTCAAAGTAAGACTCAAACATGTTGTGCATTGCTTCATCGTGTTGCACCTCATCATCATAATTATTAGAATCAAGTTGATTACTCTTTTTTTCCAATTGTGTTTGCCTTTTCAATTTGTTTCATTCTTCGTTTTCTCATGTCTATCAAAACTTGACGTTGATTGTAACTAAACACGGATGGATCAACTCCGTGGAATGGCATTTGATGTATTGGCTACACATATGAAACAAATTTCATAAGTGACATATATAGATTGATGAATATTATAATAAAAACAATCATATAAAGTTAACAAGTCTCAACGTCTTCCAAATTCGATGGTTGACCTTTTTCTTTTCGTCCAAACTTCCACAAATGATTTTCAACAATGTGTCTTTCACGCATCTTTTGTTCATCACACTTGAGCCATGTGCACCATATTTTATTTTGAAAATAATTCCTCTACGAGAAACAAAAATCAAGTACATGTCACTTTAGCACAATAGTTTAACTTAAGATAACAAAGATTTTTGAACAGAAAACATGCATGTTTATTACTTACCCTGTTAACTTGAGTAGTGTCTTCATCACTAGACTGATCTGAATGTAATTCATCTCGTTGTGATAAACTGCATATATGCACAAGTACAAAACACAAATAACATAAAATTATTGTATGATTCTAATGTTTTAATTTTTAGATAGTACTATTCTTATACGTTGTCGCTTATATGATTCTTTTGTATCTTGGTGCAGGCTCTAAACGCATATCTCTCTTCTTTTGTTATCATAGGTATGAAAGTCCCACTCCAATATGCATTAAACTTCTGTAGTTGATTTTCTTTTCTACTTCATTTCAATATATTAGGATTTATTGTAATGTATTGTATGTTTATGAATGTAGTAATCATGTCGGGGTCAGGCAATGGTGAAAGCTCGGGAGACTATGTTAAAAAATTTTATGAATCATTAACTCCTGAGCAAAAAGCAGAACTGCAAGGTATGTTTAGCCGAAATGAGGGTGGTCCCTCACAAGCGGCCGCGGTTCCTGCCCCCTCCGAAGAGTCATCCACAAATCCTTATTATGACATGGATCCTCAAGGTAATATAATTGCCAATAGAAAAGGGAGGGTGGCTTTGGACCGGTTCTATTCTTTATGCCAACGTCATTTTGACGACAAATTGTTTAGTAAATGGTTCGAACAACCTACCGTCGATAAACGACAGGTTATTGGTACCCTTCGTGACGAATTTCAACAAGAAGAGAAATTCGAGGAGAAGGAAATTCATAAGAATATAAGCTTATGGATTAGGCATCGTCATGATATGGCACGACGAGCTTATAGGGACGGGCAATCCAAGCCCTCCTGGTGTTCAAGAAATGATTGGAATCGTGTAAAAGTGGATGAACGAACAGCAGATAAATACAAGATTCAAAAAGATGTTGCGGCCGCTAAGATGCATGGGATAGGCAATCCTAGGTTGGCCTCGAGCGGAAAGGTGGGATTTCAAGCAAGCATGGTAAGTGAACTTACACTACTCTTATAGTTTATCTTTGATTTCATATGCTTTTATTTTTCAATATGCATTATGACTAGCTGCTCCAACGTAGCCCTAAGTTAATTTCAACTTAAATTGAATGCATGGATAGTTGATGGACTTTGGACATCTGCCAACTAAGGAGGAATACGAATTTGCCTACAGGGAATCGTACGACGCATTAGTCGACAAACTAAAGAGCGAGGGTCATCCTCCAAATGTAAGTACTAGTTTCTGTATTCATACTAATGTGGTTTGTATTCCGACATCATTTTTATTTAATTTAATACGATCAAGCATTAAATATTAATGTAGTTTGTTTGCTTGTGTTCATGCAGACTGGACGTCACGACGACGACGAGTAGATTAGGTCTATAAATTTTAGTTGATGTTAGATCTAGAAAGACTCATGCGACATTAAAACACCAATTTTGTAATACATTGATTGATATTATGAAAATATTATTATTGCAAATGATCGTGCTATATTGCCATTGCTTTTATATGTGCAATGTTCTTTTTTCAAAAATTGCAATGTTGAATTTAGAGATGTGGATTGACGTAATAACCAGCTGAGAATTTAAAACCATGTGCAATGTCGGATTTCAAAACAACAATCAATATCATATATAGAAATCTAAATGAAATATATGATGTGCACAAAGCAATGGAATAAAGTATTATCATTCATAATGGACATGAAGTTATGCAATAAAATATAAAATGAAACTAATTTAAGAAAGAAAAATACCTGCTTAGTTTGTTGTTTGATCCAAATGTTGAATGCAACTCAAAAATATTGTTTTAAAAGCAATTCACGAACATCGCTTCTCCAAGAACTCAACTCCAAGAACAGCTCGATAAAAATGCGCGAGCTATTTTTTACGCATTTTTTATTTTTTATTTACCTAATTTGGGACGTCGGAATCCGACATCCAAATGCGTCGGATAGACGTTGGACACACGTCGGACCTTTTTTTTTATCATTCTGTTAACAGATATCGAATTCCGACGTCTATCTGGGACGTCGGAATTCGACATCCAAGTATACGTCGGATGGACGTTGGATGGGTGTCGAACATCCGTCGGACAAATTTTTGCATCATCCTGTATTTACAGACGTCAAAATCTGACAGATTTTTTGGACGTCGCAATGCGACATCCACGTCGGACCTTTTGCGATGTCTTTGGACATCGCATTGCGATGTCCACGGCAGAATTTTTGGTTGCGGAATCCGGCAAGTTGTGTTTGTCGGATTGCAACATGTTTTAAAGTCGTCGGATTCCGACGACCTTATAGCGACGTGTTTTTCCGACGTCCTTGGCGAATTAAAAAAAAATTAAACTCGCGATTCTCATCGCAAATCGCGACGGGTGCTGTAGTGAACCAACCACTACATGCATCTTTTTTTATAGTGTTTCATCCAAGGGGAGAATGGCACATAGAGTAGGTTGTTGGATGTTCATTTTTTTTGGTCTTTAATTTTTGGAAAACTAGTTAACCATAAGGACTTAACATGTATGAGATAGTGCTCGCCAAGAATTTGTACATACCACAATGGGGTCTCTAATGCCATTTATGATTCTATTTCGAAGAGATTGAAGGTGTGCACATGTGCTTTAGTTGGAAGTTCATTTCTCATATGCTTGAAGGTAGAGGTGATGAGAGATGGTGATGGTGGTATGGGATACTAATGCATGGCTTCATCATAGCTTTAGAACGTGCTTTTTTTATGGTTATTGAGTTAGCAATAGAATCTTACGTTGTGTTTGTAACAAGATCTTGGGCTGGATATTTTTTGGGTCATGGAAATAATTAGGGTGGGGTGAATAGACAAATTATCAGGTCAAAAATGAAATATGATGAGATCTAATTGTTGGGGATGTAAGGTTTTCAAAAGAAGCCCTTGGGAAACACAATAAAAATAGATTCATTTTTCATCAAATTACAAAGCTGTGTAGTTCCACCTACTCTTTTGGAGATTGGCATAAAAATTGGGACAAAGTGCCATGTAGGATTGTTGTTCGATTCTGGAAACGACATGGAATATTTTAAAATATCGCAAGAGGCTGCTGCAATAAGCCCAAACAATACATAAATAAAGTAGAGAGTCAAAAGGATTAGAAATTGGCGATGACATCCTGCGTGTGTGAGTCCAACATGGGGCCTTAAGCTAATAAGTGCCATGGAGCACAATTATTAAATAACTTGGCTTTTGTAAAGTTCCTAAGTTAGAAAACACAACTTGTCCTCAAGAAACACAAAGTGATCTTGATGGTCAAAATCGTGATTCTGATTGAACTTCAGTAGCCAATCAAAGTGAAGGAGGCTCACCTCTCAAATCTATAAAAGAGAGCCATTTCCTTTGTATCATCATCTTCCTATCTATCCTAATAAAGCTATGTTAGTTCACCTTTGAATCTCTCTCTCTCTCTCTCTCTCTCTCTCTCTCTCTCTCTCTCTCTCTCTCTCTCTCTCTCTCTCTCTCTCTCTCTCTCTCTCTCATTAACAAAATCATGAAGTGATCATTAAGATCCATAAGTAGGCTTTATTTCATTGAGCATCAAAGATGAACAAGGCACAAATCTAGGCTATTCCACGATTAGATCCTAAGCTAAGATTGACAACCATATTGTAGCGGGTATTTCCTATCCACCTTCAACCCTAGATCCAAGCTGTTGTAAATCTAACTCGGGTGCACCCAGTGTGCGCTGTAAGACTCTAAGGGTGACTCTTGTGAAAAAATGAAAAATCATCTATCTTGACTTTGGGCTTTTGACAAAGTTTTTTCTATGTGCATATGTTGTTTCATATTGTAAATGCCAAATTTGGCCTAGAAGAAACTCAAGCTACATGGGTTCTTCAAGTCTAGTTGGTAATATACAACTTGCATATAGAATGTAGACATAGAAATGTCAATAATAGGCTTGTAGAAACTCGTGACATATCACATGGTGATCCATAGTGACATGCAAGGCATGCACAAAGTGAATTGGACACATGCATGATGATTTGTACAATTCTAGCTGAAAATTTGACACTTGGAAAAAGTAGGTAGAAATGCATGCATGTAAAGTGACAAATGTCACTAATTCTCTAGTTTTCACTTTTAGATGTAGATGAAAGTTGGAGAGAGATGGTTCCACCTCGAGCTACTCCAAACTCCATAAATATGTGTAGACTCTCTCATAATTTTTGATGAAGAACCAAGCTTTGAAGGTATTCCATGTCAATTTGGATCTACACTATTGTTTGCTTGAATTTTGCTCTCTCTTTTTCTCTCTAACTCGAGTAGAGGCTTGTGCTAATGCATTAAATTCTTGTACTTCTTCTCTCTTGTTTTTCAAGGCAATCATTCTTTGATTCTTAGCATGCTAGATTGTGATTTAGCCATAAAATCTTGTACTAGACCTTGGCATTCAATAAATCAAAGATCTTCATACCTCTTTATTTCCTTCATAGTTGGTCCAAAGATATTGATGTTATAGCTTGATGAAAAGCTTATAAAGGTACTTTCCATTGCAATTCATCTCAAATCAATCTGATGTGTCTATCAAGAGTTATAAGCTCTTAAAGAGGGTAGGGAGAGGTCCACAATCCAAGTGACCACTTTTTGATTTGATCCAATTTTGCTTGATTCATAATCCATTGTTTTGAGTATTCAACACAAGAAACTGAAGATCAACACAAAGTTGGTGTTATTGAGCACTTTTGAGTCTTCTTTGAATCATTAGTGTTTTCTTTTGTAGCATCTAACATGTGCCAAAAGCAGAATTAAAACTTGTCTATATTTCTCAATCCATTTTAAGAGACTGATCTAGATTATCTTGTTTTGTGGAATATTTGAGATCTATCTCAAATACAGTTGCAAGTTTTTCACATAGGATTGGTAGCACACTCTTGAAAATTCCTATAGTGAAAGAGAGTAGCAACATCAAGTCTGTTTGGAACAAGCTCAAACATATAATTGTCCAATAACAAGAATAGTCTTCACAATTATGGCATCTATAAGAGGATATCTCCTAGAAGCAAGTGAAAGACTAAGTACCTCCAATTATTCAATATGGAAGGTAAGGATGGAGTCTATTCTTATACTCCAGGATGTTATGGACATAGTACTTGGTATTGAGGAGCCTCAAGCACAACTTGAAATACCAAAGTATAGGAAGAGAGCTAGAAGGGCTCTACACTTCATTAAAGTGAATGTCTCTAATGAGATTCTAAGATAAATAGGATCTTGCACCACTGCTAAAGAAGCTTGGGATGCACTTAAGTCAATGTATGAAGCTAAGAACACTTCTAGAATACTCACTCTTAGAAATCAGATTTTTCAAAGTTTTCAAAGAAGTGAGGAGAGTGCATCAAATTATGTTCTGAGAGTAAAAGATCTTCATAGGGAGCTTGCTTGTGTTGGTGTCACAATCAATCAAGATGAGCTAGTACAAGTCATTCTTAATGGCTTAAAAAAAAAACTATGATAATCTTGTTCAATCATTTGCCATAAAGGAGGAGTTGCCCAATTTGGAGACTCTTCAAGAAATTCTCATCTCTGAAGAAGCAAGGCAAAGTTACAAACTTTCAAGGATGAACAAACTTGAGCATATTGGAAGTGACAAAGCTCTCTTTGTCAAGGACAAGCATAAAGGGAGGAGCAAGAACCAGTTTTTTCAAGCTTTCAACAAAGACGAAGATGCTGAAGAGGATGACTCAACTCATCCTTCTACTTCCAAGACCAAGAAGAAGAAAGAAGTGTTTCTTTTGTGGCAATAAGGGACACTATGCCTCTAATTGCTTCAAAAAGAAAAATCAACTCAAACAAGCAAATCTCTCTAATGAGAAAGAAGAAGACTTTACTGCAAGTGATGAAGAAGGATCTCTCATGGTGTCAAGTTTTTCTTCAACACCCTTCAAGAAGGATGGAGCATGGTACATCGATAGCCTCATCACATATGTGTTGTTCAAAGGAGTTTTTTTGACTCTATTGTACCTTATAAAGGTCTTAAAAGATCTATTTATACAGCAAATGATCATGATTGCTCTATTGAAGGAATTGGCAACATTCCATTAAAACTTGCTTCTTCTAAGGTTCTATCACTTTCCAATGTTCTTTTTGTTCCTAAGCTTACAAAGAACTTGATAAGTGTTGGAAAGTTGCTTGATTGTGGTTGTGATGTAAAATTCAATTCCAATACTTGCTTTATTAAGAAAGATGATGAGATCCTAGCTAATGGATCTAGATATGGTGGCATCTTCAAGTTAAATTCTTATGAGAATGCAAGCTTTTGTAAAAATGCTCTTATGTCTAATGAGGAGTTATGGCATAGAAGGTTGGGGCATCCTAACTATAAATCTATGCTTTCTATGATCAAGAATGATAAGGCTATTGGCCTACCAAGATCACTTTCCAAATATATGAAGCCGTGTGAGGCTTGTGCTATTGCAAAATCACATAGAAAGCCATATCAAAAGTCTTCCATTAAGACTTCTCATCCTTTGGATTAATTCACTCGGATTTTCATTTTTCTTCCTCAAAAAGTATTGGTGGTGCAACTTGTTTTGTTACCTTCATTGATGATTTTACAAGATATACTTGGTTGTATCTTCTTTCTTCAAAAGCTATGGTGTTTGAACACTTCCTTGTTTTCAAAGCTTATGTTGAAATACAGTTTTCTTTCAAAGTTAAAGCTTTGAGATGTAATGAAGGAGGTGAATACATCTCCAACAAGTTCTATGATTATTGTGAGGTTGAAGGAATTAAGAGAGAGTTTTCTTGTGCTTTTTCATCTCAAAATGGAGCTGCTAGAAGAAAACATCAATCTCTATGTGAATGTGCTAAAGCAATTTGAGATGAAGCTTCTTTGCCTATTGTATATTGGGGAGAAGCAATTAATTGTGCAAATTATTTGTGCAATAGAACCTCACAATGCACTTGCAAGATGTTTAAGAAGAAACCTAAGGTTGATCACCTTAGAGTTTTTGGATGTGCTTGCTTTGTTCATGTACCCTTGGAAACAAGGAAAAGAGATGATCCAAATTCAGTCAAAGGGATTATGGTTGGATACTCATCCAACAAGAAGACATACAAAATTTATGTTCCCTCTACCTCAATTACAATTGATAGTAAAGATGTTATTTTCCATGAGAATCAAAAATACATCTTTGATGAGGCCAAGCTCAAAGATTCTCAAAAGGATTCTCCTATCATCACCCTTGAAGATTATCATGGAGAAATGGGACCGAGAATTGAAAGGGAGTCACCTCAAATCTTTTCACCAAGGAGATCACAAAAGAGAAAGATTCGAGCCTAAGAGGCTTACATATGGAGATAAAGGCAAGCAAGTGGAACTCAACTCCATTAATTATGCATATTTTGTTTCACATGAAGAGCCAAAGGATGTATATGATGCAGTCAACTCAAAAGAATGGTTTTTAGACATGAAGGAGGAATATGATGCATTGATTGCCAACAAGACATGGGAGCTTGTGGATCTTCCATAAGCACACTATTGGTTGCAAATGGATTTTTTGAGTCAAATATAATCAAGATGGCACAATCAACAAGTACAAGGCAAGACTTTGTGCAAAGGGTTTTGCTCAAGTTTATGGACTTGATTATGAGGAGACTTTTGCTCCAGATGCAAAGATGCTATCAATTAGAATCATCATTTCTATTGCTTGTTTTTTCAAATGGCAAGTTTTTCAACTAGATGTCTCAAATGCATTTTTAAATGGATATCTAGAAGAAAAAATTTATATGGATCAACCCCTTGGGTTCATCCAGACAAGACCAAAGTTTGCTTGCTCTTCAAAAGTCGCTATGGACTAAAGCAAGCACCAAGATCGTGGTATTCTCGACTTAATACTTTTCTTATCTCACTAGGATTTAATATTAGTAACTATGACCCTTTCTTGTATGTCAAGTTTATGATAGTGATATTGTCATTCTTCTCATTTATGTTGATGATATTATCCTAATAGGAAGTTATATCAATCCAGTTGAAAAAACTAAAATTACGCTTGGAAGAGAATTCAAGATGCAAGATCTTGAAAAATTCATTACATCTTAGGATTAGAGATTGACTTCCATAATGAGAAAGCTTTTGTTTGTCAATCCAAGTATGCTCTCTCAATGTTAAAAAAGTTCAATATACTAGATTGTTAGAGTATTGATACTCCTATGGAGCAAATTAGGAGGAGTGTTGAAAAGTAAAAAATCATCTGTCTTGACTTTGGGCTTTTGACAAAGTTTTTTCTATGTGTATATGTTGTTTCATATTGTAAATGCCAAATTTGGCCTAGAAAAAACTCCGGCTACATTGGTTCTTCAAGTCTAGTTGGTAATATACAACTTGCATATAGAATGTAGACATAGAAATGTCAATAATAGGCTTGTAGAAACTCGTAGCATATCACATGTAATGGTTGTAAGTGATCCATAGTGACATGCAAGGCATGCACAAAGTAAATTGGACACATGCATGATGATTTGTACAATTCTGGTTGAAGATTTGACACTTAGAAAAAGTAGGTAGAAATGCATGCATGTAAAGTGACAAATGTCACTAATTCTCTAGTTTTCACTTTTAGATGTAGATGAAAGTTGGAGAGAGATGGTTCTACCTCGAGCTACTCCAAACTCCATAAATATGTGTAGACTTTCTCATAATTTTTTATGAAGAACCAAGCTTTGAAGCTATTCCATGTCGATTTGGATCTACACTATTGTTTGCTTGAGTTTTGCTCTTTCTAACTCGAGTAGAGGCTTATGCTAATGCATTAAATTCTTGTACTTATTCTCTCTTGTTTTTTAAAGCAATCATTCTTTGATTCTTAGCATGCTAGATTGTGATTTGTTCATAAAATCTTGTACTAGATCTTGGCATTCAACCTAGAATGAATTTATGTGCTAAACACAAAGCTTCACAAGATCATTCACACTTGAGAATCATTCCCTACACGTGTGAACTTGCTGAGATTTTATCAACTTTCCCTAAGGTCCCAGAGCAAGTTAGAAAGTCAAGGACTGAGCCTCCGACCTGTGGTGAGCTAGTCAAGTAGTCACAAGTCATGAGCTAGCTCTGGAGCTCGAGTCATGGCCTAGTCAGGAACCAAGTTGATTCTGCCGCCGGGACGGCTCCCGGGACCCATGTCTGGGAGTCAAACTGATTTAGCTAGGATTGCCAGGCTTAATCAGCAAAACAAAAACTAAGTCCAGAAGCGTGCTAAAGCACTATATTCCAGGACAGAGGGGGAACGCCGAATCACACCAGAACTATAGGGGGAGTCTGGCAGACAGAAACTTGGGTAGCTCAACAGGAATCCAATCGTCAGGTCTCAGCTCCCTCAGCGTGAGCCAGGCACAAGCCCAGCACGTGTTGGTGGCCAGTCTGTCTATGTATGAATGTAACCTTTTCAAATTTAATAAAGTTGATTATTGGGGATGATTACCATTTCGGTTTCGCCTCCGAGACTGGTCCAAGTGGAAGGACCCTTACTACAACCTTTTTGCGTCACCGGCATCTAAGGGTCCACGTCACCGACGTGTGGCTCATCGCTATGCCATTTGGTCAGTTTGGCGACCACTATGCCTTGGGTTTCATGTGTGGCTTGTCTTTGTCTTTGGTTACCTTTTGGGGACGGATTCTAAGTTGGCTTTCGGGTTGGTTGGGATTTTAGTTTTCTTAAGTCTGAATGGTTAAGCTTGTTACGTTTCTAAGTTGGCTTTTATGTAAGTGCATGATGGATGAATGTTAGACTTAAGCGCGTGTTGGGAAAATCGCTCTCAAGTCCTAGTGCTTTTTGAGACGTCGGTGCAACATCTGGAATCAAAGCCGACTAGCCGGTCAGCTACGCAAGTCTCACATGGATGGCCACTTTTTGAGATTTGTCAGGACAACCGTTGTGCAAGGTGCTGCCCACAGTGTAAGCACGGGTGCGTCCATGGTCGGGGTGGTCGGCAGAACAGGTAACTTGATGAGTCAAGGTGCTGCCCTTGTGGTGTAAGCACGATCAGTTCTCACGGTTCGGGCCTAGCGCCGTCTACACGTAGGACAGATGAGGCAAAGTGCTGCCTAGGTAGGTGAAAGCACGGTCTGTGCCTTGTGGGGTGCGAGGTGACATATTCGAACTGTACGGATTAACCATTAATATAGAGATGTTGTTCGAATTTGGGTTTAAAACGCGGGTGGATAGCTGCCGGTGTGGGATAGCTGCCGATCGTTTAGCTATAATGGCTATTGACTAGAGTTGGTGGGGCGTGATTAAGACAATGTGCTGCTTAATGGTCCTACGTCCAGTCTCAAGGGGGATGTGGCTTGAGAGAAATCCTCTGTGTTAGCTTTGGTTGGTATGTTCTGTTTGTTGCGTGTTTGCTTGGACACAAATGACCTGGTTCCTACTTGGCTCTCAGGTGATGTGAGCGTGTGAGTTTGAGGAGGAGATACTTTTATATTGAAGTTGATCTAATAAAGAAGAAAAGAGAGCTACAGGGCCCGTCCGACAGAGGGGAGAGTTTTCAAAAGACAGAGGAGACAACCTGTTGGAAGTACACCTCTTATCAGAATGGATGACCACCTTGATGAGTTACGAGCATTGACAGACGGAGAGGAGCATGTTTGAGAATACGGCTCCTGCATGCATTAAGATGGCGCCAGGTCTAAGCCAAGAAAGAAAGAGCGTATGCACTCCATAGTGGCGCCTCCCCAAGAAGAGATGGGTGTCCCTTCTGAACCTACACCAAGAGACGAACCCATACCAGAGGCGCAACAAGACCTCTTTGAAGTGAAGATGCATCAATACTTATCAAGTGCAATGATGGCTCATGGTGGGCAGTTCCATGTGCTGCCTTAATTGCCATCAACAAGGTCACTCTTGGAGGTCATGCCCCAAACCATTGAACAAACAAATCATGGCGGCGACCGAGGTATTTGATAGGATGGAAAGAGTGACATTCGATCAAGAAGATGGTAAACATGATGATGAAGAAGAACCAGAAACAGATTTGACGGAGTTCGACCTGAATGCCTTACAACAAATAGGGGCACTTGCGGCTTATCGTGAACGTCTCATGGCGACTCCTGCGAGAGGATCAAAATTATTGTACCTGAAAGACTGTATCCAAGACAAGATCATTCACTTCATGGTAGACCTGCGAGCATCGCATAACTACTTGTCAGAAAGTTTGGCAGGGGAATTGGGCATTCAATATGAAGAAAATACGACCCCTATTTGTGTGGAGACCGTGAAAGGTACAATGACAACCTGTAGATTGGCAACCAACTTGCCAATCTCGCTGGGCACCTGGAAAAGTCGATTAACGTTCACAATCTTGAAGATGGATGTTTTCGATGCTATCTTGGGACTAAGCTGGTTTAACGAACACGTGGTGGCCTTCTTGGGCAACCAAACAAAAAATCTATAGTCCTAGGGGACTCATTCAGACGTCTTGGCAAGTACCTTTTCCTTCCATGTTAATAAAGTAGGCCATCTTTTTATCGAAGAGGTGAGCCTCAGCCTAATATCTATATGTAGCAGCTTTACACAAGTTTTATGTAAGTGAACCAGATCCACACTTTTCATGTGCTGAGTGCAACCACAATGTTTTACTTTTCTTTATAGTTGGTCTTCTTTGGCCTGTGAATCAAGCCCGTGCCCTTGTATCTGTAAATAAAGTTTCCCCCTATAGTTCTGGTGTGATTCAGCGCGCCCCCTCTGTCCTGGAATATAGTGCTTTCTGGTAAAGCACGCTTTTCAGGACTTAGTTTTTATTTTGATGATTAAGCCTGGCAAGCTAGCATAATCAGTCTGGCTCCCGGACATGGGTCCCGGGAGCCGTCCCGGCGGCAAAATCAACTTGGTTCCTGACTAGGCCATGAATCGAACTCCAGAGCTAGCTCATGACTTGTGACTACTTGACTGGCTCACCACAGGTCGGAGGCTCAGTCCTTGACTTTCTAACTTGCTCTGGGACCTTAAGAAAACTCACCCCTTAGAGTCTTATAGGGTACACTGGTGCACCCGAGTCAGCTTTAGAACATCCCGTCCGGCTTGGGCAGCTCAACCAGCGCCATGAATCCAGTCGCCAGGTCTCAGCTCCCTCTACCAGCGCGAGCCAAGCACAATGCCCAGCACATGTTGGTGGGCCCGAGACCAGTCAGTCTATGTATGAATGTAACCTCTTCCAAATTTAATAAAGTTGATCCTTGGGGATGATTACCATTTCGGTTTCGCCTCCGGGACTGGTCCAAGTGGAAGGACCCTTACTACAACCTTTTTGCGTCGCCTACGCCTAAGGGTCCATGTCACCGATGTGTGGCTCGTCACTATGCCATTTGGTCAGTTTGGCGACCACTAGGCTTTGAGTTTCATGTGTGGCTTGTCTTTGCCTTTGGTTACCTTTTGAGGATGGATTCTAAGTTGGCTTTCGGGTTGGTTGGGATTCCAGTTTTCTTAAGTCTGAATGGTTAAGCTTGTTACATTTCTAAGTTGGCTTTTACGTAAGTGCATCATGGATGAATGTTAGACTTAAGCGTGTGTTGGGAAAACCGCTCAAGTCCAGTGCCCTTTGAGGCACCGACGCAACACAAGCACACAAGCATTAAGGAGATGAAGAGGATTAACATGTTGTCACGCGGGGATTCATTCCCATGAGAGCGATAACATACTTCATAATCAAGCACATGCTTATGATCCACATCTAACACGATCCATTAACACCAGCATTTAACACTACTCAAGCAATGATGGATCTTACACTTCTCTCTCTCTCTCTCTCTCTCTCTCTCTCTCTCTCTCTCTCTCTCTCTGTGACAAAAAGTATAACAAAGATAAACTCCAACAAGCATCCAATCCAACAATTAGCAAATCCAAAAAAAACATAAGAGATAGAGAAGGAAAGAAGAAGAGCAAGGGCATTCCATATCTATTTGAAAGAGGATCCACCTGCTTTATTGAAATGAAGAGTGAATGTACAAAATAACTCAAATCCACCACTATATATAGTGGATTTTAGGGCTTTGGCCTCAAATCCTACTGGCCAATTTCCACCTCCTTTATTATTTGAAATTCAAATTTTGGGGGGAGCCCTTTTTATTCACTAACTTGACTATTAGGACTTGCGACATTAAAAGTCTCTCAGAAAGGCTTAAAGTCCTTTTATTAACTTTTAGCTAATCAAATAACTATGTGATCATCAGGTTGGACTTACACACGCAAGATGCCAAACCCCTCTCACTTATTAACTAGGGTTAGGGTTGCCTCGGAATCCACAAACCTAGATTCCCACTCCTATATCGTCGTTGACCCTCTCCCCATTGGATCGAAGCTCGATACTACACGACTACTCACCCGGAATAGATCCATAAGACCCTTTCTTTGCCCTCTAGATCTATCCGATTAGGGAGGCATGGAAAGGGTACAACAAGGATTGTACAACATGAGATTCATAAAGGGCACATACAATGGCACTTAAAAGCACTTTGCCATTTCGCACAAGTGTGTCCGCAACTCTGCCTTCATGGTATCTTAGAAGTAAGTAGGGTATTGGATGCAATGACCTCCCAACTAAACATCAAAGCAAGTGGGAAGCTATGGGGAGGAGGAGGAGAGCAAAGAGAGTTTAAATACATAATTGGATGGCTTGGAGAGTGACATGGCCGCCTTCGTGATATCTTAGAAGCATGTAGGGTATTCCACTTGACTCCCCTCCATGTCACACATTCAAGTGTGTGTGAGGTTAGTAAGGAGAAGAAATAGGGAAATGGTGGTTGCATGGATGGAAGTCCAAAAGCAAGAGCTTTTGAAGGCCATGGCTCTTCACCCACATTAGTCTCCCACCCCAAGGAGACTTGGCCAAGGTGAGTAAGTCCCCTTAAGATAAAAGGAGAGATTGCACTAGTGAGAGAAAGCTCTTCTAGTAAGCAATAGCCTACATAGTCAAACGAAGGAATTTAATAGGAATATTTCCTTCGACTTCTTTATTATGATCCAACGCTCCACAATTTGCAAGAGAGAGAATGTCAGAAACGATAGACAATATGCAGAATATGCGATTATGTTGTTTTGATTGGTCCACGTGTATAGGGTTCGACTAATACAAGTAAGTATATTATGTCTATAGACACACTGTTTTGATCAATTAATTGCCATGTGTAAACATGACTTTCGAAATGAAAAGCTTGAAATGTTAGGGTTTATCTACAATTAGGGTTATGGGGAAGTGATGTGCTGTGTGAGAGAGAGAGAGATAAAATGTGTGTGAGCAATGTTGAAGCGTTTTCATTGGGCCACGTCTGCCCTAATTTGTTTTTTAAGGGCAATTGAAAAGCGTTGGGAGAAATAGAACCTTCTAGAAAGAGAACAGTCGAGAGAGAGAGAGAACCTTTGAGAGAGAGAGAGAGAGAGTGTGTGTGTGTGTGTGTGAGTAGGATGAACAAACCCTATTCTGTTCTAGGAAGAAGCTATGCTCTTTGGGAGCTCTGATTCCATATCGCATTAACGCCCTCTTGCTTGCAAAAGATGAGACTGGTGAGTTGACAATCTTCAGAGTTGTGTAACAGGAGGATTTGTCAAGTTTGTGTGTATATTATTGTGTTTTTTTTGAATGTGGAAACGTGTGTTTGGCCATGCAGACATGCTTAGGAGAGAGGAATGGGGTTGTGGAGGCCGGCGAGCCTGCCTGTCACCTACTCGAGATATGCGACACTCGTTTGCTTTTGGAATGCCCCCTGGATTTGTCTGCTCTTTCGTATTTTCTTCCCACTCTTCTAAAACGGCCTGAGATGGTCTTATCTTCAAACACAAAAGCCACTGGTTATGACCTCAAACATGGTGATGCAAAGACCTCCTCTATCCCGAGTAGAAATTACGAGCCGGAACACGCATATGAGCATGGGTCCTCCTCACACATAAAACGGCAAAAGTTACTATCCCACTCGGATGCAGACGGCGTGGCCAGTCATCTGCTTTGCGGCTTGATGAGGGATTGGAATGCCGTGAATGGCAGCTCTCCATATAAGGAGTTAGATGGGCAGATCTTGATCGAGGCTGAGCCCTGGTATAAAACCGCAGATCTAGGACTGGTGGATATTCCATTATTAGATGCTGTGATTATTTCAAACCCTATTGGGATGCTTGGCCTGCCCTTCCTTACAAGGCATCCTGAGTTTTCTGCAAAGGTACTGTTGCTAACTGTCACATTGTGTCATAGTGCTTAGATGCAAACCCTGAACCCCAAACCCTGATTGGAACTCCGTTTTGAAAGGATGGAAACTTCACATTAACTCAGAACTCTTTCTTGCAATTCATGGATATGTCGATGATTCCCTGCTACAGAAACTAACGTATTTGTGGATTAAGTGCATGAAGGCCTTGCATGAAGCGGCAAGCCTAATGTTTTTTTTGGCTTGAACAAGATTGTTTCCATAAGTAGTACGGAAGTTTTATGATTCCATTCAAGTTGAATAGATTGGTGTGCAATTCTAAATATGGAGTTTGGTAGATTTCTTTCTTCTCCAATATAGGCGTTAAATTTTTTTTTTTTGAAGTTAAAAAGAATTTCCAAACTTTTTTGCATTCCATCGGCTTGGAGTCTGAAAAAAAAGAATTGATTTGATTCGTCTATGAACTATGCTTTGATCTAAAGCTTTCACCGGACAAGCCTTATGATGTCATTTATGCATAGGTACCGGCAAATGTGTTTGCATTGGATTGCAAAATTGCAAACATCAACATGTATAGTACGAAGCATAGATGCAGCAGAACATGTTTCACTGCATCTGCGTTCCAAACATTCGAATGTAAATCACTTATCAGTAAAAAAACATTACTTGTTGAATTTTTTTTGTTATGACCCCAAACTTAGAGTGGTCTCTAATTTTTCAAAGACCGCTTGCCAGAATTTGCCAGTGAACTTTGGATCTTGATCACTAACAATATCATTCGGCAAACCAAACAACCTGAACAACTTTTCTACGAAAAGCTGCGCAAGTTCAAAAGCTTTGACAGTTTGCTTGGTTGGTATGAACTGCGCCATTTTAGTTAACCTGTCAACTATTACCCAAATGGCATCATTTTGCTTCCTCGTCCGAGGTAGCCCAACCACAAAGTCCATGGAAATGCTTTCCCACTTTCTTTCGGGAATTTCCAAGGTCATTAACAAACCAGCTGTCTTAAGTCTTTCAGCTTTATTAACTTGGCATTGCGCACACTTGCGAACATATGCCTCCACTTGACTTTTTAAATTTGGCCAGTAAAAGTTCCTTTTTACTAAGTCAAGCGTCCTTTGAGCGCCAGGGTGCCCTGCACACGGGCTGTCATGACATTCATGCAGGATTTGGGCCCTTATATCATTATTTTCTGGCACACAAACTTTTCCATTCTGGAAAAGTAACCCATTCCTAATGGAATAGTCTTTTTGAATCTTGTCCTGTGGAGAAATCTTGGAATCCTGCATTCCAAGCTCATCACTAGATCTAGTAGAACCTGCCAGGACGTCTAGCCAAATACGACCGAAGTACCTATCGGTCTTACACAAATCTCTTAAGGACAGATAGAACTCAGATTGGATCTCAGAATAGCTTATCTGATTAACCTCTCCAATCCGGCTTAAGGCATCCGCGACACTGTTAGAGGCACCCTTCCGGTACTCAATGTCATAATGAAATTCTTGGAGCATCTCTGACCATCTGGCCTTACGACCCCTAAGGTCGACCGCGTCGTTAATATACTTTAACGCTTGATGATCAGTAACTATAGTAAACTGGGAGCCATACAAGTAATGTCTCCAAACTTTTAGGGCATTAATGACGGCAAAAAGTTCCTTGTCATAGGTGGAATACCGCCTTTGAGCAGGATCCAACTTCTTGCTTTCAAAAGCTTCCGGTCTACCATCTTGATATAGGACTGCGCCTATAGCATAGTCACTGGCATCCGTTTCAAGTACATACGGCTTGTTAGGATCCACTATGTGTAGAATAGGCGCTGTAGTTACACAGTATTTGAGGTTCTCAAAACTTTGATTCAACTCTTCAGTCCAAGTAACTGGAGGACTGAACTTACTGTGCCGGCTAACTCTTTTAGCCCCTCTGAGGACATTCGTCAAGGCCAATGCAATTAATGCATAGTTCAAGATGAATCTATGAAAAAACCCCGTAAAGCCCAAAAAGGACTTAACTTCCCGGATGGTTTTAGGGATAGGCCATTCACGAACTTGTCGGACTTTATTTGGGTCAATTTCCAACCCATGGTCCGAAATAATGTGACCAAGGTATAACAACCTTTTCTGGAAGAACACACATTTGGACTCCTTTGCAAACAACTTTTCCTGTCTAAGTAACTTTACGACAGTCCTGAGATGTTCCTCATGCTCCTCCAAGGTCTTACTATAGATGAGAATATCATCTAAGTAGACTATCACGAATTTTCCCAAATATGGACGAAGAAGATCGTTCGTCATCTGCTGGAAAGTCGCTGGAGCATTTGTCAAGCCAAATGGTAAAACCAGAAACTCATAATGGCCGTACCTTCTTTCCCCCAGCAAAAACTTCAGGAGTAAACAAGGGTTGATGCACCAATTGCCTTAGCTGCGTCAATTTCTTGAGATCCTGCTGATCCCGACTGTGCTTTGCTTGCATATCCACAATCTGTTGCTGTAGACTGTTAATAGCCAGCATCAAAGCATCAGGGTCTAAGATTGAGGCAGATACTGTAGCCTCATGAGCAGGGGACATAGGCTGTGTAGTAGGAGTAGGCTCCATTTTTACAGAGAGAAGAGAGGTGAATCAAGAAGAGAAGATAGAAGAGAATCAAAAGCTACTCAAGGAAGGTAGATACAAGACTACTCTTGCTGTCTCTTCACAAACCAAATGGTATTGTCCATGGCTGCCAAGAGGATTAAGAGAGAGCAAGGAGAAGGATGCACCACCACCTCCACCTTATTTCTCACAAAACAGATGCATGGAAGAGGCATACCTCCCACTGCCAAGTGGCCTTGCCTTGCCACCTAGCCTCCACCTCAGCCTTTTGGCCTTCACCTAGCAATCTGCCAGGTGGCCTACAGCCCCCCCCCCCCCCCCCCCCCCTTCACTTTATCTTGATTTTCTTCAACTGGTCCATCGCTGATATACAGGGACAGGTAGAAGATAATCAAGTTAAAATTTCAGGGAGGGCCCCGATTTCCTCATCTCAGGGTCTGAAACACATCGCAACAGCAGGGCGCTGCCAGCTGCCACCTCACCTGGCCCAAGAGATGCCACGTGGTAGATTTCTCAACAAACCTATATAAGTTTTATACTAAGCTGAGGAGGGCCAGAACCGTCTTGGTCAAAGTCTGGAAAAATCTTGCGAAGGACGCTGCCTCTTTCCCAAGTGGCATTCTCAACAGGCTGATCATTCCACTTGACCAGATATTCTCGGTATAGAGTATGACGAGTCTGCGTTTCTCTACTATCAAGAATCTCCTCTGGTTCATGAGGAGGTTGCTGAGGATCCAATGGGAGAACTAGAACACTGTCCCCTACCAAATTTTCTGGTCTGGCTAAGGCTTTTCGTAACTGACTTACATTAAAAACTGGAAAAACCTTACTGCTGTGTGGGAGTTCTAGTTCATAGGTGACCTCGCCTAGTCTCCTACTAATGGTAAAGGGACCAAAATACCTAGGAGACAACTTAGCACACACTCCTGATTTTAGGGTTTTAGAGTCACCTAAGATTCTCAAGTAGACTTTCTCACCAGCGGAGAACTGCACATCTCGTCTGTGTGGATCTACATAATGTCTGGCTCGATCCTGGGACTACCTAATGCTACGCTTAGCATGTTCTGTCATCTGGTTTAGGTCCTCTAAAAAGTTTCTTGCTGCTTTAACTTTATCTTGTAGCTGAATGTTTGGTACTGTTGTAAGCAAACTCTAATATTGAGAAATATTCCTCCCAATTAGTCTGCTTCTTGCTGACATATGCACGAAGCATATCCTCCAGCACCTGATTTACCCTCTCTGTTTGACCATCCGTCTGTGGATGGTCAGTGGTACTCGTATTAAGTTTAGTATGGAGATGATGGAATACTGCCCTCCAAAAATTTCCATTAAACTTACTGTCCCGGTCGCTGACTATGCCGGAAGGTAGACCGTACAATTTAAATAGCCCGTCTACAAACAACCTCGCTAACTCTGGAGCTCTAACGGTTGTTTTGGTCGGAATAAAATGAGCCATTTTGGTCAGACGGTCAACTGTGACCCATATAGCGTCATTACCCTTTTGGGTTTTAGGCAGGCTTACTATAAATTCCATGGAAATACTCTCCCATTTACCAGCTGGTATTTCTAAGGGCTGCAACAACCCTCCTGCCTTTAAACGCTCTGCTTTATTTACTTGACATTTCTGGCAACTGGTTACATACTGTTGGACGTCCTTTTTCATACTGGGCCAGAAAAATTGACTACGAAGAAGCTCATAGGTCTTCTGTATGCCTGGGTGGGTGTCCCGCACTAGGATTGTCATGACATTCATATAGGACCTGCTGCCTATAATCCTCTGAATTGGGGACACATACTCTATCTCTATCGAGCAAATATTCATCTTGAATGGAATACTGTTTCCATTTGAATCCTTGAGTCAACTGACCCTCAACCACTGGGGTTTGCTTGGGTAATACAGGCTTAGAATCCTCAACGTCATCTGACGTATACTCGGACTCATCATCATCCTCAACGGAAACTGCCGTATTCTTAGATGAACTGGCACCAGCCACGGGAACTGGTTCTGGAGTCTGTAACTGTCTGCTCTGGACTGAGTTCCAGATAGTAGAGAAGAATGCATCATGTTGGCACTTCCCTCTCAAGGACTCGAGTAACTCGTTACGAATCTGAGTAAAACTCAGCTCGTTTATCATAGGCATTCTGCTAAGGGCATCTGCTATTGTATTGAATTTCCCCCGTCTATATCTGATAGACATATCAAACTCTTGCATCAACTCTGCCCAACGATCTTTCCGACCTCTAAGCTCAGGTTGATTGCAAAGGTATCTGAGACTTTCATGGTCTGTCACGACCTCAAAGTTGGCACCATACAAATAATGCCTCCAAGTCTTAAGGGCATGGACTATAGAAAAGAGTTCCTTTTCATAGGCACTGTACCTAGTCTGAGCTGGCTCGAGTTTTTTACTCTCGAATGCAATTGGTCGTCCACCGTGAGTTAGTACAACACCTACTGCAAAGTCACTAGCATCTGTTTCGACCACAAATGGCTGATTGGGGTCGACGACTTTTAAAACTGGTGTTGTAGCTAAGGCTGTTTTGAGAGCATCAAAGCTCTCCTGCTGTGCAGACTCCCAAATGAACTCCTTTCCCTTCCCCTTAAGAAGATTTGTCATAGGAACTGCTATCTGAGCATATTCCTTGACAAATCGTCTGTAATATCCCGCCAAACCAAGAAAGATCTGAAGTTCCAAAATATTCTGAGGTCTCAGCCAACTAAGTATGGCTTTAACCTTACTGGGGTCCATTTTAATCCCATATGCCGAGATAATGCGACCCAAATAGGCTACTTCTTCAACGAAGAATTCACACTTGGATTCTTTAGCATAAAGCTTATGCTTTCTAAGTAGTCGAAACACCTTTCTGAGGTGTTTTAGATGCTCCTTTCTCATTTTGCTGTAGACGAGGATGTCATCTAAAAATACGACTACATACTTACCCAAGTATGGTCTGAGGACACTGTTCATCAAGGTCATAAAGGTAGTTGGAGCATTTGTGAGCCCAAATGGCATCACCTTAAACTCATAATGACCATGACGAGTCCTAAAAGCTGTTTTCGGGACATCTTCCGACTTTATACGGACTTGATGATATCCTGATTTGAGGTCTATTTTACTGAAAAACTTAGCCCTGTTGAGTTGATCAAACAACTCGTCTGCCTGAGGCATAGGGTATTTATTCTTGATTGTGACTTTATTGAGGGCTCTGTAATCTACGCAAAGACGCATAGACCCCTCTTTCTTTTTCACTAAAAGGACTGGTGAGGCCCATGGTGAACTACTGGTCTGAATTTGGCCTTTCCCAAGATAATCTGTTATCTGCCTAGTTATTTCTTCATCCTCTGTTCGGCTGACCCGATACGGAGGTTTAGAAACAGGTGTTGTACCTGGTACTAGGTTTATTACATGATCTACCTCTCTGCTAGGTGGCAAACCATGTGGCAAATCTTAAGGAAAAACATCTTTAAATTTAGGCAATAAAGTTTCTAATTTACTGAAACTTCAGGAATAAACTGAAAGTCACATAAGAATACCTGATGGTCGTCGTCTCCGATTAGCTGACAGAGCTCTGAACTGCAGACCATAGGGCTGTTGGGAACATCATGCTCCCCACGCAACTGGATCTCTCGGCCTTTATGCTGAAAGCTGAGGGTGTTCTCCTGATAATTTATGTGGAGGGAAGGTCCTAAACTGTAGAGCCAATCTCTCCCGAGAACAATGTCTGTGCGATCCAGGTGCATTATCTGAAAGTTTATTTCATCTTGGTACCCCTGAATACCAAGATTTAAGTTACTTACCATAGTTTTCCAGATTTTCTTATCTTCACCCTTAGCTAGTGAAACTATGTACCTATGCTGACTAGGTACTTCTGGAAGTTTAAGTTTTTTAACCAGGGTGTAGTTGATGAAATTATGGGTTGCCCCATCATCAACCATAACTCTAACTGACGGGTTACCAACTTTCCCATGCATACGTACTAGGTCATGCGGCCCAAAGCTGAAGGGTCTCGCTAGCATTGCGGAGGTCAGCTAGCAACAGTGTTCAAGATCTTCATGATACACTTTGATCTCGGAAGCTGCCGAGTCACTGGGGAAACTTACAGTCTGAACAAGATGAACTTGTTTCTTATCCTTTTTATCTTTCTTAGTGAAAGGCCCCTTGGGACACTGTTTGACTGTGTGTCCCTTGCCCATACACACAAAGCACAAACGTTCTTGTTTGGCTTTCTCAAAATCTTCTGATTTTAAGGGCTGTATGAGTGAAGGGCGTTTCTGAGGAGCTTCACCTTTAATTTTATCTTCTTTATTTCTTTTTAAAAATTTCTTTTTAAATTGAAAGTCAATCTGAGGAGGCTGCTCAGAAAGGGGCTGCTGTCTCGCCCTCTTCCTACCCACTGAATCATCATAGATTTGAGCATATCTGAGAGCTTGCTCAAGGGTAGTAAGCGAGTTTCTCTGGACCTCTACTTTATATTCATCTTTGAGGCCTCGGACAAACCCTCTGATTTTCTGATAATCATCCATATTTTTAATTTTTAAAATTGCTTCTCGGTACTGCGAGATATATTGGATCAGGGACTTGTCCATTACTGTTCTTTCCTAGGCTTCCCAGGCTCTATCAAGTTCATTCTCTGGTAGGAATTCTCTTAGGAAAGCTTCTTCAAAGGCTTTTCATGACCGGGGAGTCTGCCCAGTCTCCTGAGATTTAACCACCACTTATAGGCCATGGGCCCTAAGGAAAGACTGGCCTCTATAGCTTGCAAATGGTCAGGGGTCTGTTTAAGAGCATGAATGTTCTTCCATTTGCTGAGGAAGGTTTGTAGAATGTTTGCATTTCTATCCTTCTCTTCCCCAATAAAAGTAGGAGGCTTTAAATCTTTAGTCGGCGTTGTATGCCTGAGAGCTGCATGATTAGGAGCCACGAGCGGCAGTCGGATGTGTACCAGCAGCTGATGGTGCTGGATGTGGCTGAGTACGTGCATGTGGTGAGAGCCACCCTAGATCATCAATGTAATCCTCACCCTATCCATACCGAAGGAGGTCAGACATGGTCCTCTGGCGAACACGGCGGGTCCGATCTGCATCATCATCAACATGAACATCTGCAGGGGCCTGTGAATCCTGCAGACCATCAATTCCTCCCACTGTGGCACAAGCATCTCCACCCTCTGCTGTATCCCCTGCAAAAGCGTCATGTGCCATATGGTCAGCATCCCCAACATGTGCTGCATCCATTGTCTCTCTCTCATGTTGTATATCCTCTGGTAATGGATCAGGTCGATACACATCCTGCTCTGGTAGATCTGGCTCATACATCCCTGCCATCATCCTCTGTAATCGATCATCCTCCAGGCCATAGTCTAGGTCTGCCTCAAGCTCTGCCTCAGTCTCCAACCCTGGAGCAGGAATACCCAAATCATCATCATCATCATCATCATCCTCCTCATTAGCACCCATGCCCCTACCTGTCCCCTGGCCAGCACCTGTATCCTGATCATGACCCACTATGTCCATCAATAACCGTCTAACCCGCAACATCTCTCTCTCTATCTCTGCCGCAATGTCAGCAGCAACATCAGCCCTCGGCATGGGTGTGGTGGAATCAATGGGATCATCAACGCCTAGTAAACAATCCGAGGGCAACACCTCGAGAGGGTCCACAATAGATGCAAGTCTGTCACTCAACCTTGCATTGGTGTTGCAAAAAAACAGCCGTGTCATCTGTGCAATAGAAAGGCGATTACACCTTTTCGTGTGGATCTTTGAAAATGTGCTCCAGTTGCGCTCACATAAACTGGAGGAACAATCCTATTGACAATCATAAAACTCAAAAAAGCGCATTAGTTGATTTCATCCATTTAACACACATTTTTAATCACATAGAATTTGGTGTGTAAAGAAATACTTGTGATAGCACTCGCAAGGCCAGCTTTTGTAGGCCAGGCATGCAGAACCATAGAGGTTCCACCAAGTCACCGCTCTCTCCCACCTGCTGGGATTCAGCGCCGCGTGATGGCCAAACACACCAACCTGCCTCTTGAAGGCAATGTACCATGTCTCAACAGCATCTATGTCAGTGAAGTGTTTGGCGGCTCCATCCAAACCCAGGATCCGATTCATCTTCTATTGCAGCTGTAAGTGCCTTGGTGCCTTGGTGCTGTAAGGTTTAGGGTTTTCCAGTACAAAGTTGCTTAAGCGATTTATCCGGTTGTTATATTATCCATAGCATGTATGCCACCAGTGTGTAAGTTCAACTACCGGTGGAAGTTCAACCACAACTAAATATCTAAAAATAATGATTAAGACTCAGCATACTCTAGGGTTTGTGAAAGTCAGTTTGAGCATGTTTTGCAAATAGAACACAGTTTGAAAGGCAGCTTTATGGGCTTCATACTGGTTTAGGGTTTGGGGTTTGGCTTCACTGCCCATTTCCTGAACTCGGACACCTAAGGAAGCAGCATTCCTTTTTGGGGCATTGATCAATACTCTTTCATCTGGATATTTGGCCGGGAAGTTTTGCAAGAAAGTGGTCAAAAAGGTCCTTCCAGTGCATGGAGATGATAGGAGTGGTTGTGTCGCCTTTATGTACTTAAGGATTTTACCACGTCATTAATTGCTCTTCCTTCAAATCCACTTTGAAAGACAGCACCCACTGGTCAATCAGTGAATCTTCAAGTTTGCATTCAAAGGCAGAGGAGAATACAAACTTGCAGATCCACTGATTGGAAACCAGTGGGTGCTGTCTATGAAAGCTCACCAAAAACGTTTGACGTGGATTTGAAGGAAGAGCAATTAATGACGTGGTAATCCTTGAGTACATAAAGGCGACACAACCACTCGTATCATCTCCATGCACTGGAAGGACCTTTTTGACCATGCCCACCATAATTGAGACACAACATAACATTTCATAAAGACATACATTACATTCCATTTAAAAAATACAGAGCTTGCGTTTCACTATATGAATTCAAGAGATGTATCAAAATAACATTGCGTATCCCGCCACATACGGCTGGGTCTGTTTTTTATGCTACTGTCTAACTATACGCCGCCTTGCTTACTGTCGAAAATTACATAGAAAGAGTCCGCCACATACGACTGGACCTTATTTAGTCTTAACATTCCTACGAGGATCCGACAGATTCGTTATGGCTTGTGTCGCTCCTCCCCGCCCCATCATTGCGAGGCGCTCCGTCAGAGGTGCGCGGCCAAGGACAGTAGGAGGAGCCAGATACTCAGTTTCCGGAGTAGCATCTTCGCCCAGTCGAAACATCTCGTTCGCCCACTCTTTCAGTCGGCGAGAATAGTCTGCCATCGCCGCCGCTAGCTCCTCACCTCCCTTGAACGCCAATCTTGTCATTTCCTGCTTGGTTTCTTCTTCAAAGCCCCTAGCGTTTGCCTCCCACTCCTCACGCTCTCTTTGGTGCCGTAGTCTTTGCCCTATTTCCCTGTTTGTTGGCTCGCGCGGTTGCTGCGAGTGGTGTTGGCGATGATCCATGGCTCTCTCTCTCTCTCTCTCTCTCTCTCTCTCTCTCTCTCTCTCTCTCTCTCTCTCTTTCTCTCGGGCGCAGGTTCTGGTAGCGCCTGTTTTCTGTTTTTTTTTTTTTAAATTGCGTTTGGGTCTTGGGCGCGCGCCTGGGACCCAGACGCGCCTGCACCCGGATGCTGGACATGTCTCCTGGGTGCGTCCAGCGTCCAAAAAAAAAATTTAAAAAAATGGGCGCGGACTATATATACTATATATACATGATAATATACAAAAAACACAAAAATACAAAAAAAAAAACCAAAAAAAAACAAATAACAAAAAACACAAAAAAAACAGATTTAATTGTGTTCCGAAACGTGTTTGCAGTGCGCTACATCCACGTTCTGAAACGCTATTATAATTTTTTTTTCTATATTATCACATGTATAATATATATACTCTGTCTATATAAGCATCTTTAATGCCATCTTTTGCCATCAAAACCAAACTTTGTTAAGTTTAAAACCAATCAAAACACTAAAAACAAATTGTATACTTTGTCGGCTTTCTTGAACACTGAAATATATTGTGATACAAGTCAGGCTTCATGAATGCTCTCTGGCTTTCCGGCAATTTCACTAGAAACTATACATGCAATTTCATTGGCTTTCCAGTTTAGGGTTTAGGGTGCCAATTTCATTAGCCTCCAGCAATTTCACTAGAAACTATAGATGCTATTTCACTAGCTTTGTGGTTTCCTTCCTAAGATCCTAGGGTTGATTGTTGATCATGGTTGTTTGATCACGTAGGAGTGTTGGGAGTGTGATCTTCACCCCATGACCTGGTGATCTCCATACGTATGATCATGGATTTAGTATCAAATCAAGCACAAAAGACCACAAAAGGTGAAGCAAATAGCACTTTCCAACTAAGAATACTACAAGAACCTCAAATAGCCAATTGTTGATCCCCTACAAGGAAGAAGCGTCATCCAAATCATAAGCTATCAAATGAATGAGATTAGCTCCTATTTCATTTATAATACTAATAATAGCTTGAGGAGCAAGTTGGGGCGGCATAACCTTAGGCCAACTAAACTATGAATAAAAGTAACGATGAGTCCAAGCCTCAAAATGGAAAATAAGCTATGCGAGTCCATAAATAAGACAACTAGACCAAAAGGCAAATAACTCAAGCCTCAATAGTAGGAAGGTAGGCCATAAATGGATGAAGGCCCAATTGCTCCTTAGATACTCTATTTGGCATGGTTCCTTTTGGGACATTGTTAGGGACCCAACTCCCTTGGGTCCCAAACCCAGACTTGAGACCAGACGATGACTGGGCCTGTAGACTTGACCGGTGACTCATGAACCTGCATGGTTGCCACGTGTCATGATCCAGGAGTGCACATGGCTTGGAGTCTCTCTCCTTGGAGGTATAGAAGGGGAGGAGGACTCATTTGCCATCCATTCTGTCTACCTAGGAGGAGGTGGATGGAGAGCATGTGCACGGCCAGGATGTATTGCTAGCGTGAGGCAGGAGATGGCTGAGAGCCTAGGCGGTGGTATGGGACGCCGTCTGGGTTGGAGGTCGGATCCAGCCTGATACGGTCACAAGCCAGGGCACGGTGGGTGGACCCGGATTAGGTCCTATGGCGGGGTGGAACGTGAATCGTTCGGTCTCTTGTGGTTAACCGGCACCTGGAGGTTTGCAGTAAGTTAGATTGTAACATATGGTATCAGAGCCACTGCATATTGAAAGTAGGTGCATTGATCCGTAGAGCTTTTCTTGTAAAGTTTCGGTGCTTCTGACGGATTTCAAAACGAATTTAAAATGCATTTTTTATGCATCTTCTAAGGTTCTTCTTCCCGTTGTTTTTTTTTGAAATTTTACATATGTCTGTTTCACTGGCAATTATACAGTATGCATAGCTTCTAACAATATCATCCATAAACTAGGGCAATATCACTGGCTTTTCGGCAATTTCACCAGCTATACATTTAGTAGTATTGGCAAAAATAGGTCTTATTTCTAAATTTTTTTTCGAAAGATTACCATCAGATTCCCCAAAATAATCCTTGCTTTTTGAGCCCCATATTGGGAAACACACACACACACACACACACCCACACGCGAGCGCGCATGTGCGCACACACACATATCATAATTGCAGGGGCACAGGCCATTCTGCCCGGTAAGGATTTCCAAAAAAAATTTGGGCGAGGCCCGGAGTTAGCATTTTGGAACGTGTTCCAGATTTTAGGGTTAGGCTTTTCCGGAACGCAAGTTTATTTATTAATTTTACTTCTTGAAGTTTTTGTAGTGGAAATTGTCAAAAAAAGAGAGCTCAACTACAATATAGAGTGGACAAAGGTTCTTATGCAGACCTGCTGGAATTGTTTAGAATATTGACCTGAAATCTGCATTATTAGAGTAGCTTTGCTATGGAGGCCATACTAGAATACGCCTTGTTGGAGTACTTGGAATTTTTTGCAAAAATAGTTTGTTTCAAGAAGAAAAACAATGACAATCTATCTTTCAATTTTTGACATTTGATGGCATATTCTCAGTTAAAATTAGGTGATTTCAAGAATGTTCTCAACTGACTGAAAGCTTGGCAAATTCAAAACAAAGCTTGCAACATACTTATGTCTAAGTATTACTAGCAAAAAAGCTTCCAACAAAATAGTGATCTTTCCAAATTTTTATTTATTTATTGTTGCATTTGGGGTTTGAAATGCTCTTTTTCCAGAACGTAGTTGCAACTAGACGCTTTCCCCTGCAATGTTGTTTAGAATGCTTCTCAAATTTTTTCCTTTTTAAAAAAATCAACAAAAAATAGCCAAAATACAAAAGAAAAGCCTTCAAACAGCAGGCAAATTTTTCTCAGACTATTGAAAATTTTTAGAATTTTTGGAGTGAGGACAATCACTTGGAATTAGACATCATGCATTTTTTGGTGTTGCCAATTTTACTGTCTTAATTATATGATAATAATCCTAGTTTTGCAATGAAAGGAAAATTGTTTGATCTTTGGAACTTCATGCATGGGAATAGATGGTGTGTTTCTTTTGAATAAACATCTTTGTGAGTATAAAGATTTTTGCTGGAAAATTGCAGAGAGTTAAGCTAGGCTTTCATAACTGTCCTTTCTTGGATTTCACTTTGTAGTTTGCTTGTTTGAGGCCACTCGCTTTTTGATGCTATTGTTAGTCATAAATGGAAGGGAAGGTGACGTGCTTCAAATGCATGCTTGTGATGAAACCAAGTATCGGAAAAATAAGACTTGATATTTGTGCAATTTGGACTTTCATTTGCATCATGTCTTCACTGGTAACTCTTCACTGATATTCTAGTGATAGGTTTCAGACATCTCATGTTTCACTCAGTTTCATTTGGGCAACTAGCACATCGATTTGAGGGTTTTTAATGACCGAAAAATTGTTGATGTGCCAGATCTTTGCAACAGATGCGACTACAAAATGTGGTCAACTGTTAATCGAGGAACTTTTATCTTCACATAATGAGTATGTTCAATTATATGGACGTTCTTCAATAGGGAAAGCTCCACCTTGGTTGGAGCTCAAACATATTGCAAAGTTACCATCAAACATAAAAGATGCACTTTATGGTGTCAATGGCTCAACCCGTGCGAATTGGCATCCTATTTACAGGTTTTCATCTTTCAATACACAACCTCAGTGTCAAACACTCTCTTAGTGTTTAGGATAATTGTTTTTGGTTTTAAACACTCTTGTTGTCCATGGACTGTTGGATGGTAGGTTGTGTTTTTTGCCTTCAAATTATAGTCAGATTGTGGTCCAGTTCATACATATAACCTCTTTCCTCTAAACAAATGGACGATATACGGAATTCTCCAAACGTGCCTAAGTCGTTCTATGTAGCACTTTTCAGATCTCATAATCTCTAGTAGTGGCTATTAGAAATTAATGATTGTTTTACCCCTTTTGTTACTAGGCCATGCTTGCGTGCTATTTTAGGGGCCTATACTTTTATAGGTTAGAGAGTTGTATGCATGTAGTCGGGCACTGGAGAACTATAATAAACTTCAATTTTTTAGCTTAGTAATCAACTTGAACATTTACCTAATATAGGGACCAGATTTAGGAATATGGTTTTTTGCTCTAGCATTAGCTTTTGCCTAAGATAGAGCTAGATGAATATTATATAAGGAGGGCCAGCGCCCACCTCCACATCAATTGTAGCGCAATATGCAAACGCTATTTTCGTGATTTCCAGGAAGGCTGCTATAATGAGCCCCAGAATGTTAGAAGTAGGATAACTCTCAAGCATTCTACAACTGGTTATTCTGATTGAGTTCTTTGTAGAAGACTCTTACAACATTTTCTTTGAAGGAGGGTTTGCCATCCACTTATGCTTATCTCATTGTTTATTGCACAATGATCCTTGTTTGAGATTGTGATATGATCATCAATTTGTTAACATCAAATATGCGTTTATGTCCAACGTATTCTAGTCAATTGACATTGTTGATTAGCCTGTTTACCTAGCTATACTTTAACTTTCGATATATAGTTATTAAATGGTACTTTTTTCCTCCTCTTAAGTACCTGCTATGTTCCCTACAGTATTCAGGCCTTAAACTAGCAATGAGGTGTAGGTTTCTTCGACCACTCTAAGCTGTCAGTCCTGTTGACTATTCAAGCCGCCGAGTAGACAATCCTTCAACAATTCATTGCCCATTGAATATTAAGTAGTAACATTTCAATAAAGATTGCTTCACAATACATTATACACGCATGCAACTGAGCGTGCCATAATGAGCACAAGTGGCTGTCATCAGAGCAATGCAATAATTCCAAAATGATGACTGGTAAAACAACTCAGAATTTTATGTGCTGCAGAAGGCTTGATTAAGGTTATAGCCCATGTTTTGGCATGCCAAGCAGAAACTGGCTTGCAGATTAGGGCTAGTGCCTACAGGAAACAGAATTGGATAGAAAATAGCTTGATTTTTTTGTTGAAGTTAGTGCCGGCAGAGTTTTAAATCAGAGTATTTTTTGAAGTTATGTTTTATGGATCAAATTTATAGATTTACGTTCTATTCAGTACATTTGATATGCATAAGTAGCTGAAGTTTGTGTTATGGAAGTGTGCTTATATTGGGCCTTTTGTCTTGGATTTTTGCCCAGTGTAGCAGATGTAAGAGAATGCATTGCAAAGATTTCGCGGCTTCACTATGGGGAAGAGGCATCCGTTGATGGTATCCTTGTCCTGAAACCCTCTAGTTCAGGGTTTGGCATAGGTGCTTCCAACTGGGCCATGACTGTCCCATGGAGTAGGCTAACGTACATCGCAACTTCTATGAGAAAATCCGGCAGTGCAATGGGCTTAAATCTGTCTGCTCTCAAAGGTAACCAGATTCTCCTTTTGTCAGACTTGCAAGCATCAAAAATGTCAAATGCCAATCCTCTTGCCACCTTTCAAAAGACTATTGGTGGTGATGTTGATGATCCCAGGGCGAGTAAGAAGGGGAGTTTGAGAATTCGGGCACAGAGATTCTGGCCAAGAAGAAGTGCAATTGGATCAACCAGTCAGCCAAGTGGTGACATAATATCAAAACAGATTCAACCATGCACTGTTTCGCCTTTAATTTCTGCTGAACCTCTACAAGCTACTGCTATGGGCTCAACCGAAGGCACTCCACAGCTGCAGTCTGTGACGAGTGGCCGTTTTTTGGATGTGAAATGGTCAGAGACAGACATAAAAGAAAGTATTTCGACTTTAGCGAAGGAAGTAAAGTCTGCTGTAAGTGCTGGTGGCTGTGTCTTGATTCCTATTAGCCCATCTGGGCTGATATTTGAGTTAATTGAGGAGATTGCTCTTGAACTTCGCTCTGCTACTGTGGGGTAAGTTTCCAAATGCATTAATGTCATATTATCTGACGCATGTTTGATGCCCTACTTGCAGTTGCAACTGTCCCAAATTTAGAATCTTTGGTTTTCTCTCTCTTTTCCGAAAACATGATGTTGCAAAGATCCACTTCTGGGATGTGACTAGGGATGTTATAGCATCGAGTCCATGCTATGTTTGATGAAATTCATGGTCTAAGACTATAGTTGGCCAGCATAAAGTTAAGGTTGTATGTTTTTTTTGTCATGTTGGATGCTATCGTACACATGAAGTTGATTAGTATGCTGAGTACGCAAAGTATAAATGAAAAGTAGAAAAATTAATCTTTGAAAGGCTTTCTGTTTCTTCTTGATCACAAGGATGTAAAGTTAGCTTTGACTTGTGTTTAGCTTAAACGTTTGCTTGCTCTTTGTAGAGGTTTTAAGAGTTAAATTGTGTGGATACTAATGCAAGTTACTGGCCGAGTAAATTTAACAGTATGATTTTGATGTTCTGTATTTAGTTTGGCTCTTTCATTAGTGAGCATGCTTCTCACATCCATTTTGTGATTCCGGTCTTCATGCTATATCGCATTTAGTCTTTATATCTGATCATCTTGATATTCTGATTTCAGATTGATCGGAGGTATTGTAACTGTAGGAATTAGAAGCCTAAGGATCCAGGATCATAACTATTCAATCACACAAAGCATTCCCAAAAGGTCGAGAGGTGTGTAAGGAGTTGTCATTTGATGTTGGATACCTTCTCAGATTCACATTGGGACAGCTCAGGGTATCCTCTCATCAGCTAGCTATTGAGACTGGGAGGTTCCATGGTATTCCTAGAGAGGAGCGTATTTGCTAGTTATGCTCTCTAGGTGAGGTGGAGTCTGAGGAGCACTTTATCTTCAGATGCCCTTTATACTATGAGATCAGAGGACGATATCATTGCCTGTTTCGAGACATGCCTACCATTCTACGCTCTCTCATTGCCTATGAGGACCCACGATGTGTCGCTCTGATGGTACGTGAGATGTTCATCCTACGGAGAGATTTATACGGGACACCGCAACATTCTACCTCACAGCCATTGATCACTTCATTCTTTACTAGGTGGAGATCACGTGACTTAGCGCATGAGGACGAGGATTATGCCACTGATAATAGCCGCTCGCATTCTCATAGAGATCAGACACAATGTACTTCTCACCATCACGTTACTACCAGGATCACCAGACATCCTATGCAGAGACGTACTACTACACATGCTCATGCTCATAGACGACGCCGGCAGGCTCCAGTGCCACAGAGCTTGTGAAAGTGCAAGATGGAAGCAAAGTTCAAGGTGTTCGGTGCTTATCTTGTGATAGTCCTGAATCTAAGTAGTGTGGAATGACTGGTGTCCCTGATGCATCCAGCTCCAAGAAATGGGTCCGGTAGAAAGCTGGCTTAACCCCTATTTGGTGGCGCCAAGTCCACTCTAGATATGTGCGATAGAAGAATCGTCTGATATATTGATGGGTGCCTGAGGGAAGCTCTATGATGGAGATACCAAATGACTCAAGTAGGAGGTGAGATGCCTGAGAGAACCATGATAATCTGTAGCCCTGATCATGAAGGCGCTGTGAGGAGGAAGTGCAATTTGTATGTATCGTTTGTCTATCTCTGGTAACGCCTGTATCCTTTGTATATAGGTAATGAGCTGGAAAGCTGCCTTGATCTGTATAGGTGGAACTGCGGACTCGGCCAGGAGAATCTCATGTGGAACAGAAGGCTTCGCTCGAATCAACCGGGCTAGCATGGTGGTTTGTAGTCGTGAAAGACTGGCCCAGTGTGAAGAGGGGAGACCTGTACACCATGCCTCTACCGCATATAGAGCCGTGGGGGTGACAATGGTATCAAAAAGGTGACACTTACTACGAGCATCCTGGATGGACTTTCGGAAACAGAATCTCTCTAGCTGAACAAGGGAGGCATGTCCCTACCCCAGTCGAGTGGTAGCAGCCTGTCTCATGCTAAAAGTAGGACCTGAGAAAAGGATCCCCAGGTATGTGTAGGAAGGGACCACCTCTAGGACCTGTCCACCCAAAGTAAGCTCCTGTCGCTGCATGAATGCTCGAGAAGTGTTGAAGACCATAACCTTGGTCTTCCCAATGTTCACCCCTAGGCCCCATCTGGTGCAAAACTCATGTAAGCAATCCAACTGTCGCTGTAGACCCTCTCTAGTCGGTGAGACAAATACCACATCATCGGCATAAAGGAGGATAGCAATCAAGATTTCCCCAAGCCAACAACCAACACCACCACACTGTGTAATGACTCTCTCCAACTCATCAATATATAAGCCAAAGAGGAATGGTGAGAGGGAACAACCCTGCTTCACCCCAATAGTGCTCCAAATGTAATCGGATATGCCACTGCTATGCCGGAAACATCCCAGGACACGCTCATAAAGTGCCATCACAACAAGAACGATGTCAGTGGAGAAGCCTAGGTCTCGGAGTCTCTGGATGAGCAATGAGCGAGGGACAAAATCAAAGGCTTTCATGAAGTCCACAAAACAACAGTAAACCCTCTCTCTCCTGTGCTTAGCCTCCTCAATCACTAGAGCACTTTTTCCAGATTTTTCAGCACTCTCTGAGAAGAATACTTGTTGGACGTTTTTAAGCAAGCAATCAGTGGACAGATTAAGCTCAAATCCGCGGATTTTCTGCTGCCTAGATCAGCGCAAGTTCGCATCTCAATAACAAATTTTCAGGATCAATTTTTCGACGCTGGTCCAGTTTGCACAGGATTCAGCCCTCCATTTTCTGGTTTTCAGCAGATTTTTCCAATCATTTTGGGTGCCTTTACAGCCAGCCCCCAACTAGCGTTTCAGGCCTACCATAATGCTGACATGCAACCCAGCTATCGGTACATGCAATAGTTTCAGCAGGAGTCTTATCTTTCAACCAGTTAGAAGACTTGTGCATGCAGTACGGAGGAGTGAAAACTTGAAAGGTGGCCAAACAACTTGCATGCAGAAGTGATTTTTTATATCATTCGACAGGATTCAGTACGTTCCAGCTTCTAATCTACTAGTTCTAGCTATTTGAGGATTGACTTAGTACCGGTTCGGGATCGAAAGCTGAGGGACTTCTTTGATAGCATCCTTGTCGAGTGGTATTAACTTAGAGCTAAGTTTTCGAACCCTCTTTATTTCTAGTTTCAGTTAGCTTTCTTAGTTTTTCTTGTCAGCACTCCTAGTGGTTCTTTTTGCTTTTCTTCTACATGTCTGCGCTTGAGAGAAATCAGACTTCACTGATCAAAGGCATTGACGAACTGGAAGAAGCATTAAGAGCAGAGCGTGAGAAGGCTCTGAATGATATAGACGAAGAATACGTCTGTCATATGATACGGAGGAATATGTTACCAAGAAGCAGTACATGCACTTGGTAACGGAGGTGGAGGACGTTAAGCTAGCAGTAACTTGTATACAGTCTAATCAGGACAAGTCCTTTGCTGAACTTAATTTTTTTTTAGAAGTTCAGCACCTAGCTCCGTCCATCTGCCAGTTCCTTCCGTACCTAGTCCACCAGTTAGTGAGTCAGTTAATAAGACTCACCCAAGTTTTTTTGAAAGACTTCAAACCTCTCATTTTCAATGGTGGGAAAATAAATAATAGAAATAATGACATGCAAGTGAAAAAAAAAATGTTCAAATTAGTGAATGTGAACCAGATTTCCTTGCAAGTGCTGAAAGAAAATAGTCTTTCTTTGAAAAATCTCAATTATTTGGTTCACATTTTTAAATAGCATTTTGTTTCTTTTTGTTCAAAGTTGAATGCAACTAGTTTCTTGCAAGATTGTAATTTGCATACTTCATGTGTTGGATTGGCAACTTAAGGTGATCAGTGAGTTACTCAGGAGTAGCGTCTCCGAGCTGAACTTTGATAGAATCCAGCAAGTTTTAATATAATCATTTGTTTCTCAGTACAAAGAGCACAGGTTGAGAAAATGTAATATTTTACCTAAATCCGTAAGGATCAGCTGGTAAAGTAAAGAGACAGGTTTATGGGTTAGTTACCTTTATTTGTTTCCCATGAATAAGCCTTAATATGATTTAGAAGACGGGCCAAGGATATTGTGAGTTTCAGTGAAAACTTTCACTGACGCTTCGGTAACTCAAATGATACTCAGGGCTATGTCTAAGATTGTATTTTGGCAATAAGCCAAATCTAGATGGGATTAGCATGCACTAAAAATGATAAGACCAGTCACTATATTACATTATCAGATAGATTGATGGTATGGGACATCGACCTGTAAGTGTTATCGGAAGACTATTCAATCATTGAGTGTTAATTGGTACCGATAAGTAGGTGACCGATTTTTTTGAAGTACCAATGGGCACAAAAGATTGAATATGTTTTACTCATGTGAATCTGATCAGATATCAGATACAGTTCAGACTTTCATGGTTAGAGCCGCTAGTCTATTGGGGCGGCTAATTGTGAGAGTCACAGTAGAAGCCGAGCTTAGCGGTCGGAAAGCTCAATTGTCTATCAGACATAGACCAGCATGGTTTATTAAATATAAACCAACAATACAACACTTGGAAATCAGTTTTCGGCAGCAGTTATGAATCCTTGAAGGGGAAATGTCAGTAGGATCCACAGTTTGGAATACAGTCCAAAGCAGAAATTTACAGATCTCTAAACCAGTTCATCCAAGTATTGTAGGAAAGCAAGAGACAAGTCACCAAGATCTAGTTATCAATCTCCACAAGAAACAAGAGAGAAGAGGCTGGGCGCCCAACTCTAAGAGAGAGAGAGAGAGAAAACAGCAACAAGAGCAATGGAGAGCCAAACTGTATAAAATGGAATACACAATGAGCATCTAAGTACTCTACCTGGATGTGACCAAATGCCACCAAACCCTAAGGTTAACCACTTACTAAATGTAGGGCACCCCCAAAAGTCAAGATAGGGCCCCTAAACATAATTAGACCCCTAAGGACCCACGAGTCAGTACATGACCAAAATTGGGTCCAACTGAACTTAAGACAAACTTAAGATGGCCTAAATAACTAAATACCCATGGTTGCACAAATCTCGACTTTTTGGGTCAAAGTAACCTATGGATTAACTTCAGCATAGTCATTTATTTCTAACAAGTATACGACAACTTTCGTTGAGGATGAAGAGTCCAAGCATACGTCTGATGACGTTGAAGATTCAGAGTCTGTAAAACTACTCAAGTATACCAACAGTGGCTGAGGGTCAGTGTTGACAAAGATTCAAATGGAAACAATATTCCATCAATATATACTCTACAAAATTAGAGTATGAGTCCTTGATTTAGAGGATTTCAGGCGCCAATCCTAGTGCTGGAGACCGAGGTATTCAGCAAATTTATGAGCTTCGGAGGTATTTCTTCTGGCCTAGTATTAGAGAGGACGTCCACTAGTATGTGAGTTGTTGCCAGAAGTATCAAGATAGTAAAGCAGAGTGTCTTAGGGCAGATGGGGTTACTACAACCCTTAAAAATTTCGGCCGATAAAGGGAGAGTGTCTCCATGGATTTCATAGTAGGTCTGCCAAGGACCCAGAAAGGTCACAATGCTCTATGGGTTCCACTTGAATATGCAGATCCACATAGACGGGATATTTAGTTCTCCCTTGGTGAGAAAGTCTTTCTTTGAGTCCCAACTGACTCTCGAACCCTTAAAACAAGAGTGTGTGCTAAGTCGTCTCCTAGGTATTGTGGTCCGTTTACCATTATTAGGAGAATAGGCAAAGTTTTCTATGAGCTAGAACTCTCGAACTATACTGAAGTCCATCCAATATTTCATGTTAGTCAGTTACGAAGGGCTTTAACTAGAACATATAATCTAGTAAGGGACAATATTCTAGTTCCACTCGTGGATTCTCGGCAACTTCCACATGAGCTAGAAGGTATTCTTAGTTCTAGGGAGACACATACACATCATACCCTATATCAAGAATATTTAATCAAGTGGAAGGATTAGCCAGTTAAGAATGTCACTTGAGAAGAGGGCAGTATACTTCGACAATTATATCCAACGAGACCTTAAGAGTACCGACCCAATAGTAGTACTTCGAGGTGCAGCTAGCCACCAGAGGCAGAGGATAGTGTGAGTCGGTGGCATGCATGCATACCATGCAGTTGGTATGAGGGCCAGTAATGCCCATGTAGACACGTGCATGACAGTAGGGGGCCATGTAGTCCTTTAGCAGTGGACTGGAACTCTGCATGCATCAGTAACCCATGCATGCAGCATGAACGATGGGTGTCATCAGCAACTACCACCTACCGCATGCAAGCTCACATTGGGCTAGGTGGGCATTCTATAAGAGAGTGCATAGGTTGGGTGGATTAGACTAGCTTTGCCTTCCTCGTGGTTATGCTGTTCCTAACAGTAACGGAATCGGGCAGTTCAAATTCTAAACCACCTTTCTCCATGCCCATAGTAATTCCTATGATGTTAGTTTTGGTCATTATGATTCGCCTAGCAAGGTTTGAATGCAACACCCTAAATCCATGTGTATTTTGGCCATTTTTGTGAACTATCCTATAGGCATTCGATTTCAAGGATGTTTTATCCTAGACTGTGTTTCTACATGCCTACGAAGACTCCTATGTTGTTAGTTTTGCTCGACATCGTCCGTAGTGAAAGCTCCGATTGCCAAGACCTAAATCCATGTGTTGTTTTGGCCTAATTGTGAAGTGATCTGTAAGCATCCGGTTGAGGCAAGGTTGAGGGCTACAATGCGTTTCTTCATGCTTGCAGAGACTCCCGTGCTATTAGGTTTGCCCGTTATCGTCCTTTTGGTGGAAGCTTCAAAAGTCATGCCCTAATCCCGTGTGTTTTTGGGCCCTCATTCTGGTGGTGTGGTTTGGAGCTACTAGAATGACTGGGATGCCTATTGTGATGAGAACAAGTTGTGCAATGGTTTCAGCTACGTTTTAATTTCAAAATATTGTTAAACAAAATTTTTTAGGGTTTTTTTGAACGCTTTTCTATCACGAGCAATTGTACTAAACATCTACTCATTTTCTTCTTTTGCAACACTGAGTTCATATTCACATGATGCCAGTCATCGGCAGAGGCCTTTGGTATGAGGTTGATCTCATAGAGGGGGATGTGGCTGTTCCCCATGGTTCAGGTACTCGCAGATGGAGATGCCTACATTGTGGTGGGTTGTTCACTGGATTGCTTATCAGGATTAGGGCACACCTACTATGACTGGGAGGGCCAGATGGAGATGCCTACATTGTGGTGGGTTGTTCACTGGATCGCTTATCAGGATTAGGGCACGCCTACTCTACTATGATTGAGAGGGCCAAATGGGGGCGGGGGTTGGGCATAGCTGCTTGCACTAGGATATTTGATGAGGATGTCCAGAGATTGCTGGATATGTGTGGGCCTGATGGTACATCCAACCATCCAGTAAGACCGTAACAAAATTTTAGTCATAGTGCATTAGCAGGGATAGCTTCAGGATCACATGCAGGGCCTAGTATAGGTGTAGGTGCAGCATAGGCAAGCTATGGTTTAGGTCCAGTACGCTGTTCTAGACAGGCTCCTCCAATTCCAGCCGTAGTAGCAAGGTCTAGTTCAGTTCTACGCGTATCACATGAGGCACTTGGATCGGCGGTAGGCCCTTTTGGTCCCACGACTTCATCAAAAGCCGATGCACCATATGTATCATCAAATCTTGCCAGAGAGGGAGGGAGAGATCCATCATCTCATGACACTCCACGCTCAGACACGCCCACAACTTACCCATCCGCAGGGCATGCTAGCCCACGAGCACCATACATGCAACAAAGAGAGGTTAGGCCCAGGCACCAGCAGACCTTGGAGCGTTCTTGGTGGCGGAGAGAGCTGCATGTCCAGTGTACAGGTCGGACGATTTTTTTACGAGTGCGGCATTCCCTTTGCTGACTTTAGTCACATCGGTGGACTCTTTGAGAAGGCCTCCCAAGAGAGAGGCATTGCGAGGGAGCATGCTTCGTAATGAGGAGCCGACCATCACGCGAGAGCTAAGTTCTATTCGCATAGCGTGGCAGAGGTAATAATCCTACACCCTTAAACTTTTGGCATGGATGTGTTGCGGCAGGTATGGATGCATGATATTGAGTGATGGATGGATTGACATTCGTCAATGATCCATCATCAACATTTTGGTTTCTTGCCCTCTTGACATAGTGTTCCTACGTGGTGTAAATGCCACTCGAGGTGGTGCTGCCATCTCTGCGGAGTTCATATACGAGGCAGTCAACCCTGTAATTGATGAGATTGGGGCGGAGCACGTGGTTCAAGTTGTCACAGACAACGCAATGAATTGCAGATAGATGGGAGAGATTTTGATAAGAGAGTGCTTCACTATTGTGTGGACACCATGTGCTACACATTGCATCGATCTCCTCATCCATGACCTCTGCGCACTTGCATGGATCCGTCAGGTATAATGTTGTTCACTTGCTTTACCACCTCTCTCTGAACTTTCTGTTGGATGTTTGTGATGCAGATCACCATGCGTGTGGTCAGCTTCGTCACCTGAAAGAAGCGGGTGCTGGCGTTGTTTCACACTTTCTCGCCACTAGACTTGAAGAAGCCAGCACCCACCTGCTTTGCCTACTACTTGGTTCTGGAGCGACTATTGGCAGTACGAGACCATTTATGGAGGATGGCTGCTAGTTATGGGTTTCAGGACTTCAGGGGTATAAGTGTAGATGTGGTGCACTTCCAGACCACCGTGTTTGGAGAGGGGTTTTGGACACAGGCAGCGGAGCTTGTGGAGGTCCTGCGACCCATTTTCTGTGTGCTATACACTTGGTAAACCGTGAGGGGTGCACTTTCGGTCTCATTTACGAGTTCATGGACCACATCGATGAGGGGATTCAGAGGTCAGACTTGGACATTGACAGGAATCACTCTCCAGTATCTTGTACTTTATCTAACTCAAGTTTGTTGCATTTCGACATTTCTTTTGTGCTACGACACACTCACGACTACTGATTGTAACGTGTCTCTTGCAGGAAGCATGAGATTCTGCAGATCTGGCAGGCCAGATGGGACTACTTCCACCTGCCCATCCATGCCGTAGCCCACATGTTGCACCCATTGTGGCAGTACTCGCGTGTCTGTTCTCCTTGCCCACTTACAATCTTGACATAGAAATTGTGGGGGGGGGGATGCAACGTTTTTTGGCAACATACCTTAGAAAGTGTTGCTTCATCACCATTGGTCTCAATCCTCTTTACGACTAATTTATCATCTGGGCTTTCTAATAATAAAATGTATTTTATTTAATAGCTCAAGCAGTATTCATGATTGGAATGCTCACAGTTGAAATTCCCATATGAAGTCAAGAATGTATGAAAGGTTGCTTCTCAAGCAAGAATGAGACTAGTTTTGTTCCTGACGGTTTATTCAAGATCAATTTTGTGCAATGCATTTTTTGAGTTGATCCACTAGTATACTCGTTCATTTCTTCCCATACGGTGAAGCCTGAAGTTATTTATTGATGTTGTACCGTCTATTGATTGATATAGTGTCAAGCATTGCTGGTTTAATCTGTATTACAAGCCGTAATACATTAGTAGGTGCCAATATGAAGCCACTTAATTACAAGGTAACAAGCTATAGTAATTTAATTTCTGAGTCTTTCTCAGAATAGCTCTATAACAGAAATCTTTCTGCCGCCTTGGAGGTTAATTCATCCCTTGAGTGAACTGTTCTGAGTATGTTCTGTGTTCAGAAAACATATGTGATCTATAGCTTTTGAAGTTCGATAATGTTTTTGACTTTTACTGTTATGCAGGCATATACCAATGTTTTACGTGTCATCAGCAGCTGAAGAATTGCTGGCATATTCTAATATTATTCCGGAGTGGCTTGGTCCTTCTCGTCAAGAAAAGGTTAGTTCAGGCAAATTGCTGTCTTTTTGAACACTCATAATGTTAGACAAGGTATTGACTTTGTTTAAACCATTGGTTTATTTGACCAGCTATATGCAGGGGAAGCTTTGTTTGGCATTGCGGGGCTTTTGAAAGAAAAGGATCTTATTCCTTTGCATTCTCTACAAACACCAGAATTTTTGTAAGTGTACTCGTAAGTCTTAGCATTGTTAGTCTGCTTAAAAGTATTAACTATCAAGTTGAATACTTCGAAAGATCGTCAGAAAACCCTTATGACTTCAAGCCGGAGGTGTACATGGAGCAAGACCTTGCCAACCCGATCTATGGGTTTTGTCTTCTGGCCATCTAGGAATCCTGAATAGGCTTCAGCGATAAGGCTGAACAAAAGTAATCGAATAACTCCCTCCATGAAAATATCATTCATGTATAACAGCCATAAGAGGAACGCATGCCGGGTTGACATATATGAACCAAAGGATCAGCTAGATGAACTTGTGCATGTATGTCACATGTATGTGCCTCATGACACAGACCCTATGCTTGTATCTCATTTGTATACCCTGCATCTGTGCCTGATCTGTACAAGTATGTGCCTCATTAGAAGACAACTGTGACTTAGCCATCTGTGCCTGTTGTGCTGTAGACTCAGCCAGCTAACCTAATCATCCCATTATGCATCCTGTAGTCTCCATTGTGCATCTTGTGTCTCTGTATCTCAGATCAAATTGGTCTTTGCGGATAAAATTGTAGGCAAAAAAAAAGACGTTAGTGTGTTCTCCCTAAAACAAATACTACTGCCAAGTAATTCTAGTGCCCGAGTAAGTAGAGGATCTAAACACTGTAGAATGTGGACGCAACCCACCAGTGCTAGAAAACTGCTTCAATATCAAGCTACAAGCTAAACAAAAGATAATATCATAAATATAAGGACAATATGACACTACCGAAGTATCTCAGCTGGATCAAAACTGAAGCTATATCAAAGCCTATAAAGCTACTCTTTAAAGTAACGGCTAGTCTCGAAATCATCAATCATCAATAATAAGGTTCACAGGCCTATTTATGTTGCTAAGGCCCTAGAGTCTGTGCCTCTGAGATTCTCCAACCACAATGATACAAATATCCCTCAAAGCTACCAATTTTCTTGAAAATTTGATGTAACATGACTCAAATGATACAGAAAAACGCTGACTTAAGAAAAATCAATTCTCAATTTTATTCCAAGATAAAATCACATTCAAGCTGTTCTATGCCTGTCTATGTGATGGGAATATTTTACTATCATACTTCGTTTGATTGGTAATTGGTGCATCAATAAAAGTATCCTTCCATCATGACTTTGAGCTTCCATTATGCAAGGCAGTGTTTGATGAAGAAGAAATTTCTGAATCTTGTGTAGCTGAATGTTCCAGGAAGCTTTGGCAAGAACCCTGTGTAGTTTTTGCTGCTCACTGGGGTTTACGGATGGGTCCAGCTGTACACTTGCTCCATAGGTGGGGCAAGAACATGGACAACATGCTTGTACTTTTAGAGGTAATTGTTTAAAAGAAATATCTACTTTGGTAGTTGTTGAGTTATTATATCATGTGAAAGTCTGAATTGTGTCGCCTGGGCGTGTTTGATGAGGGAATGATTGGACTATGGTTTCATTGCACACGGAACAGGCTTGTTTAGTATGTCGCACAGAACACGAAGGTGGAAAATATTCCATGTTCCATATGACATGTAATTTCTATTTAATATTTCAACCTAAAAGAAAGTCAAATCATTTTTTTGGATCTGGAAATCTGTGGGTACGGAACAGGACCCCCATAATATGTCGGAAATGGTTTCTATAATATACATGGATTGGCTTAATGAGTTCGTATATTAGTCTTTTCAGTTTTGATCGTCATTTTTGATACAAGTCTTGCTTCTGAGCATAAATTTCTCCTTGTTATACAGCCCAGTCTTGATATTCAGCTGGCTCTTTCTCCATTCCAGCCTTTAGCCATCCAGGTTTTACGATTGGCAGTTATTTCAGGACTAAGGTAAAGAAAGCCCTACTCTGACTTTGTCAAAGGTGTGCAATTTCAAAGGAAGTCTTTTTTCCTGTTTTGGTCAACGGTCACAAGGAAAAAAATGTCTGATGTGTTGGACTTTTCCCTCAACCCTAAACCAAAAGTAGCGAATTAGTACTCATATGCTTGTAGAAAGTTTCAATTCTGTGCTATAAAATGACAATTATGTTTTGGCTACTATATATCTAAAAAGAGCTAGTTATTATGGCCAATTTAATCTATAAGAAGCCAATTCAATCGACACTTTGAATACAAAAGGCCAATTCAACCAACACTTTGGATACAAATGAACTGAAGAAGGTGAGTCAGCAAGGAGGAAGTGAGGCCACTATGCAGGATGATGTGAAGGGCAAGACATTTTCAATGGAGTGAAGGGGTTTACATAAGAATTCTCTTGCCAAGTTACCTAAGAGACTATGATTTGGTTGCACGATTTTTTTTGGATGCAAAAACAGAATTAAATGCAACTCCAATGTGCATGTTACTTCAATAGATTATAGGACTATGTACATAGAAATGCTTCCTTAATTGTGAGCTTTTAAATCTTGCAGGGCAAACTTAATCCAAACACGAAGTTGATTCAATCAAAATTATAGTTCTATTCTGCTTCCTTTTCCTCTGATATTATCATCTAAATTCTGCATCGGTATAGGGAACTTAAAGGAAGTCAAATGTTCAGTACTTAGTCTCACTAATTTTGTTCGTGAATTTTTTACCCTCCAAACAGATTATGACTTTGCTCTAAAATACATGTATGCGCATTTCCATGCATCCTTAATGGCCATGTTTGATTTATCATGTCAGGCCAAAAGAAGTTCCTTGGGTCATAGAAAAGCTTCAGCCAATGTTTACTCTGGTAAGCAGTTTAGGGTTTATTGTACATAGAATTTCGAAGTTGAGTTTGCATTCTATGTTGACTAGCTGTGAATGCAGCAGATGCTAGAGTTTTGTGCCATGTCTTTTGGCTAATGAATGGCTAAATGCTGCAGGTCCCAGAGTTTCTGCAACAGAGTTTGAGTTTGAATACGGAGGTCAGAAATCCGACTTCCATGCATTTCTACAGTAGTAGACAGTCTGTTTTCTTGCAAGATTTTCCTGAGGAGATGCAAGTGGAAATGTCTCCTGAGTTGGCTGCTAATCTTAAGCCAAAGCAATTGAAGACAGGAAAACTCACTGTTGCTCAGCTTACTGCTGATTTATGCACTAAAGATGGACATTGGTCATTACAAATGCCCAAGTCCTCCAAAAATTCTCTGGGCAGTTCTCAAAAGTATGGATGTTGCTGGGGAGTTGTCAATGTCCTTGCTCTTGTAACTGCACTGAAAGATTGTGGCCTTTCCGATCTTTCTGTTACTAAGATAGACAACGACCAGTCTATCAATCTGGGAAACAGCCCACTAGAAGAAGTTTTAAACTTTGACAAGGTTTTTATAGAAATTTATTCTCCTTCCCCTGCCAGCCTCGCGATAACGTCAAAAGCTACGCACATCAGTTCAGATGATCCAGCACTCAGGCATCTTGTTACTGATGCTGTGAGCAGGTCCTTGGAAAGATTTTAATGTTCTAATTCACATTGAAGTTCTCAAGTGCCAAGAAAGTTGATGCGAACAAGTGCCATACCACTAGACAACTGCACCTAACTTCTGGTTTGCAAGTGTTACATATACAGCCAGTTACTCTCCACCATAGCTAGCATCAATCGTGATCCTGTGTATCTTGATATTTGTAGAAAGGGCAATGGGCCCATCTTTGTCATATCTGGTATGATGCCGTAGTGGCCTTGCCTTCATCCTATAGTATTTGCATTTGAAAGCTCTATCAGAAGATAAAGTATTATCCCCAATCAGTTATAAAGAAAAATAATATATCAGGAAGGTGAAAGTCCTTGTTGAATTTTTTCAGTAGTGTTTTGTGACTGCAACCATACCATTGCCAAGGAAGCTTTATATCTCTTTTCGGTTGATTCTAATGTGTGACTCAATGTTACAATGTTGATTCTAACCACAAAGATTGTAGCTGAAACGCAAGACCATAGTACCTGTGAGATAATTTATGTATGCTTCTCTGATGTCACTTTAGATTAGTTATGTATGATGGGTAGTTAAGTTGAAAGAAGACTAGGTCTAGTGGCATAGAAAGTGGAAACCCAATTTCTGGACCTATGCCTGAAATCACTAGGAACCCCATTTCAGGAATTTGAAAGCTCTAGAATGTGTGACCTTCAAAGATATTCAAAGTCTCTTGGTCAGAAGTAGCCTGATTGGGTAAGCAACCTTGGGTGAACATCCCCCCAATGGCTGAGTTGTTCAGTCAACTCTTGCCTTTGTAGGAGGTTTGGCCACCTTGAACTTGCAAGTGAGCACGAAGGGGTGGAGAAGGAGGCTCTTTGAACCATCGTAAGTGAACAAGTGCAAGCCTTGTTGCCTGACAGTATCTGGTAGTGATCCCTTCATTGAAATTTGAAAGTAATATGACCTAATTTTTGATTGTCTACGTGTGTTCTCTATTGATGCAGCAACCTTCCTTCATAGCGCAATATCTTTTTTGTTGGCTTCTAGAGCTTCCACCCTCTTTTCAGCGGGACATGTTGATATCCACACAAAGTGGAAGCAAAAGGAGAAGTTTTTGAAGTTTTTTGGGGTGGAATAGGTTTTGAATCTTTTTTTTTTCTATTTTGTTTCAGGATGTTCAGGTGTCTGAACTTAATCATTGCTGTTTTTTGAACCAGCCTTCAATCTATTTGAGAGCAAAAACAGGCTGATCTTGAGCTGTCTAATTGCTGAAATTTTGTTGCTGTTGGATTTTTTCAATGTACTTCTAGTTTATCCATATTCTCATTTTTGGAATTCTTTGCATAATCTCCAACTTATTTGTTTGCTTTATGAGGTTTGAATGTTCGATTTGGTATTCCATTGCAAAGTTTGTGGCATTCTTTGCATTGATTTTTCTTGTGTCTCATGTTGTGCTTGTTCAAGTTTTTTTGTTCGCGTTTTTGCTATGACATTGCATTTTTTCAACTTTGTTATATGGTTTGACCTTTGTTTGTTTTGTTTTACACTTCCACAGATTGTTGTTTGGGTTTTATTAGATTTTTTTCCCTTCTGTATTGCATGATAATTGATCTGCTTCTACCTGTAGCAAAGCCTAGATTTTATTTGCTCTACATATGTTTTGGCATGTGCTATTTTGACAATGGATGTACAAGATCCCTTTCGATTTCATTACTATATGTTAGTTATCATCATTTTTCTACAGGGCCTGGGGCCCTTGTGCCCATGCATGGGCATGGATTTGAGCTAGGGTGGGTATGCCCACCAACCCAAGCACACACCACCATCACACCATGTGTGTGTGTGTGTGAGAGAGAGAGAGAGAGAGAGAGAGAGAGAGAGAGAGAGAGAGAGAGAGAGAGAGAGAGAGAGAGAGAGAGAGAGAGACGAAATGGTACACATATTTGTACCTCAATTGTTATATTGTCTTCAAGATTGATATCAAACTAGATACATGAAAGAGAAAATATGAAAAAGAAACTTGTTTATAGGCTATGAAAGAGAAAATAGGAAAAAGAAACTTGTTTATAGGCTATCTAATTCATGGTCAATGTTCAATGAAAGATGTATGTCCTTTGAGATTTACGTGTTTAAAATTTATGCGCAATAACAAGCAATTTTTTTTGCTATTGCAACCTTGGCTTATGCAACATGCAAAAAGCATATGCTTACTAATATACATTGGTGCAATGGGAGGCCACTATGTCTACAATAGGAGATCAGTCTACACCCAGCCATCGTAGCATGTTTGAGCGATCGACTAAGAACACTAGAGAAGCTAATGATGATGTGTACTATCGCCCTTGAAAAATAGTGTTCTTTTCATTTGAAGAAGGATAACTATAGAGAATCTAGAATTTGATCGAGTTAGGTCCTCATATTTTGCAATTTTTTTGGGTTGGAACTTGAAGAAACAATCATGAAAATAAGGTATAGAACAAAAAACAACTTTCAAAATTGATCTTTTGGGGATAGGAGTGGTAGTTTTAGATGATTACCAAACATTTGGTTCAGACGCCTAATATATCTAGTGTAACAAAATAATTTGAAGAATTTTGAGGTAAAATCTAGGTAAGTTCAAGGCAAAACTTTGAAGTAATATCATGTTAGACAAAGAGTTCCTTGTAAAAAAAGAATAAAAACAAAGCTCTAGTTTGTAACTTTTTAGCAACTTGTGTATAAAAAATTCAAAATGCAGAATATTTTACTATAAAACACATCAATTTTATATGAATAGATACAACTCGGGGGAGGATCATGAGAGGAGAATAATTTCAAACTTTTATTTATTGACGTTCATAACAAAAAAAGGGAGTATAGACATAACTTGTCTATCTAAAAAATTCAGCTTTTGTGAGCAGCCTTCTGTCTCATCCCTTATGACACAATTCTTTCTCAACTAAGGTGTTCTTCATCTTGAATTTTTGTAGAGAGTAGTTGGATATCCCATTCAACTTGCTACATTGGCTCAATATGGCTTGTCCCATGTTTGTCATTTTAGAATAGCTCAAAATTGCAACTGTAGGCTAAATGAAGCCTTCTAAGTGCAATGGCAATGCCTAAACTTTATAATATTGACCTATCAAAATTTCTTACCAAACCTCCCTATTGCTTATGTGGCAAGTCCACCAATTAGAACACTATGAAATGCAAAATTCTTTGCACCATTCTAGAGTACGTGCTTCTTGAAAGGGGAAAATTGCCTTATCATTGGACAATTTCTTCATGGTTAACACTCTATTTTTGCCTTCTGTACTACTAGCATGTATCGAATTCGAGTGCCTTCCGTTTGGAGGTCTTGGCCATTTGTTTGACCAAAAACGGCCCAAAAACAAGAAAGTTAGTTTTTTTTGAACAGAATGAACCATTTTTTCACAATGAAGAAAATCCCACTTTATGAACTTTGGGGTTCGTTTACCAATTTTAAATTAATTTTCTAAAATAAAATTGCAATGTATATTTTCCTTTGGTCCTTTCAGTTTACATCCAATGGATCTATCAAGTCCAACGGCCTCTAATTGCTTTTATCAAGGATAGCCATTGACAGAGAAGTCTTGTAGCGTATCTCAAAAATGCATTTTCATTCATCTATCCATCTTCAAATCACCCTGTACACTGGTATAGTATTTGTGAGCATATTCCAAAAATCATGCCCAAGTTTTTTCATGCATCTCACTACCATATTAGTTTTCGAGTCAACTACAACAAGATCGAGACAAATTTAGTTAAAATTTGTTCAATCTTTAGTCCAGTCGCATGTTCAACGTGTTTTAACTGCGTGTTCCAACCGCCAATCCAACCTTGAGTACATCGGATACCAGCAACAACATCCCCACTAATATATCTTTTTTTGGGGCGGGGGGGGGGGGGGGGGGGGGGGGGGGGGGGGGGGGGGGGCGAGAGTGGATTTGCAGGCATCCACTGGAGCAGCCACATTGCCAGCAACACCATCAGCAAGATCGACAGCCAAGGTCACGAAACCAAAGACGACAAAGACAAGGCTAAAAAGACACAGAAAATCAGTCTTCTTCTTCGTCCACTTCCATGCCTATTCTATCGTCCACACCATCTATCGATGTCACCACCTCCACTCTATCTTCATCTATGTGTTTGCCATCATTCCACTGTTCATCTAAGAAATCCCTAGTTTTTCAAAGCCTGATAGTTTTACCGACGTGACTAAGAGATCATTGTAAATGCCCTCTGGAGACCAACTACCACCTACATTGGTTCGTTAGCCAGAAAAGAAAATCTAAGAAAGCAGGCGAAGCAGCAAAAATAAATAAAACAAAGAAGCTGAGGAGGAAAGGACGAAACTTAAGCAACAAACGAGTCAGATCGATCTTGATCAAAAGCAACTCTCTGGAGCAATAATAGTCGAATCCCCTCCTATGAAGCCCGAAGAGATCCAAAAGTAATGGATCAAAGGAAATAGGTGTGGAAAAGATAAAGATGACAATGAGCCTGAAGCGAGCTCCTCACCAAGCAAGTGGTGGTCAAAGCTCGACATTCCTTCATCCTTCTGCCAAGTCTCTATCCAGCCCATTCGTCCAAATCTGTTCCTTTCTACCACCAATTTGTTGATGAGTCCACTCCCTTGAAGACTGATAACCAAGATTTGTGCAACATATAAAAAAAGAGCATCGACAAGACTCGAACTTCAATTGAGAGAAGAACTGAGGAAACACCCAGAAGCAAAGTGGAGGATATGGATATCCTAGAAGTTAGTACCTGCCAAGAAACCAAAGATGAAACTGTCAATGGCAGATACAAGTGATAAAAGAAAAAGAGACATGCGGGAAGCACTCATGCATGCAAGTTTGTCAAGCTGTTGGGAGCTCTCCAATTTATAAAGATGTCAACTATTTGCGGCAATATGACATTTTGATTAAATTGCGGCAAACAGTTTTTTGATACAAACCGACAGTAATAAGCACTTGGTTTTATGCAAGCCGAAGATCTACGCTTTTCCAAGTGACGATCAAATATGCCAATGCTGAAACGGAGTGACATCATTCAATATGAGTTGCAGTGGGTCCTGCAAAACATTAGGGGTGGGATGATGTTGGCTGATTTTGACAAATCCCCAAGTTACTTGGCCAGAGCTATGCAAGAGCACCTCTCACCTTAGATCGAGGAGGTCTCTAAGAAGATGAGATGAACGAAGACTGAGAGCCGAGGAATACTAGTTAATACTATCAAGTGGAAACTGTGTTAGCCTCATGGTGAATCCCAAAAGATGGAATGACCATGTAGGAACTAGTATTTCTAGGCAATTAATAAATGCAACTAGGCCTCTCTTTGTTGGAGAAAGAGGGTGTGTCGTGTGTGAGAAATGAAAAATAGCTCAAAAATGCCTTGATCTTCAGATAAGCAATGCACAATATTTGTTGTGTGCATTAACACTTAATGCTTTTGTGAAAATATCTGCAACCATGTCCTGCGTTCTGCAGTACGTTAAGCTCACCTCCTTGTTGAGAACCTTGCCACTGATGTAGTGATATCTGATTTCAATGTGCTTACTCCTAGAGTGAAATCTAGGGTTGGCCGATAAGGCAATAACACTCTGATTATCACAGAATAAAATTGTAGGGCTGTATTGATACAGATTAATGTTTGATAGTAAATTTCTCAACCAAAACGCTTCCTTAATAGATTGAGAAACAGCAATATATTTTGCTTCTGTAGAAGAAAGTGCGATAGAGGTTTGCTTACGACTATTCCATGAGATAGGACCGTCGTTGAAGAAGAATGTAAATCCAGATGTGGACTTACGATTGTCTACATCTCCTCCCCAGCTTGCATTAGAATATCCACTGAGCTGATGAAGATTGTTGTTGCTGACATCTCCATAAGAGATGCACTGTCCATAGTAGCTTGAATATATCTCATGACTCTTGTGAAAGCCTTCCAATGAGTAATTCCAAGATTAGCCATATATTACATATACTCTCTCATCTGCTCCTCTTCCTGCTTGGTCTGGGGACATTGGTCCTTTGACGGATGCATGCCTGGATCCATTGGTGAGTGAGCTAATTTACAATTTATTAGATTGTATATGTTAAGAACATCATGAAGATACCTTTGTTGAGTGATGTAAATTAGTCATCTCGCTCTGTCTCTGTGGATCTGAATTCCCAGACAGAAGTGAGCTTCGCCCAGATCAGTCATGTCGAACTCTGAAAACAACATCTGCTTAGCATCCTTGACCAGATTGGTATTGGTGCTGAAGAGCAACGTATCATCCACGTATAAGGTGATGATAATGAAGGATTGCTGCACTGACTTGGAATAGACGTTGCAATCAACAGTGCTTGGTTTGAATCCTTGTTCAATGAGGAATGTGTTGATCCTCTGAAACCAAGCTCTAGCAGACTATTTTAAGCCGTACAGTGCTTTGTGGAGTTTATAGACATGATTCTTCATACCTTCAAGAACGTATCTTCGGGCTGGATCATGTAGATATCTTCTTGTATAACTCCATTCAGATAGGCTGTTTGTACATCAAGTTGACGCACTTCAAGGTCGGCAACTGCAGCATAAGACAGAAGCATTCGAATCGACGAATATTTGACTAATGGACTGAAAGTCTCGCTGTAGTCGATGTTTGGGATCTGAGTGAATCCTCGTACTACTAGTCTTGCCTTCCTTAGATCGATTGCTCCGTTGGCATTGTATTTGATCTTAAAGATCTATTTGCAATTGATGATATTGCAGCCAATAGGAGCTTCGACTAATGACCATGTCTGGTTCTTGATCAGAGAGGAATACTCTCTATCCATAGCTTCTCTCCAGAGATCAGAGTTTGGTTGGCTGAGTGCCTCTTCGACTATCGTCGGTTCCTGTATCAAGAGACATGCAGACTCAGAAGTATACCTTGTGGGCTGTATGCGCACTCGGCTTGATCTTTTGGGAGGATTCGACCAATGAACCGCTTGGGACTTGTTGCTAGGTAGCAACAACATCTTCGTCTGATTCGTTGTCTCGAAGTGGGTCGACAATAGACACGCCTGAGCCAGAGGCTCGGACTGTCGTGTCAATGGCAGGTGATGAAGTTTCTCCTGGAGCAATATCCTTGCCTTTGAGGTCGACGAACTAATCCTCGATAAAGACTGTATCCCGACTATACAAGATTTGATAGCTTGTGTGCTATTGTCGCCAAGGTGAACTTATTTATGGGTACTGTAAGGTGTATAGAACTCGAAACAGCCAATAAGACTAGTCATGCGCTGAGTGGCTCCGGAATCCAGTAACCAAGAACTGTCGCCAGATGCCCCTTGATGGCTGGTCATGAAGGCATCATGATCCGCTTCTTGAACAGGCTATGGAGCTTCTGCAGCTGCATTTGCCACTTGATTCGACTGCCCCTTGCTGTTGTTCTTCGCTTGCAGTATCCGGTAGTCTTGAATTTTGTGGTTGTTTCACTTGTAGTATTTGCAGAACAACTTCTTCTTTGTCTGTGGATTCAACTGTTCTTTGTGCTATGCTGGTTTTCGGTCTAACTTTGATTGCTTCGGGTCTTTCTTCTTCTTCTGCTTAGTCGTGCTCTTGTTGGTGTATAAGGCGTGAGAACGAGCTGAGGAACTTGAGGCTTCGGTCCTCCGCGTGTCTTCCTACAATAACATAGTGATGACTCTCGAAAGAGTAAATTCTGGATGAGTCGTGATGATCATCACCCAGCTGTCTTATGAGCTTGGCAAGCTTGTAAGCAGTTGCATCACTGCGTCTTGATCGTCTATGACAGATCCGATAGCAGCCATTTGTCTTAGCAGGTTCTTGAACTGATTAATGTGATTCTACAAAGAATCACCATTCGCCATCTTGAGGGAGTATAATTTCTTCCTGAGAAGGAAGCTATATCTCGCACTTCATATAGTGTGCTCAAGATGTCCCAGAGTTCTTTCGATGTCTGGGCCTCAGATACATGGCCGATTTGGATATCCGTGATGTTGAGGATGATCAACGCGAAAGCCTTTCCATCCTTCAGCTTCCATCTGGCGATTGCTGCGTCATCTGCTTTGGGTTTCCCTTCTGCACCTGTAACTATGTCATACAATTCTTTAGCCATTAGTACAATTTTCATCTTAAATTTCCACAGAGTAATTGGCTCCATCAAGCTTGTCCATGATAGGACTGGCTTTCCCTTGGAAATCCATGTGGAAGAATTAGTCTAAGTGATAGGAAAAACCATTAGTAAAAATTTTGGGCAAATAGTCCCAATTCCATTAATGGGTTGCTCCAGATGCTGCAATTTCAGAATCATTTGTTGCAAGTTATATAATGATGTAAAAAATTCATTAAAGATAAGCACGAGATCAAAAACAGTCCGATTAAGTTGCTTTATTTCTTTGAATGTATTTGTGGAGTTCTTTTCCAGTGCCAATGAACACAAAACCCCAACAATGTTTGTATGTAAAAATTAATTAGATAGTTTATTATTTGAACTTATGGATGAAGGCTGGGACAAAAAATCAGATGGAGAAATAGAATGCAAAATGAAAATGTTTCCATGTGCTTTCGTTACCAAATAAAAAAGCAAATGTCGAGCTTATGCTTCCAATATCAAAAATGGAAAAAATCAAAAGTAAATGGGTGCCACTCAATCAAGACTTGAAAGCCAGTGGACATTCTAAACGAAAAAATATTGAAATAATATACAATGATGCACTTTTGACATGTGTTGAGGTGGAAGAAGATTGGAGCCTAAATTACATCAGGTAGAAACTATTGCTCCTACAAGATGATATACCTTCAGACTTCAGAGTCATTTCAAATGGTAAACTCATAAGTAACTGTAAACACTCTATTCTTTATGTATAGTTTCTTTCAAAAATTGCTTGTATAATCTTTATACTAAATGTAACATACTTTGTGTTAAATTTATGCAGGTACGTAAAAGACATGAGCTTGAGATCAAATGCAGAGATATTGGCAAAACTATCCAACTGATGGAAGAACAATGAGATTTACTATCAGAAAATACATGTCCATCATCGTTATTGAAGATGAAAACAAGAATTTTGTTTTTTATCAATCTAGAAATTACAATCCAATATTGTACTATTAAATGGACACAACTTGATTGTAAGAATCTATAATGATATCAATAAAAATCCCATAAATGGGTACATGTAAAATTGTATCTCTTTTTTTGATGGTAATATATACATGTATACCTTTGAAATCCTATTCAACAGTTTATCTTTATTTTCTATATCAGTATCAGGAGCTGTCAAGGCAACAATCTTCTATCTTGTAATTTCGCCTTCCTCTGTATTAGGAAGGACTTCTACGTCTCTTTGATTGTAATATATAATAAGGTCTGCATCCTGAGCAACCTGAAAGGTTATAGATTTAAAATACAAAAAGGATGCATATCAATGATAAATTGTATATACCGTGAGAGATTTAATGGTTATTTCACCAATAGAACTTGCCATAGGCGGTATTTTCTGAACGTCATCATGAAGTAGAGAATCAAATTCTCTATGTGTTAGCTAAGTTTATTTTTACACATAGAACATTTGATACTCATAGAAAGAATATTCAGGCTCCAATTTCGACTGCAACAATCAAAATGAAATTAGAATCAATTTCGACAGGAGTATAATCATCAAAATAAAAAGCATCAACACCAAACTAGCCAAAATTACTTATTCTCAGATGGAATCAAATAAAATTTGACCACTAGACTGCAATCGATGAAATGTATAGCCTTTCAAAAGTTGGTCTCTTTTGCCTTCACTGCCCCCATGAAAAATGGACTAACCATAAAAAACAAATGAAATCAGCACTAATACTGTGTTGAAATTTTTTTTGAGCGGCTTCTACAATCGTATGCATAATCTCTAAAGTTTTATCTTTAACTTATGTATAGAATTTGGGACCTAATCTATAGCTCCTATTTGAATTTGGAAGAAAAAAGTCAAAATAGTTGTCGAGCATATCAATTTTGTTGGCTAAATAAGTTTCATATCTATTATAATGGTTAGAATCAAAATAAATCTACGAGGATCGTATGGGATTCTAACAAAAAGGTCATGTACATGGTTTAAAACGGATTTCAATACAATATTTACAGATTTTTCAGTTATCTTGTCAAGCTCCTCTCGTCTTCACTTTCGACGAAGAAACCTTCTGAAGAGGTTGACGAGTAACAGGAGGATGAGAAGATGATTCTGTTTATGAGTCAGAGCCCGAAGACATTGATTCAGTGGTCAGGACGATGCGGGGTCACTTTGTAGGGATTACTCTAGGAGGAAGGGAAGCAGCTGGCCTACGAGATCCAGCTTTTTTAGAGACAACCTGCTACCTTTTCCTCCTTGATGCAGTTGGCAGGTCAAATCTATCCACAGGCAGATCTCTGGAGGTGCTAGTGTTATTCACATGAAGACCTAAATAACGCTCCCGAAGTCTTTTGAGAATAATGAAATCCTTGGACATGATGATAACACGCTTATCATGCATGGCCAGAAGAACGGAATCCTCAAAAAACTGGGACAGATAGTCCTCTGCAGTACCCCCTAAGGCCTGCATGGCTGTCACAACAAAACGAATATCAAGGTCGAGGGACAAGGAGACATTCCTAACATATCGATCGAAGGGAGCTCTAGGGATCAATTCAGTTGATCTATGAAATTTCTTGATCTCCCTAAGCCAGAATTGCTTCCTACCATGTCGCCGACCAGTTCCAAGAGGGACACAGACATGGGAAGGCTGTACAGAGGTTCTGGCACGGAAAATGGATTTAGTCCTAGCCATCATGATCAGAAATAAAAGACAAAATTTAAAATAAAAACTGAAATTTGAAATATCCGATCCAAGCGTGGAGTAAGAATTGACAAGAAATTTATGCAAGAAACATGCTTGAAAGAGATACCGGGATTGAATATCGGTTTTGAGCACAAGTGTACACATCAAAAATCAAATAAACAAGTTTCGCGTTCAAAAGTGATATCAGGCAAGATGCGGTATCCGTCTCGAGCAGATGACAACTAGACGCGCTTGAAAGCGATATTGGAAAGAAGGAATTGAAAATTTGTGAGAAAAAATTGAAATTTTCGAGGTGGGTATATATAAATTTGTTTTGCACGTGTGAAAAAAACGGTCGTGGCCACTTACAACATTTCATTCGTCCATGTGTCCATCCGTACAGGTAATTACGACATATTGATGAGAGACACGTGGGCAAATCAAACAACGACATGATTTTTACAAGAAATTTGTGATTTCTACGTCTGATATCGATTTCAAGCGCGCTGTTTCTACGTTTAAACCTCCGTTTTTTGCATCCGCGCCTAAAATTGATATTGCTATATTGGATATCGCTTTCAAACACACTTTCTCTTTTATATTTCCATTGCCATTGTATGCGCACTAGAAACCGAGACTCGGTTCCTTGATATCTGTCTCGAGCGCATAATGCTTTCCAGAGTGATTTAGCTTTCCATTTTGCATTTGAAACCAATATCCAATGCTTGAATTTATAAGTTTGTCAGAATCTTTTTTTTGTAATTTTTTTTCAGAAATGTCTAATTTTGATTCCAGCCTGGCATCTTTTTTTCTTGAATTTGGTATTGGTGACAATATAGAGTATTTTAAGTCACTTTTTTCTCCTTTTATTTTCGGTTTTCCTTCTATTACAGAGGGTTTTGGTGTTAAAGCATTTTTTAAGATTTATCTCAGATTTAAGTCTCTGCTTGGTACCCCCTTGTTCAGATCTCTGTTCGGTACTCCCTTGTTCAAATCTCAGAATAAGGACATGATTCATTACCAAGACTTGGTGAACCTCGACAGACATAGTTATAAAGCTAAGCTTGACAAAATGTTCACCAAGTTGCATGATGATTTCAATTTTGTAGGTGATTCTCAAATACAAAATAAAAAATGTAGATTTGTAGAGTTTCAATCTGCCTTTGTTTTTTTTCTTTTGTTAAATATTCTGATGATTCGAAAAATACTGCTACTTTTGAAGCTGTTTTTTCCAATGGTAAAAAAGCTGACAAGTCCAAGCTTGTAGATATAGAATCCTTTTTTATTGATACAATTGTTAGTTTGGATAATTATATAGATTTTGATCCTGCTCAAAATAGGGCTTTGTTTATAGGCCCTAGAAATACTAGTGTTCTTTCTCCTTTCTATCTCTAATTACCTTGCCTACTTACAAAATAGATAATAATTTTTTTTTGACATTATCGGATATACAAGATCTTTTTCATTTCACAGAGGCCGAACCTCTTTGCATTTTGAGCAAAGAGCTTCATGAATTTTTTGATATAATTGATTATGATGTTGGTGATCGTCTCCCTGGTGTTGACGATGTAAAGAAGAATGAGTTTTATTCAACAAAAGATTGCTTGAAAATGGCTATTGAGAAAATGCGCCAAAAAAAAATGATATTCCTTCTGAAGAGAACTTCCTCAGATTTCAAAATCAACTTGGTTTTTCAAAACCAACTGTCTATTCACCAATTCCTTGTCATGTCTTTTGTTGTCTTCATGCAGTACAAACAAGGGTATTTGTACTGCATGAAGACATTTGTACTGCATGAAGAGTTAGTGCCATGAGATACATTGAACATACATTTTAATGTCTTCAGATCTCCTGATAAATGCCATTCTATTTTGAAAGTGCCAATTCCAAGAACATTGAGTGGAACTCCCTCCATGTGATTTTTGATGGTGACAAGATATGACATTCTATTAAATATCCATGAGAGAATGTCATGGCCTTCTTTCAACACCTATTGGCAACCACCGAATATCATTTTTGGATTGAACATTGAAGTTGAGGCCTTTTGAGTCTTCTGAATTTGAAAGTGCTGCATTCATGATTATAAGACTGACTCTCCATTTTTTCTTCGTTTATAATTTCAGACTCATCTAACTTAAGATCAACTATCAATGTGTTATTGACATTATCATTTGTAATACCGTAAAAATCTATGATGACCGTTAGTAACTGATTAATGTCAATAAATAGATTGTTGGAATTGTTATAAGCTAGACATTCTCCCTTCGAGCTATACACTTCATTGATATGAGATGGATTACCAATTATTTTTAGCATACCTTGGTTCAACATGTCTCTTTTTTCTAAAGATGAAATGGTTGTGGGATTGGAAACTTTTTTATACTTACTTGTGCAAATTCTTCCTTTATCATCTTAAACATTGTTGTATTATATGCTTCTCTACTGATGCTAGAAAAATAACATGCCCCTTGAACCAATGTAGTGTCCAATATTTTTTCAATCATTCATAATGCTATCAGTATCTGAATCTTTTTTATTTTGTTATTGTTTAACATTGATTTCATAGATGTAGAAGTTAAAATAGAATCTAGTGACTTTTCAATGGAAATCTCATCGGCCAAATGGTCTTTAGCAATCAATGTTGATCTGCATTGCAAATATAATGTTCATATAAAAGTCAGTAGAGATTAGGACACTCGTAGTATTCACACCAACATAATAAACAAATAAACTGTGAGTGGAAAAATAAATAACAAAACTAGTGATTATGATTGAATCAAAAAGTTCAAACAATATTAGACCAAATAAGCTATAACTTACTACTTGAATGCACGGATTCTTCTTTTTTGATAACCTTCTTTGCATGATAGATTACATATATCCTTGGTAGTTCCAGTCTTTTCCTCTTGTTGCTTTTTACCTCTCTGTTGAGCAAATCCATATCTTTAACAAGAGACAAATTTGAGATACGCAACATGGATTGAAATGTAATTTTTATATCTTCATTACTAGTTGTAAAATGATGCAAAGAAGATTTAAACGTTTGATTCTCCTTCTTGAACATCTCATTTTCTTCCAAGCAAGTTTTCAACTTTGTAAATTTTTCTTCGCACTCCTTTAATATTTTCCTTAATTCCTCTTCTAAAAAATGTATTCTTTGCATTGAATGTGCATTCCCATAGAGTTTCAAATTCTCACAGTGACCCAAAAGGCCATTCTTGCCATGACACATACAGATTTCTAATTGAGTCATCGAATGAAAATCTGGATGTTGCAATGGATATGGATCAATTGTATACAATGTTTCTGATGACCATAAATCTACATGCTTTAGCTTTTCCTCCCTGTATCAGTGTTGTGCGCCTAGAAGGTTGTGTTTTGGAATGCAAAGGTTGAAAGAGCAAAACCAGACACCGAAAAGGAAGTCCAATTAACCAAAAGTTGCGGACCACCAATCAGTGATGATCATATCAGAAGTTGACAATTTAAGTTGTTATTCTGGTGACAGATCCACATGAAGATGATAAAGCTTTGTCATCAGTATAGTAGTAAATTAGCAAACAACACAATGAAAATAATAGAGTTGGTTTGCAAAGGAATATGCCATCATTGATGGTGGATCCGGGGTGAACATTATCTCATCCACATCGTATCACGTCTGGAATCTAAAATGAATGGACCCAATATCCTTCACGATCAAACTAGCTGATCAATCGAGTGTGCGACCTATTGGCATGACAAGAGATGTTTACGTGAAAGTTGTCAATGTGTGCTTCGTGATCAAGTCTGTCATCCTAGACTTACCCTACACCCCACAACCGTATAAGGTCCTACTCGGGTTACCCTGGCTATGTGCTTCACGTGCTCTCCATGATTGAGAAAAAAGTCAAATTAATTTACAAAATTAGGAGGAAGAAGTGAAGGTTGATCTAGCCACTTAGGAAGTTAGACAAACAAATTAACGTGGATGATAGCAAGTTCGGCTACCACCGAGTAAACCAAAGAACAGGACATTGGAGGTGAATAGTAATTAATGATGACTCCCAAACTGAAATAGTTGACTGGATGGAGGCCTTAGCCACAGTCGACTGTCTAAATTTCATGATAGATCACTCGAGTGATAATTCTTCTACACAATCCAACCTAGCCGAAGAAGACAAAATTCCACACTTTTCAAGCTCAAAATCAACACCTAAATTGCAAGGTGTTTAGCAAAGGGATTTCCAAAAAGACATGCAAATCCTACACAAAAAGATGCACTCAATCTACATGAGAAAATGCGCTAAAATTTGCCTTGTAACATCAAAAATTCTCTATAAAAAATTAGCATTCAATGAGCAATGTTATGGCTGACAACAAGGTGTTGTCAGCTTGAATTTTCAATGACCTATTGCTAGAATAATCACTCTTTGATTGGTGAAAATTTGTTCTTCAGACAAGGGTTCTTGGGGGCCCATTCTCCTACCAAAAACAATCAATTCTTGCTATCGAAAGTGCTTGATCCTGATAGTAATGGAAGCATGCATGCACGTTGCAGGCAAAGATAGCTATGGCTCTGATAGCAGTGTTAGAAATAGCAAATCACATAATGAAAAAGCTAGTCTATGCCATCCAACTAATACATTCTCTTACAGAATGCCCCTCCTAGCCCAATGTGGAATTGCATGTGTTAGGTGGTGGTTCTAACTAGCACTTATCGTTCATGTTGCATGCATGTCATTATTGTTGCATGAGGAGTCTCGGTCACTTGCTGCAAGATTGCATGATCCCCAACTACCATGCATGTGATTGTTTAGACATTGGCCCTCATACCCACTGCAAGATATGCTTGCATGTGTATGTTCCATACCGTCCTTTGTCCTATAACTTGCTGTACCTAGTAGCTCTCTTAGGTTCAGTTCAGTTCATGGTCTCATAATATCAAGAATATGTTATCACATGAATACGAGATGACAGATTTAACTTTTTTTTTTTCATTTTGGACATTGATGTAATTTTTTGCTAATACACATAGTTTGCTTTTTAAAAAATTTATTCTTTTTTCCAATACCCAATGGTGTTCGCGATAGTGGGGGATTGGTGAAAATGGAGCTCTTACACAATGAGCTACCTAGATCTATTCTTGATCTAAGTAATTTAAGAAGCCTTATCTGAGCCACACATTCATCCCTAGACCCAAACAATAATAATGTTAGAAAAATCCTCATGTTAGAGAAGTGCTCACCCCCATACAATTTCTCACAAAAGTGCTCACCAAAATCTGCTCGCTAGGAAATGCTCACCGAGAAATGCTTGCTAATAAATCACACCCATTTTGTTTCTATTCAAGAAAAAGAAATTGTCAAAAGCTTAGTTTCTTTGGTAAGCACACAAATGCAACTGGAATAGGAGTAGGATGAAAAAAATTTCACTCTAAAAGTCTACTATTCTATATTGATAGGCTAAACCATAATGTTAGTCTTATGTTTGGATCTAAATATATATGAAACATTGAAAGCATCTTGAAGAATTTATACTGACCATGTAATGAGTGATGTGATCTTCTCCCCATGCTTTTGATACTGCATTAACAAACTTGACACAAGTCCTTTGGACAGCTTTCTTATCAATATCAGAGTATTTATATTTTCTTAAAATAGCAATCATACTACCAAGCGTCTTCCATACATCAAATTTTAGTTCGCTGGTTTTGCCGTCTTTCTCGAAGTCCTGAGTGGCAACAATAATATTTGTCCAAACTGAGTGTTGAATATTAGAAGCCTTACCAGTATGATTTGATAGGAAACAACGTGCTTTTGCTCCTCCTATGCTTGGCTTAGTTGGCATGTTCCCATTCTTTCTTGAAAGTTTTTCATCTTTTTGAATTTTGACATGTCCCTTATGAAGTCCTGCTTTTGATAAAACATCTTCTAATCGAGAGATAGCTTTCTTTGCTAATGATGTTGGCTTAGTATTCCAAGCAAAAACTATATGAAAATAAATGATCTTTTCTATTAATCTAAATTCTGCATGAAGAGTGCAAACATGCACATTTTTCAAGGAGATAGGTAGCACAGGCTTCCAGTTTGGATCTGCGTATTCTCTAGTAATTCCTATACTCCTAGTAACATTTTTTGTTAATTTTATGCAATACAAACAAGGGTGTGTTGATGTAGCACCGTGAGAGACATTATACATACATTTCAATGTTTTCAAATCACCTGCTAAGTGCCATTCAAGATTGAAGTCTCCAACTCCTGGAACATTGAGAAGTCCTCCATCCATATGGTCCTTGATGATCCTAGGATAAGAAGTCCTTGAGAATATCCATGATGATATATCATGATCCTCCTTTAGCACCTATCCAAAGAATTAATCAGACTTAGTTAACAAAGAATTAATATTATTCAATGAATGTAATGTTATAATGAGGCTAGTTACCTGAAACGCTGCCCATATATCATTTTCTAATTGGACACTGAATCTAAAATCTTCTTGGTCCTCTGTTTGTGATAGTGCACCATTCATGAGAGTTATACTAATTCTTTCCATCTTCTGCCCTTTCATAATTTCTGACTCATCTAACTTAAGTATTATGATTATTTTGTCATTCACCTTTTCAAAGGTTATATCATAGCGATGTATCTCAGCAAGTACTTTAGATCAACAGATAAGTTGTTTGATGAATCATAGAATATCAATCTTCTATCCATTTCATACACCTCCTCAATATGAATTGAAATTCCAGTGATCTTATGCATACCTATGTTTAATGTATCCCTCTCTTTCTTCAAGTGATATGTCCTAGGGATTGGGACTTTTCTAATTTGAACTTGCTTAAAAGCTCCTCTAATTAGTTTAAATATCACATCCTTTAATAATTGTAAGTTTTCAATACGAATAGATTGTAAGATTGATTGCATTTGCTCTAGTTCTGATTTGATATTGATTTTTATCTTCTGTAATGATTCATTATTTTTTTTTAATTGTTCATTTTCTTCTAACGTCTTTTGGAGATGACAAACTCTATTTTGACAATAAGAGGATATCCGAATTAACTCACCTTCTAAAAAGTGAACTTTATTCATATGAAGTTGTTTTCCAAGGTTCTGCAATCTTTCACAATATCCTAGTAATCCACCCTGCCCATTGCATATCCATGTAACTAAATGAGTTATTGAGGAGAATGTGGGATGTGTCAAAGTGCTTGGATCTTGTGGATATAATGTTCCATCTATCCAAAAATCCAAGTTTTTTTTTCCTTCTGCCCTGTAACGAGAACAATCCTCAGCAGATATTTGAATTCCTTTGCCTCCTCTCTGCAAAGGTGCCAAATCAATAGGGATATCCACATGTAGGTGGTACAATGTCATCATCAAAAAAACAATAGAGTAATTAGTTGCATCAAAGTACTATGACCAGATTCTATGAAGCAAAACAAAATATCCATCTTTGATTAACTCAAATTCCAAAAGATACACTAGACTATAAGTCCTCCAAATGGGTTGATCTATCCAAAACAATGTTCATGACCTTCATGTAATCCTAATTACATGAACCACTGGGTGACTTACCTTATTATAGAAATCAAATTTAAAAGCTGAAAAAATTTCATTTCAATTATCTTGCAAAAAATAAGGCTTCTTGGTACAAATATTCTTAGAATATACAAATATTCTAAAATATCACAATTCAATCATCTAAAATTTCTAGGAGATCCATCAAGTCTTAGACAATTATAACATCAAACTAGAGTACTGCAATTACTCTAATGAGTTAACAGCCCCATTTCTAGCATCATATACAAGAAATCAGCATCTATCAGTATCTTAATAGATTTATCTGTCTCCTACAAAACTGGAGATTTAGATGAAATTTTGTACACAAGCACTTATAGACTACAATCTGAAAGATAAGCAAATTTCTCATAAGTAAGCAATCACTTAAAAATGCCTGTGAGATCCACACAATATCGAGTATGTGCTAGAATAAAGAAATTTAGAGTTCAACCAATAGATCTAAATCCTTGACTCACCCAATTGATCAAGAATTACTCATTATCTTAAGAATCTTCACATTTTCTTATAATCTTCAAATGATCTTTAAGTATCAATTTATGATCCGTCAATCATAAACATTTAGAATCTTATGATTTGTCAATCATAATTTTAGGATTCTAAAACCATACTTAATCATTGAAAAATATTGGAGTATATGTACAACATACCACTCAAGAAATATAAGAATCACTCTACAATCTTTTCCACAAGGAAAATCATTGGATTCCAAGAATATTCTTCCAAACCTATTCTTAATCAAATTACGAGTTCCAAATTCAACAATCAAACAAGAAACTAAAGACCATTATAACATTTGTCTTTAACAATATAAACTTTATACTTGTGAGAAATTGGCAAAAATCTAGCTTGGTAATTTTATAAAAGAAGTTTGTGAATCTCACATGTGTGGAGGATGTTCCCACGTGTGGAGAATTGTGAATTAAATTAGAAATGTTAGATATAGGGATCTTGTGTTTTTTGTATCAAGCATCTAGGTGTAGGATGTTGATAGGGTCAAATTTGGCATAGATGGCAAATTATCCATTTCCAATTGTAATGCCACTATTGAGTCAAAATAGAGTAGGAGGCCAAACTCGAGCCAATTAGAGTGTAGACAAGTGTAATGCTTTTGTTTGATGAAGTTTAAGAGGTCCAATAGAATTTAGAGGTGGAACCATGAGTGGTCCAATAGAATTTGAGATATGCTTGAAAATGGTCCAATAGAATTTAGAGGTGAATGGATCAATGGTCCAATAGGATCAAGAGGTGGCAAAAGTGTGGTCCAATAATGATTGAGCATTGTGGTAGCTCATGGATCTATTAGTATCATTGTGCTTCTCATTTGGACCTAATTGATTTTGAGATTGAGTGGATTTTGTGAGTAATTGTTTTTCTAGCTTTGATGATTTTCTCTCTCTGCCCAAGGAGAGCAGCTTGTTTTTACTTAGATTATTTTTGGAACACTTCCCACACGTGTGAGTGAGAGTTGGAAGTGTCTGAATGCATGTAGTAGTGTGTTTTTGCCATAGAATCAAAGATAGATCTTGAATCTCAATCTAGTCTTGATCTTGGTGCATCTACACACCTTAGGAGATCACAAGTACATGTTGTGGACAATCCACATGTGTGAAATCTACATGGTATTAGAGCCTACCTAAGGTTACCATGCATTTCGATCCATTTGAGTGAAAACTTTTCATCAATCTTGAGCTAGAAACTGTCAAGATCCATTTTCCTAGCTATCTTGTTCAGTTTTGGATCAAAAGAGATCAATAGGGCATTGATTGGGTCTGACCTAGTACTGTACGGAATCAGGTGCTCAGACACATGTGAGAAACATCCAATTTCAGTTTGGGAGTTCTCTTTCATGTTTGATCCAAAAATCTTGCTAGTTAGCTTGCTTTGAAGTTATTTTTGTCTAATTTTTGATGCAATCGGTTTCATTCCATTTGGTTGAGCCAATCAAAAGTTATGAGCTTTTGAAGAGGGTTAGGTAGGTCACCTAGACTTGGGTGGACACATTTGGTTTGGTCAAGAGATTGCTTGTTTGATCCAAAATCGCAGTTGAATGCTTACCAATCTCATCTATATGTGATCTAGGCACTATTTTGAGATCTGAGCCTTTTTGTTTCATGCAATATCATTGTATTTGAATCAAATTTGGTTTCTTAGTGTATTTCACGCGTGCTAAGAGTGTTTGATCCTAAATTTGCCCATACTCCATCATTTGATGTGAAGTAGATCTAGTTTTGGAGAGATTGAGATAGCTAGTGAGAATCATCTCACAGTTTGTTGCAAGATCTTGCATAGGAGATGGTAGCACACCATTATTGGATCCTATAGTGAGAGAGAGAAGCAACATTTTTTGTTCACCACTTTTATTTATCTCCGCTTTACATGAATTCATTGAGTTCATACTTGTTACAACTAAGTGAGAGATTGTCTACTTCCAATTATTCAATATGGAAGTTGAGGATGGAGTCCATCTTGGTACTCCAAAATGTGATGGACATTGTACTTGGGATCGAGGAGGAGCCTCAAATCCTTCAAGAAGTACAAAAATACAAGAAGAGAGCTAGGATGGCTCTCCACTACATTAAGATGAATGTCTCTAATGAGATATTGAGGGAGATTGGTGATTGTTCTACATCCAAGGAAGCTTGGGATTGTCTCAAGTCCATCTATGAGGCTAAGAACACTCTAGGCTCCTCACTTTTAGAAATCAAATCTTCCAAAGTAGTCAAAAGAGTGATGAGAGTGCATCTAATTATGTTTTGAGATTCAAGGATATTCATAGGGAGCTTGCATGTATTGGTGACCCAATCAATCCAAGCTCATGGATTATGATTGAATACTCATCTATCAAGGAGGCCTTTAGTGTCTTTACACTCTCTATTTCAAAAGTGATTGTGAATAGAGATGCCATATTGCATGAAAATTCAATCTTGGAAGTGGCCGAGATCAAGGCTTCTCAAGAAGCATCACAAGTTATCTCTTTTGAAGGTATTCAAGTTATGATGGTGCCGAGGTGTGAGGAGGAGTCTCTTCCTCATATGATTTCAAGAAGATCTTCAAGATGCATGGCCGAGTCTTTATGGCTCACCTTACATGTCAAAGAGGGGCATCTTTCATGTTGTTGTTGGGAGTCGAGTGGTGCTCCAATACGAATGATGAGAATCGTGAGAAGACAATTCATGAAACATTCGAGACTCTCTTTCGAGATTCGAATGGAGTTCAGATGCGTTCGCTGGGCACTGCCAGCTGAAATACTCCTACAATCCTCCAGAGGGTAGTCAGGTACTATTGATCTACGTTCATAAAATTAATATAGCATTTGACTTCATTTCAACCAAGGTGCGGAATTCAAAGGGAACAAGAAAACACAGACATATTAAAATAAATAGCATAAGCATTCGACATCAAGGATCAGACACAACCAGAAAATAATCTATATTGATTTTCTCTGATTTCTTCAGGGCACTACATGCGAAACCACGCAGTGCGTTGGCATGAGAGAAGCATGGCTCTCTCACGAGTAGTAGTCTCGCTTCACTAGCAGACAATTGGATCTTCTGATCCTAGACAAAATTGTCTTCTCGCACGCAAGCAGAGCTTCTGTCTGCAAATCTAAGATTAGAGTGATTCACCATCTACAACTAACCAGAGAATTACAAGAGTGGCAGTTTAGCCATGACCTAGGGAGTATCTGCTGATGTCATGCCATCAGGTCAGATCTATGTACTTTTGGTACTTGCGTGATCTTTGGTGGTACTCCTTGGAGCGTGAGGACAGAACGGATTTTGTTTACCTCGTCCGCCTTTCTCTCGTATAGGACCGCAAGGGAATCTCATTCGTGGATCCTTCGTGTTCGCGAACCGTTGGTCTTCGTCTTCGTTGACTTTCGTGTTCGCGAAACTCTTCGTGTTTCGTGTCTTCAGATGTTCAAGTTTGCGAACATGTTCGTCAATAGAGGGGCCGTAAGCTAGCAAGGCTTTGTATTCAAAAACACTTTGTTTCTTCAGCTTACTCTCAAAGCATGGTAGCCTTATGATCCCGAGACTGCTCCTTTGCCTCTCAAAGAGTCCTTTGTCTAGAGCCTTTGTGAAGATGTCAACCATATCTTTCGTTCTGATGAAGGTGGTCTGCATCATCTTCTTCTCAATCAGATCCATGATCAAGTGATACTTGATCGCAATGTGCTTCGTCCTGGAATGGAACACGAGATCCTTCATGAGGTGTATTGCAGAGGTGTTGTCCATCTGCAAGACCAGTGGCTCATTTCTTGTTTCACCCAATTCGTCCAGGAACTGTCTTAGCCAAATTATTTTGCTGGCCATCTTTGCTGCTGCTACGTATTTAGCTTCACAGGATGACTAGGCTACAACGGTCTGCTTCTTGCTGACCCAGAGAGCTGCTCTTGATGCAATGGTGCATCCTCCTGAGACGCTTTTGCAGTCGTCCTTGAGAGATGCCCAACTAGCATCGTTGTAGGAAAGTATCCTGAGACCTGCACCACGACAATAATACAAGCCATAATCTCTCGTTAATTGAAGATATTGCAAAATTCGTTTTGCAATCTTCCAATGTGTTGAGCCTAGATTCGTGCAAAATTGGCTCATCCTGAATACTGCATAAGCAATATCAGGACGTGTGTTGTTTGCAAGGTACATCAGTGAATCTATCAGCCTTCTGTAGGGAGTGATCTGCATCGGTTCTCTTTCTTCCTCAGTCTTTGGACAGTCGTCATTTGTTAGTACTGTTCCTGCGAGCATTGGAGTGTTCGCTCCTTTGTAGTTCAGCATCCCAAAATCCTCTAGGATCTTCTGGGTGTATCTGGACTGGTGAAGGTATAACTTGCCTCCCTCATAGTCCCTTTCAAATTGTAAGCCTAGGTAACACCTGGCTTCTCCCAGATCCACTATCTCGAAATGCTTCGAGATGTCTATCTTTACTTCAGCAATTAGTTGCTCACTCCTGCAAAGTATCAGAGTGTCGTCCACATATACAGCCACTATGATGATCTGCCCATCTGTAACTCTGACATACACCCTCTGGCGTTGGTGGCAGGTCATAGTACTCTCTTTCCAGAACTTCATAGCTAACAGGGTCTTCGTTGGCCATTGTCCTGCTCCCGTCGAATTTGGCATCCCTCACTATTTTCACATTGTTCATGTCTGGCATGTAGATTCTGTAGTATGACGAATTATTGTCATAACCTATCAAAAATCCTTGCTCGGCTTTCTCATCAAGCTTCTTGCGAAGCGTATCAGGAATATGTGCATATGCTGCACAGCCAAATATTTTGACGTGAGATAGGTTGGGCTTTCTACCCCACCAGAGCTCATGTGGTGTTGTGTGAGGGACACTAGATTTACTTGTCTTGTTCTGGATGTATGCGGCTGTAGCTACTACTTCAGCCCACAGTGCCCTTGGAGCCTTCAAATAGGCCATCATGCATCTGGTTGCTTCCATTAGGGTCCTGTTCTTTCGTTCAGCAACACCATTGTGTTGCGGTGTGTAGGCTGCAGTTCTTCTGTGAATGATGCCACGATCATTGCAGAAGTCAATGAAGCGATTCGAGATATATTCACCACCTCGATCTGTTCTGATTTGCTTCAACTTGCCGCTTGTGCATCTCTCAGCCCAATTCACATATTCTATGAATTTATCGAGTGCTTCAGATTAATTTTGAATAAAATGCACTCTGACAAACTTGCTATAATCATCAATGAAGGTTATATAATATTTTGAATCTCCTACTGAGATCACGTTGAATGGACCGCAGATGTCAGAGTGCACAAGCTCCAAAATCTTTGTCGTTCTGTAGGAGTCTTTGACGAATGGTGTGCGTGACATCTTGCCTTTCAAACATGCATCACAGGTGGCCAAATTGGTTGCATTCGAGATGCTGACCCCTGTTATTGCTCTATGATGACTTGCCTAGTAGAGTGCCATTGAGTTCGTGTGGTAGAGTCTTCTGTGCCACAGAGTGTCTGGCGAGTTGTCATGAGTCTGATGCACCTGACCTGCAAGTAGGCGTACCTTCAGATGATATAGGTTTTCTTTCCTTCTGCCTTGATCAATGAGAGTGTTGGTGTTGGCGTCAATCACGTTGCATGCTTCGTTAGAAAACATCACATGCATCCCTGCATCTGCTATTCTTGCTACAGAGAGCAAATATAGCATTTGACTTCATTTCAACCAAGGTGCGGAATTCAAAGGGAACAAGAAAACACAGACATATTAAAATAAATAGCATAAGCATTCGACATCAAGGATCAGACACAACCAGAAAATAATCTATATTGATTTTCTCTGATTTCTTCAGGGCACTGCATGAGAATCCACGCAGTGCATTGGCATGAGAGAAGCACGGCTCTCTCACGAGTAGTAGTCTCGCTTCACTAGCGAACAATTGGATCTTCTGATCCTAGACAGAATTGTCTTCTCGCACGCAAGCGGAGCTTCTATTTGTGTTCGTCTTAATTGCTTACATGGTTACACATTGTATATCCTATTGATATATGTCAAGTATTATTCAGTAAGTACAGTCTCTCTATGCAAATCTAATATTAGAGTGATTAACCATCTACAACTAACCAGAGAATTACAAGAGTGGCAGTTTAGCCACGACCTAGGGAGTATCTGCTGACGTCATGCCATCAGGTCATATCTCTGTACTTCTGGTACTTGCGTGATCTCTGGTGGTACTCCTTGGAGCGTGAGGACAGAACGGGTTTCGTTTACCTCGTCCGCCTTTCTCTCGTATAGGACCGCAAGGCAATCTCGTTCGTGGATCCTTCGTGTTCGCGAACCGTTCGTGTTTGCGAACAGTTGGTCTTCGTCTTTGTTGACTTTCATGTTCGCGAAACTCTTCGTGTTTCGTGTCTTCAAATGTTCGAGTTTGCGAACATGTTCGTCAATCGAGGGGTCGTAAGCTAGCAAGGCTTTGTATTCAGAAACACTTTGTTTCTTCAGTTGTATCTACTACAACACATTCATATATGCTTCTCTTCCTTTGCTTGATATGCTATCTTGCTTCATTGAATTTTTTGGATCTCAAAGTTCAAGAAAAGCTATACTAGTTTTGTATGATGCTTATGGTATGGACATGTTTCTTGTCATTGTTGACTTAGATATGTTTTCGATACTTTTTGAAAGCAAGATATTGTATTGTCAAAAGTATGCTCTTGGTTCTAGTAAGAACAAGATTGAGCTTGTTACTCACTTTTTTGAAAATCATGTTTTCACATGTTTTGAGGCAAATTGTAAACTCCTCTTGAGATTAAGTGAAGCATCCAAAGTGGACACTTACATCCTTGACAGAGTAACTAGCCTAAAAAAGATCAAGATAGTCTTTGATATCAAGATTAGATCCATCATGGATATAGTTCATTGTATGTGGACTAGTCAAGCTAGAAAGCATAATCTTGATAATCATCATTGTTTCACATCTTATGATCTTGATCTCCATGATACTTATGAGGCTTGGAAGCCTTGGATTTCTCTATTTATGGTGCATCCATCATGCAAGTGGATCTTTCAAAGCAAAGATCATCATCAAGCATGGAGGAAGCCCATGATCATAGTGGCATATTGGTGGAGCACTCTTCAAAGGCATTGGCAAGAGATCTCTACCAAAGAGATCTTATCATGGATATGGTGAGGGTGCTGCTATGATGGATCCCTTGGCTGATCTTCACTTCTTATGCATACCAAAGGATCCACTCAAAAAAACTTACAAACTTCTCAAGTGATCTAGTACATTTTCAAGCTATTTTTTGAGGAGTGTGAGAAATTGGCAAAAATCTAGCTTGGTATTTTTATGAAAGAAGTTTGTAAGTGAATCTCACATGTGTGGAGGATGTTCCCACGTGTGAAGAATTGTGAATTAAACTAAAAAATGTTAGATATAGGGGTCTTATATTTTTTGTATCAAGCATCTAGGTGCAGGATGTTGATAGGGTCAAATTTGGCATAGATGGCAAATTATCCATTTACAATTGTAATGTCACTATTGAGTGAACTAACTGAGGCGCCATGCAAACAACCGGGTCAAGCCCACCACACACCATGCATCATAGGAAAGCAAAAGCAAGAATAACTTAAAAATCTTTTGCCAAGCTTAAGAAAGCCCCCCCCCCCCCCCCCCCCTTTCTAAACCCTAATAAGGGTTTAAAAAACCTCATGGCCACCACAGCCGCCACTTCCAGGCTTAGGGGCTACCACTGTAACCCAGATGCAATGGGGTCTTCATGAGTGAATTGAACAGCCTTTGTCACAACCCGAACAGCTACCTGGCTGCCATCGCGCTTTCTGCTAGCAAGCAAGATCAACCAGCGATTTCCCTGCCAGAATTCCCTTGCCAAGCTACCATCGCTGGATTGAATCGTTTCTGCAGCACCATAGAAGTACCCTCAAGCAGTTTAGCAAGACTCATGGCTATCAACAATGGATAACCGATTTGCTACAGCTCAGGATGGAACTTCCTCGAATGTAAACAGTCTACAGACAGCTGCACTCCAGCCTCAAATTCATCCCACGCATCAATCACACAAACATGTATTACAGGACTACACTCTCATGGAAACCAAATGAAGGATGCACGAATAGATTCTGTTGGAGATCTGTCATCCAGATGCATCTTCCACTATTCCACAACAGGAGAGGGCATTCTATAGTTCATAGTGATTCAGAATGAAAGGAAGGCTAGATTGCAATAGACATTTTCTATCAGCAATCCATATCATGCTAATCAAAGTTTGAAAAAAACAAATCCAAGCAACACATGGCTGTCTGACGACCTTTGGCAACTCTTCAAAAGCAGTGAGCAACATTCCAAGGACTGTTTCACAGGGTTTCTTACTGCATGTATCCAAAATCCGTTTCTATATCTATTTTTCCAGAGAATAGGAAACTCGCCATTTCCATTCTATGTTTTACAAATTTGCATGAAATACAAGAGGATATTTCTAGAAAATAGCTCAAATCCTCACATGCAAACATTAAATTCAAGATTCACAGCAACAATTAGTTCATTCATTCAGGATACATTGATTTTCATCAATCTATCAACAAACCAACTGCTACTAACCTGAATTTAATTTGTCTAAACATTATGGATTCATGCAAATTGTTCATTCAAAAAACAGATTTAGACTAAGAAATGGATCTACTCATGCACATCATTCTCAAGGCTTCAGAAACCATAAGAATGAATTCACACGATTCCCAAGCATCTCTACACAGAATCAAACAAGGAGAAGAGCACTCTACCACCAAGTTTGAAAAGCATGCTTCCAACAAGAATTAGTGAATCCAAACCCAATTTCCCTTGAAAAAACAGCACACCATCCGGGATGTGATTCCAAGTGCGTTTCCACTCCAATTTGATGTAGAATTTCTCTCTATCCCATCCAAAACCGCATCTTAGCCGGGCTTTGATACCAATGTAATGACGAATATGTACATATCAACGAAAGTAAGTGTGAAGTGTCTGCTGAGTGGAGTGTACAGTGGGCCCAGATGGAGGCACGTGGCGACTAAATCCAATTTCCCTTGAAAAAACAGCACACCTAAATTTTATTCCACATCGAGGCTTGTTGGTCACTACTCCATATGTCTCAATTAGAGTGTCTGGGTCCTCTCAAGCTTACTAGGCACCAACAAGCCTCGATGTGGAATAAAATTTCGATGTGACCAATAATCTCTAACACTGGAGGGCCGGTCTACCATATTAGGACTATTCCAGGTCCTTAACCAAATATGGTCACATCATCTGAGACTGTGCACATAAAGTTGGCTTGGGCATGGCACTACATGTGTAATTGCGTGGACTACAAAACAAGGTAGTAAACTGGGGAGTCGGAACTTGAATAGAGTTCATTATTCATGCTTGAGCGTTCAACCACGTGGAGTTTAATTCAACTAGACTTTCTTCATCCAGGAGGAAAAATATAACATGCAAAACTTACATCCCCAATACAATTGACCACGTGCGCTATCTCTCTCTCTCTCTCTCTCCCCGCCCCTCCGCGTTCCTGCCTGATATGACAATACGTGTCCGGCGGCCTTGCCCAGTCCTGTTCCTTTTATGCACGAGCTCATCTCTCACTTTCAATCACTTTCCCTTTCTCTCTTTCACTTCTCGCCTCGCCCTCCCTCTACTCTGCTTTATTGTATGGGAAGCAATTAGCGAGGAGCTTACCATGTGAGTTTGCAGCCATCGATCAGACGCACTCAACAACTTTGAGCCTTCAATTTAGCTCCCATCCTGCAGTTCCTTCTTCTTTCTCTTTCGTTAATTCTATCTGCAACCCAAATGCAGAGCAGCAGCAGAGGCAAGAGCATGGAATGGTTGCGCTCCAGAATCGCTACCTCCTTTCAGAAAGCGTGGGAAGTTTGTCTCTTACGTCTTCGATCCCGCAAAGCGAGGTATGTATTTATGTCTATACATGTAAATCTATCCAACAACTAACGGTACTAACCCCCTCGTTTCTTTCGCTTGCGTTAGTAATTCTTCATTCAGTCCTTCCGTACATGAGCGTGAAATTCCAAACAAGCAATAGTCATTATTAGTCACGTGAAATGCGTGATGAATGCAGGGCGGAGCTTTGGCAAGCTGTACGATGACGTGCAGGCTTGCGGATATGAAGACGTACAGGTAATGTGGAGCATGCTGAACCATCAGTCAGAACTAGTAAGTAAGTAGTAAGAAGTAAGATCTAGTGCTTGTAAAGGGGAATGATAGGGCATACATGAAGAAGCAAATCAAAGGGCTCTTGGGCGTTGGCTGCCTATTTTTACCCCTTTATTCCAGATTTTCTGCTATGTGTTATGGTGGAGATTCTGGAAAACATGATCCTAAAGTACAGTCTGATACAAAGGGAGGCGTGAGCCAAAAACCCCTACCCAAAAAGCCGAGGCATTTTGAGGCCTGGTTTCAATTTTTACTGGTTTTTGTTTTCCATCTGCAAGTGGGTTTAAAGTTTCCTTCAGTTTCAAAGCTGTACAGAACACACCTTACATTCAGATCATTGATCAATCATCAGGGGTTTGCTGCACCTGTCAACGAGATGCAACGGTGAACGCAATCCCTTCATAGTTTTGTTGTTCACAGAATGTAGCTCTGTCTTTTCCATTGTCAGCATGAACTCATAGGATATTCAAAGTGTTTATACGTATCAGTCTCACGGAGCTCACACCATATTTCTTTCTTAGCGTACAAGGGTTACAAGTGCACTGCAACATTTCGTATGTTTGTGAATAGTTTTCAACTAAGCGTATACTGTTCTTGTGATCAGAAAATCTATAAGGTTTGCTTGCAATGTTATATATATCACAAGAAACGTTTGCTCGTTTCCTATACCAGAAAAATGTGAAGTTTTATAGTTTCACGAGATTATTGGCACTTATGTAATTTATGTGGATGAATTCCATCTAAGGAAAATCTTTAATTAGCCTACATTTCATGTCATATGACTCTTTTTCTTATATACAAACCATAGAGAAGCCTTACTAACATTTCTGAGTTTTCAAATCGTTCTAGATTAAAACTAATTTGCTTTTTTTTACCGATTTTTAATAAAATGTATTTTGTAATGAATCATATTGATAGTAACTACGATACTACATATTGTAGTTTAGTATTTAGTACAATAGGATTTATTTTGTATGGATCAGTAACCAATTGTTGCCATTTGACAACAGCTTATGGAAATTTTAATAGTTGGTCCTTGTTGTTAAGGAATTGTAAAAAATTATGATCTAATGATGACCTTAAATGTGGGTCTAGGCCAATAGTAGATGACTAGCACGCTGATTGGATCCTTGACACATGATCAACAATATAGTGTTGTTTGCCCTTTCGAATTACAACACGAAAATGAAATTCTGAGAATAGTAGTAACCACCTTGCAATACTACCAATATTGCATGTCTTGTTCACCAAATATAACAAGGGTTGCAATCTGTGTAAAAAGTGAAATGTGTCGCCGTCAAATAATGACGATATTTATTGGTAGAAAAAACCATTGCTAAAGACGAGCAAACCGTATTGGAAAATCTTTTTTGTATAATTTTCCAAGTTGTGTTAAAACTGATCCAATAGCATATTTGGAAGTGTCAGTATGCACATGAAATTTGATAATCCAATTTGGTGCTCATAAAATTGGTGGAGATATCAAGGCATTCTTCAACTTTTCAAATAATTTCAAGGCTTCAATAGTCCAAATTGGGACAATAGTTAATTTCTAGACATGTCATGCTAAATCGGCGAAGAATAAGATAAAGATGCGATAGTAATTCACATGACCCATGAAAATGTAAAGTTTTTAAATCGTGCCTGGTGGAGGCACTACAACATTATGGGGAATTTCTGATTCTATTATTGAGGTTTTTTTTTTTGAAAAAATATCACAAACCTCGGTATATACCATGAAGTATGTCTCAAAAGGAGATCCTTGATATATCCCTCAATAATCGAGGCTTCTTCATCTCATTTCTGCATTGTTTATAGCACGGGGATATCGAGGAACCTCGGTATATCTCTCTAAAAGGCTGTGTTTGACATGTCTTTTCTAAGGGATATTCTTTGGTATATTCCTTTCAAAATGGCATCCTGTTTCGAGGATTATTCCGAGGGTTGAAAAACAAAAAAAATTTAAGGGCAGAATGGAGCCAGTTTACTGGCTCCATTTTGCCCTACAAGTGGACTCCATCCGATCCCAGGAGTCTTTTGCACCATTTCTTATGAAGTTGCTAAGCAATATCATTGGTTCATTATTGTTAATAAAAAAATTTGAAAAATTTATTGGAGTTACATTTTAAGCACTTAAAAATTGATGAAGGAAACTTAAATTCAACGAATATATATTTATACATAAATGTTCCAAATAAAGAGATATGTTACAAATTGGATTATTGAATATACCTAATTATAATTAGATCTTGTTGAGTCGTCCTCGTCCTGGCCATTGACGTCGCAATTGGACTCATGTGACTGCGGTGCGTGGGATTGAGAGTGTGATACCTGCATCCAATGAAGATGATACCTGCATCCAATGAAGATGATTCAGTTATCTGAAAAATGTGATGAGAGTGAAAGTTAGACCACATGAATGTAGTGAAGTTAAAGTATATCTTGAAGCCCTACATACCTCAGATCTAGAATATCCATCTGAATCAAGGCACAAGGAAGACTTGAAGTTTGTGAAGAAAGGATTTCCCGAAGATCAAGATCGTGTCAAACAATACTGGGAGACTGCTAAGAAGCTACATGAGACTTTAGGAACCATCTCACCTGGGCAGTGTTGGCGAAGCTTCTCCCATGGACAACGTTATAACTTTGTCAAATGGCTCCATTCTCTCCTAAAACTAGACTCCATGCAATTGAAGATCCATATATATTGATACATAAATGTTCTAATTACATATATATATCAGAATGAAACGTCTAATTTTTAGATCCAGCCATTAGAGGAGTTCTCAATATCAAAAAGACCCTTTAAGGAATGCCATATAGGATATAGAAAAATATCAAAATAAAAAAAACAATATTGTTTATTTGCTTGCCCCCACCACTCCCGAGGCCTCCCCAACTTCCAATGATCTAACCACAGTGTCTATAGTCACATTTAAGAACTGTAAACAGTTCGCAGTATAACTTGAATAAATCCAAAAAAAATCCCTCCATTGGTTACGAAAAGGGCAATATTTTCACTGGATCTAGAATATGATCGCCATCCCCAAATTTGAATCAGGAAAAATAGCAAAATGTTTACACATGCATTCCTTCCACGAGAATGGAAATATGGGTGTCATCTCCAATTATGAATGCCATCATCACATTGGAATGAAAATATGAGCGCCAACTACTTATTGGAATGAAAAAATGAGCGGCATTTCCAAATTTGAATCACCATACAAGCATGGAGATTGGATTGATCGTACAGAAAATATTGTTGCATCTCTGAGTACTTATTCAAATGAAAAAATCAGATTAAAATAATGATTCATGGGAAAGATTTGAAAGCTTAAGGAATAGTTTCATGTATTCTTTTTCTCGCTCTGAGGACAGAGCCTGTTTAACGGAGGAAGAATGTTACGGCCATATTCGGTTAAGGATCTAGAATAGTCCTAATATGGTAGACCGGCCCTCCAGTGTTCGGGATTATTGGTCATGCCTAGATTTTATTCCACATCGAAGCTTGTTGGTGACTAGTAAGCTTGAGAGGACCCAGACACTCTTATTGAGACATATGGAGTAGAGCATGTACGTGTGACTGATATAGGCAGGAGGTATGCATGAAGAGCTGTGATCTATTTATATTTGACCTGCATGGGGATTGCATGTGTTCATGCATAGGATCCTAATCTCTATATATTGAGGTAGTGATTATTCCGTCGACGACTTGGTCTAGGTTACCTGATGAGCTCTTCTCCTCTTACTGTCACATTGGCATGGCTTGGGGACTAGATCCAGGAGGATTCTCTAGGAGGGATCTAGGATTGGTTGGGTGGTTTTGCTCCATAGTCTCTCTTGTGTTTTCCTATCCTCATCTTAGGGGTTAGTCCCTAGTGGTCATTACAGAAAGAATCAAAGTTAATAGGTGAAGAACGTGCGCATTTGCTATGGATCGACACTATAACTGCTCTATGTTCTGCTATGCATTAAGCTTGTCTTTAAAAGAGCAATCTATCACTTGTAAATCTATAACTAAGTATTGATAGATGATTACAAACAATTAACTATTGCAACCTAATCCGATCTATATTAGATTACCATCGCTTTAAAATTTGATAGCTAAGTACATGGTAGATAGATGTCAACTTTGCGTGTAATAGATGATAGTCGATTTGATTCAAACCTGGGTCAAAATAGAACCAATCTCAATCAATCATGATCTTGGGTCAAAATAGCCACATTATCGATATAGTCCATGGTTGAAATAAGATCAGAGATGGAGATAAATGTAGGGTAGTGGGTCAAATTTTCAATTTTAACCCTAGGGACTGAAATAGACTTTGATTCAACTTGACCTATCGATCAAAATCAATGATCAATTTGATTTGGTATTTAACTCATGTTTCAATCTTCTATCAAAAAATTGTAGATTACAAAATTTGTAAGTTTGTATAGTTTGCAGGAAACACATTAACAAGTGGATTTTCACTTGATCATTGAAATCCAACACTTCACCTTAATTGGTGAAGTAATCTGCTGTCATCATTTTGTCCTACAGAAAATAAGTGAAATTTTCTTGCTCATCACTTTCTCTTTTACATAGTGATATTTGATTTTGATATGCTTACTTTGAGAATGAAATTTTAGATTCAGAGATATTGAAATTGTGTTTTATTGTCATAATAACAAATAGTACGTTGTTGTTGAGCAAGGTTGATATTTATAGGACACTACACCTCTGACAATTGTGATTCTAGATCTAATGAAAAATAGCTCAATTTACATTTTGACATGCCATATTTACCCAACACATTTTTTACATATATTTGTTGAGTGACATAAATCTGCAGAGTTGATCCCTGTGGATCTGAATTCCGAGACAATAATGTTAAATTTGAACAGGTGTCAAACTTGGAATTACACCAAATTTGATGACGTTTTTTTTTAAACTGAGTTTGAACTTAGAAATCGATGAAAAGAAAGGTTTGGGTGGTCGGAAAAAACCTAGCGTCGACATTTTGTGTTATTGGTAGACTAGATCCCTAAACCAAGGCGTGACTCTTATCACTACACCAAAAACAATCCAAACAGACTTCATTCCAAAGACTTCACCACATTTTTGATTAGTCTGCAAATTGCTAGTAAAAGGGGAGCACGATTCACTAGTTTATTTCTCTCTTTAGGAACTGTTGATATATTAGATAGTAATGGGTAGTTCTAACAAACCCACAGTTGGCCACCAAGGTGCAGACTTTATGGTTTGCTTTATATCCTGGCTACAAAATATAAGCTTACTAAATTTAAATAGATAATAAAGTAAAAGAACACAAATAATCTTCACAAAGTATAGAAAAGTTCATTTATCAAGAGTGTTTATTACTTTTTTGGAACATGTGATACAACAAAGAACAAGTATAATGTATCCCGGACAAACAAGCTCGATCCCAACAGATGATAACTTATTGCCTTTACAATATTTTCTCCAAATATCGTGACTCGTAGCTCCAAATTCAATTAACAAAACATTGTAAATAGATTGCTAGGTATAGGCTCAGTCCAACAAGACAATGAAGCATACTTAGCACATTAGTATGATGAATTGTCCACTCCATCTCTAAAGATCCAATATAGTATTATCATAAATACATTTTCCAAAAGAATAACACCAAGGGGTCTCATTTTTCTTCTGCTACAGGGTTAGGAATTTCAAATTTCATCAAACTTTTTCATATCATGTAAACCAGTTGTGCCAAAGGTTCTCTTTGAGTTTTGAGCTTTTACCTAAACCCTAGACACTACTTGACTGGGATGAAGGGCGAGTATGTGCTCAAGATGCTCGCCTTTGTAGTGAAACTGCTCGTCGCCGCAAGGATGAAAGTTTCAACTTTATGATTGAGATGAAGGACGAGCATGTGCTTTATAAAGATGCTCGCCTTTGCCATGAAATTGCTCGCCAAGAAATGCTCGCCAAAAATCATTCCCTAAACAAAATCGACCTTTTTTTAGACTAGACATTACTTGGAATAACCCATCTTTTCTCATTACTTGGACTTGTTTCTCGAGGAGCTACCTCCAAAACTTCCTCCTCAAAAGACAATTGACCATTCTATCTAATTAATACAAGGTCATATGCCGCCAATCCATACTCAATACTGTATCTCTTTTGAAGAATCCAAAAAGATACTTAGAATTCCAAAAGTGAAATGCCATGTTTTCACTGAAGTCTATGAAATATATGAAAACAAGTATATCCCATTTGCATGAACTAGCACTAATTACTAGCAAGACATAATCAGACTCATAGGCCTCTATGTGAGAAAATGACTTATAATAAGCATTACATGCTTAAACATTATTGGCGGGTGGTGGAGGATTTGGAGATGAAAGGGGTTGGAAAAGTTTGGGTGGAAGGCGAGTAGAATGGATGAGCAAGAAGGATTCCTGGGGAGTGGAAGGCGTATGAAGGGAGGATGGTGGGGGGGGGGGGGGGGGGGGGGGGGGGGGGAGAAATAGTAGAATGTGGGGGAGAGAGTGAATGAGACTGATGGGTAGTCCCTCCTTGACCCTGGTTATGGGGATCTGCCCCATCCTGTGCACTAGCCGCTTGGGCTTGATTGGCCGGTGATGCTGCAACTATGGAAGTGTCAAAAAATGTTGGACCTGTGTCACTCTCATCTTGATCATCCTTTCGTGGTTAAGTGTCGTGGAATTGTGGATGTTGAGAAGAATCAAGAGGGGAATAGTCTGCCACTTTGTCAATTCTACCTGCAGGCATTGGATTTGAGCGTTGAGTGCAGTCATTTGTGAAGATGTACTTTGAAGTAGCTATTGCACTTCTGCCTCTGAACTGCTTTTAATTTTTGGCCCAAGTTCTGGTATGCAGAAAATGAGATTACTATGCCCTCAGGGATATGGATTGGAGCAAATCGCTGAAAGTCAATCTGCGTGAGTTGATCCATCATAGTAGCACGTAATTCGTTATTTGATGCGATTTCTGCATCCAAGAGATTTTGAAGATGACTTAGTTGGTTGTCCTTGTGACTGGCCTCTATCTGCAGCTTCTCCAGTTGAGTCTGCATTTCAGACATCTAACTGAATGTCAATTGCTCATCTCAACGTGCTCGTTCTGCCTGGTCCTCAGCTTGCTGGATGGCTGCTTGCGCATCATGGGGTTGTTGCTACAAATAAATGTTTTCCTGGATGGAATTGCCCAGTGGGTCTGATAGTTTGCTATGGACTGGGCGAAATACTTCTGGCATCATGATTCGCCCAGATAGCCTTTTGCACAGAAGGGGGGATATCGTCCCAAGGACCAATATTAGGAAGTGGCTCAACGACATCGAAATAATGTTGGGATGTAGCAGTGAAAGATGGATATAGGGTTCTGTGTATGTGGAAGACCTTGGTTAGGAATAGGACGACATGGATAATGGGAATTGTGTGGCAGTTAGAGGAGGAGATGTAGGCGCGTAAGAGGGAGGGGAGGAAGTAGAAAAGATGGAGGTTTGAAGGAGTTGAGCGGTGAATGAGTCAGAATCAAAATTAAAGGCAGATGAGGTAGAAGGAGTGGTGGTGATAAGAGGGGATAGGGATTGAGGCATAGGGGATGGTAACAAAATAGGAATATAAGGTCGGGTGGTGGAGGTTGTGAGAGAAACTGGTGGGGGTGTAAGGACCGCAGTGGTAATTACTTGAGCTCCATCGTAGGAGAATCCTTGATCCGGCTGGGTAACAAAGAGCTGTGGCAATGTGATAATAGGAGGGACAGCTATGTTGGTAATGATCGCCTCTAGCTGTGCTGAATATCAGGCCACCATGGTGAGATCAAAGGTGCCGGGAGTACTGTCATCATAGCCATCGTTTCCTGAATCTTGAGCTTCCCCTTGTCGTCGGCTATTACATCAGCCTGCGGTGTGTCCGTGTTTGTTATACCTGCTCCCTGAGCTTGTGAGGCCCTTCTAACCTTTCGTTGGCGGGTGGATCTAGTCATGGATTCGCCTGGAGGGAGGATCCTCTTGAATGGCTGTGCACGCATAGTGGTTTGATGCGACACGTCTAGATACTTTGCCGTGATTTGAAGGATTCTTTATAGGCATTGAGGCCTTAGCCGCTGAGTCAAGATCATATCGAGGGTCTGTCCCACTTTAGTAACTACCTTGCGGGCTATCAGTGTTGTGTGGAATTTCTTTTGTCTGTCCAATTGTAATGTTGTTGCCCCATTGTGAAGGATAAGGCAAATAGGTCGCTTAGAGGTATTCGGTCCATTCGGGGGTTCAACACTTCAATAAGCAGGTGCACAAGCTCTGCTGCTTCTCTGAGCTTCTTGTCTTGGATACACTTGATAGCGTATCCATCGTTGGTGTAGAGTGTGGTGGACCCATCTTCGACAAGGAGGTGCTTCAGATAATTGTGTGTAGAACAACTGATCAGACAGATCTTGATTCCACTAACAAAGTGCACAGTTTACTTGACAAAGGATGAGAAAGAAACGAACGCAAACTCGAAACATTTTTAATCGTGATCAACCTTGAAGGATTCGTGAAACAGTTTCTTGTAGAAGCTCGTGGCTTTCTTGTTGAAGCTCGAAAGATTCGCGAACAGAATCTTGTCGTGAAATATTCTGTTTCTTGTTCAAAACTTAGATGTTGCAAAATTGTCGCAAAATCTTCTGGACTATTCTTGAAGCTCACCTGTCGCGAAACGGTCGCAAACAGTTCGTAAAATATTCTAGATTTCTTCTTCAAACTCAAGAATTGTTGTTTGTAACGAACAATTCGTGAAAGACAAAAATCTCGCAAAGAGACAAGTGTCGCGAATAATTTGCGAAACACGAAACTGAGACGAAGAGATGGACTGTCGCGAATAATTTGCGAACAGAATTTATTCGACCCTGGAAAAAGAGCATCTATTTGAATATCAATCATCATAAACGGTCAGATATCTACTGTTACAGCATGAAAAGGCCAAAAGACCTGTCTTGTAGCAATATAAATACATGTGTACTACTCGTTGTAACTAACTCACTAAATCGGAGACACAACAACGAGATAAGACAGCAAGAGATGTATATTGATGAGTCAGATTTAGAATTATAAATTCTTTTTTGATCAATAGTTTTTAATTGTCTAAAAATTGTCTTAAGTTGTCTCTTATTCCGTATATTATTTCTGCACGCATATTCAATCAGAGCAAATATTGTTCTATTAGTACATAGATCAAATACAGACCCGATTGAAGACACTGATATTAGTTTGATTTATTCAAACTTTCATCGTGTTCTCTATGAAAGAATAATTACTATTTTTTCTACAGTGGTATCAGAGCATACAGAATTAAATCTGATACAGTGGTATCAGGGCATACAAAATTATATCTGATACAGTGGTATCAGAGCTTACAGAGTCGATACAGTAGTCTTCGCACCTCTCTCAACATTCTTCATACATCCATCAGCAAGCTGCTATTTGGAGGTTATTCAGAAATAGAAGATGTCATCGATCATCAATATTCAGACTAACATCACTACAACTTGGACCCAGAAGGTTCAAACTACTTGATTTGAAAATTAAAGACTTCACTCTTATTGAAAAGCGAAGGTCTATGGCAATGGGTAGAACCAATAAAGGAGAAGCCAGTAGCTACTCCTAGCAAAGAACTTCGAGAATGGAGTTTAAAAAATGACAAAGTTATAGCAATTATTGCGTCTTCAATGCATGACAATATAATGCTAGATCTTACATAAATTTCAAACGTAAAGGATTTATGGGAAGAATTGCAAACCAAGAATGAGACTCGATCTCGTAATCAGATCATATTTTTGGAAGACCAATTAACTTACCTACAGTGAGATAGCAAAGACCTGACCACATCCGTACGAAAGATTAAAGACTTGTTTATTTCCTTGCAAAATTCTAGCGCAAGAAATGCAATTTCAAAGGAAAAATATCTTAGTTATTTTCTTCGAGCCCTACCCAGGTCATTCCACACAACTTGAACCTTTTTGGCGAAAGATGCTACAATGACACTTCAAAAGGCAATAAATGGAGTTAAAGAGGAAGTAGAAGCTTGTGAACGTTATGACGACAATGGTGATTCTGAAAATGCTTTATTTACTCAGAAAAACAAATCTTCTAAGAAGTTTAAGTTTAAGAGGGAGTCATCCAAAAAGAATGAGTCTAAGACTAATGAACAACAATTTGGAAAACAACAGAAAATTTTTGGTGATAAGAAAATCTGCAACAGATGTAGAAGATCAGGTTACACAGAGGAAAAGTGCTGGTTAAATCCAAAGATTGAATGCATTCATTGTCATAAACGGGGTCATGTAGTAGTAGACTGTTATCAGAATCCCAGAAACAAAAGGGAGTAGAATCGTAGCAAACCTTCAGAATTCAAACTATGTCAAAGACAAAGCAGAATGCTCCAGAGCAGCAGAAGATAGGACAACAAGGAACTCAGCAACTTATGTTAGTGCTGACCTATGTTTTTCATCTAATTCAATTTGAGAAGTAGAACTTGATTCGGGAGCCACCCTCAAAACGAATATTGTCTGTTCAAGGAAGATATTGATAACCTAGTTGCTAAAGGCAACAGGGAAGGAAATTCATATCACTTGAACATTCAAACTAGAATCGAACAAGTCAATTAAACTCAGGAATCAACAGATATGCTGTGGCACAAGAGGCTATGTCACATGTACATGGAAGCCTTGTACCAAGCCAACAAAAGTCAGAGAATTCAAGGAGTCAAAATCAAAAGAAGAGATATTTGAACTACTTGTGAATCCTGTCTTAAAGGCAAGATGACTAGAACACCTTTCAGTAAGGATGTTTATAAAGCAACTAAGGTACTTGAAATCGTTAAAAATTTGTAAAACATATCTATCTTATGTTTGTTGATATCTGGGGGCCCTACCCATGTAAATTGATTGTACATATCCAAGGTGTGTGAATTGAGCACATATCCTTGAAGAGGAGGGTGAGTTTGGGTTAGGTAGTTCAAGTTCCAATGTCATGCATAAAGTCTAGTTGGTCTAGTATGGCATGCAATAGTGTTGACAATGTCTAGATTGACATGCATGTAAAATTTCACATGGAATTGGTCAAATATGACCTTACTGAAACTCGAGCGACAATAAATGCATCATGTCATAAGTTTACATTGTGACATGCAAATACTCTAGTGGACACATGCATGTCGTTTTGTACATGTCTAGTTGAGAAATTGACATTTGGAGAAAATAGGTGCATGCTAGGTGCAATCTATGCATGCAAGCAGTTAGGTGTCAAGATAATAGTAGTTTGCACTTGAATAGGTGTAGAGAATGCATTGAATGCTAGTAGTACCATGAATTTTGGCTCTCCTATATATGTACATATGATTCTCATTCATTTCTAATGATGAATCAAGGTTTGGTAATGCCATAATGTCAAATTTGGATCACATACTATTTTGCTTGTAATTGTACTCTCTCTCTAGTTCGAATTTTGTGTCTTCTTCATACATGATCCTGCTTGTGTACTTTCCCTATTTGTGAGAAATTGATGTAGCTTTGATCTGTAGCATTCTAGATTGTGTTCTAGCCATAGATCTGTTGGTAGATTGCAAGATTGCTCTACAAGTGATCTGTGTGCCACGACAAAGCATGGTAAAGTTCATTCACACTTTTTGTGTGGTTCCCCACGCGTGTGAATTTGCTGGATTTTCATCATGGTATCAGAGCCATACCATACTTTGAATGCTACTAACATCAGGTGTTTGAAGAATTTTGTGACAATTCAAGCTAGGAACTATTTAGAAGTGTTTTGCTATCTATTCTTGAACAATTTTTTGATGAATGAGGTTAACTCTGATATTTTCAGTCCAGAACAGAGAATGTATGGAATTCTGACTTTTCACACATGTGAAAACCAGAATACATCATTTGACTCTATCTCCTTTATGTTAGATCCAAAGGTATTGACATTATAGCTTGTTTTAAAGCTAGAAGAGCCCTCTTTCCATTGCAATTGGTCTCAATTCATTTTGATGACCCTAGTAGGAGTTATAAGCTCTTAAATAATGGTAGGGAGAGACCCAAAACCTGAGTGGACACTTTTTGATTTGAATATATTGCATGCATGATTCATCATTCATAGTTTTTGGTAATCAATCTAAGATAGAATTGGATAAGACAAGCTTCTGTTGATAGTCACATCATTTCACACAAAGGGTTGTTTGAGTTGAATGTGTGTTTCTAAAGAGTTTTTCATTCATTTGAATCTTGTGGGAAAATTTGACATCAGAATTGTAAGTGCTTCATCAGAAGATAGAGGCTAGATCCAAATTCAAAGTGATTGATTTTCTGTTGTGAGCAAGGACTCACATAACTGTTGTAAGTTTTTCCATAGGATTTGGTAGAAGACCCAATTGTTTTTTGGTTCCTATTGTAAGAGAGAACCAACACATTCAAATCCATTTTTGTGCATATCAATTCAACAAACTCGAGATCTAGACAAAAATTTGAGTGACGTAACGCATTGTCTCATACAATTTGAGTGTATTTGAGTCAATAGTGTTGTCTTTAAGCATTCCACATGTGCCAAAAGAAGAAGGAACCAAAATTTGTCTATACTCAAATTCACTTTGAGAGGTTGATCTAGTTTGTCTGTTTTGGTAGAATATTTGAGACCTATCTCAAATTCAGTTGTAAGATTTCACATAGGATTTGGTAGTTCACCCTTTGAAAATTCCTATTGTGAGAAGTATAACAACATGTAGTTTGTTTGGAACAAGCTCAAACACATTTTTGTCCATTTACAAGAAGTCTTCACATACATGGCATCTGTAGGAGATTTTCTCTTTAAAGCTAGTGAGAGACTAGATACCTTCAACTATTCAATTTGGAAGGATAGGATAGAATCTTTGTTGGTTCTATATGGTGTAATAGACATAGTATTAGGAATTGAAGTTGAACCTAGAGCTTATGATGAGGCTCAGAGATTCAAGAAGAGAGCAAGGATTGCTCTTCATATCATCGAATCGAACATCTCTGATGAGATTTTGAGAGAAATAAGTTCATGTACCTCAGCCAAGCAGACTTGGGAAACTCTTAAGAACATTTTTGAAGCAAAGATCACATCAAGACTTCTTACTCTTAGAAATCAGATCTTTTCTAGTTTTCAAAGAGTTGATGAAAGTGCCTCAAGTTTTGTAATGAGAGTTAAAGATCTTCACAGAGAGATAGCATGCATAGGAGATACTCTAGAGAATAGTCAACTTGTTCAAGTTGTCCTTAATGGAATTAGAGAAGAGTATGCAAATGTTGTGCAAACTTATGCTATCAAGGAGGAGCTACCATCTATGGAGGCTCTACATGATATTCTTACTGCAGAAGAGTGCACAGGCAAAAGAACAAGTTGTCGAAGATCCACACACTTTCAAGGAAGGATGGCGGTTGTGGACAAGCTCACTTTGCCAAGTTTAAGTCAAGAAGGAGGAGCAAGAACAAATTTTTTCAAGCCTTCACCAAGAACAAATCAAAGGACAAAGACAAATGAGGAGTAGAAGATGATTCAACTCATTCTTCTATCTTCAAGAAGAAGACTCAAGAAGATCAAGCCAATTTTATCATAGAAGACTCGCATGCAAGTTGTGGAGAGGCATCTCTCATGATGTCCAGTTTCTTCTCTTTACCCTTTAATGATGTATGTTGGTATATTGATAGTAGTGCATCATCAAACATGAGTTGCACTAAGAGTTCGTTTGTTTCTCTAGAACCTTTTCAAGAACTTAAAAATTCGACATACACAGCTGTTGGTGATGCATGTTCAATTGAAGGAGTTGGAATTTGTTCCTTAAATCTTGCATCTTCTATGAGTTTATCACTTTCCAATGTACTTTATGTTCCTAATCTCACAAAGAATGTGATTAATGTTGGAAAGCTATTTGATGATGCTTTTGAAGTGGAATTTAATGTCAATAATTGTTTCATAAAGAAAGTGATGAGATCCTAGCAAGTGGATCTAGATATGGAGGCATTTTCAAGTTAGATTTACAAGAGAATGCAAGTACTTGTGATTTTGCATGGTGACTTGTGTTTCCAAGGAGGAAGTATGGCATAGGAGGTTGCATGTTTCCAATTTCATTTCTATGTCTTCAATAGTCAAGGAGATCAAGCTAAGATTGGCTTATTTTATGGTAAAATCACATATGGATCCATATTTGATGTCTTCTACCAAGACAAAACATCCTATGGAGTTGGAACACTCGGATGTTGACCTTTCTTCATCTATAAGCAAGGAAGTTGCTTCTTGCTTTTCTACTCTTGCTGATGGTTTCAACCAATGGCTATATCTTGTCTCTTCAAGTTTCATGATGCATGTGTATTTTCCATTATGCAAAGCTTTTTGGAGTTATGGAGCTATTGGAAGGATTGCACTATATGGAGTCTTGTTCAACTATAAGCCTAAGATTGTGTACCTTAGTGTTTGTCAAGATTATTGCTTTGCATGTGTTTTCTTGGAAGGAAAGAAGGATGGAGATTCAAGTCTATGGATCATGGTTGGATGCTTATCCACCAAGGAAGGCTACAAAGCCTTTACACTCTCTATCTCAAAGGTGTTTGAGCATGGAGATATTGTTTTTGAAGATCTATTTTCTATCTTGGAAGAGGCCAAGAGCACAATGTCTCTAATTGCATCAAAAGTTCATTCTATGGAAAAAACCCAACTTATTATGGGGTCGAGGTGTGAGGAGAGTATCCTCAACAAGAATATCCAAGAAGATCTTCATTGTACAAGGCCAAGTCCTTGTGGTTCTTATTTCATGAAAAAGAAAGGATAAGTGAAGGTGGTATTCATTCTATTCTACTCACTTGTGGTTCTCTTTCTTTGATTGATGATATATCTTGCTTAGTTGAGATTTGCTTATCTCAAAGATCAAGTAAGACTATTCTAGTTCTGAATGAAGTCTTTAGTTTGGAATTGATTCTTGTCATTGGTGACTTGATTATGTTTCCAAAACATCTAGAAAGCAAGATATTGTATCATCATTTGTATGCTCTTAAATTGAGTAAGAGCAAGGATGGGTTTAGTACTCATAGTTTTTAAAAAAGGAGTTTTTTCATGTTTTGAGGCATATTGTGAACTTCTTTTGAGAGAAAGTGAAACATCCATTGAGGACACTTACATCCTTAAGAAAGTATTTAGCCTCAATTTGATCAAGTTTGAATATAATTTCAAGATTAGATCCATTTTGGATAGAGTTCATAAAGTTTGGACTAATAAAGCTAGTGTGCTTAATCTTGAATATTGCTCATGGTATAATCTTGATCTATATGGTCCTTGTGACCATGAGGAGGCAAGGAAGCCTCAATTTTTTTAGATTGTTATGCAGCCATCTTCATGCATGTGGAGTTCTCATGTCCAAGAACTGGATCAAGCATGGAGGAGGCATATCAACATAGTGGCAGATTGGTGGAAAAGTTTTCAGAGGCATTCGGAAAAGATTTCTATCAAAGAGATCTTATTGTGGATTTGGTAAGCGTGCTGCTATGATGGATTCTTTGGATCTTCACTTCAGATGCAACACAAAGAATCCACACACACAAAGGATCTTCATCAACATCAGATAGATATATTTTAAGGAGGAGTGTTAAAAAAATTGTAAAACATATCTATCTTATGTTTGTTGATATTTGGGGGTCCAACCCATGTAAATTGATTGTACATATCCAAGGTGTGTGAATTGAGCACATATCCTTGTAGAATAGGGTGATTTCGGGTTAGGTAGATCAAGTTCCAATGTCATGCATAAAGTCTAGTTGGTCTAGTATGACATGCAACAGTGTTGACAGTGTCTAAATTGACATGCATGTACAATTTCACATGGAATTGGTCAAATATGACCTTGTAGAAACTCGAGCCACAATAAATGCATTATGTCCTAAGTTTACATTGTGACATGCAAATACTCTAGTGGACACATGCATGTACTTTTGTACATGTCTAGTTGAGAAATTGACATTTGGATAAAGTAGGTGCATGTTAGGTGCAATCTGTGCATGCAAGCAGTTAGGTGTCAAGATAATAGTAGTTTGCACTTGAATAGGTGTAGAGAATGCATTGAATGCTAGTAGTACCATGAATTTTGGCTCTCCTATATATGTACATATGATTCTCATTCATTTCTAATGATGATAAATCAAGGTTTGGTAATGCCATAATGTCAAATTTGGATCACATACTATTTTGCTTGTAATTGTTCTCTCTCTCTAACTCGAATTTTGTGTCTTCTTCATACATGTTCTTGCTTGTGTACTTTCTCTATTTGTGAGAAATTGATGTAGCTTTGATCTGTAGCATTCTAGATTGTGTTCTAGCCATAGATCTGTTGGTAGATTGCAGGATTGCTCTACAGGTGATCTATGTGCCACCACAAAGCATGATAAAGATCATTCACACTTTTTGCGTGGTTCCCCACACGTGTGAATTTGCTGGATTTTTCATCATTGTGCATTCAGATATTTGTGGACCATTCAAAGTATTGTCATTGATGCAAAATACTTCATTACGTTTATTGATGACTTCAGCAAGTTCGCTGTAGTATACTTTATACGTACTAAATCTGAAGCTTTTGAGAAATTCGTTGAGTATACAAATTGGGCTAAGAAGCAGACATGCACTAAGTTGAAGCAGATTCGCACAGATCGTGGAGGTGAGTACATTTCCAACGAATTCAAGGCTTATTGTTCTGAGGTATTATGCACACGAAGACTGCATCTTACACACCTCAACACAATGGAATAGCTGAACAAAGGAATCATACACTTATGGAAGATGCAAGGTGTATGATGGCTCATGCAAGAAATAGTTGTGGGCAAAATCAGTGGCCAAATTATCTTTAGAATCGTATTTTGAAATCTCGAATATTGGCTAAAACTCCTCATGAGATATGGTAGAAGTCAAAGCCAAATCTTGCACATGTTCAGACATTTGAATGTGCAGTGTATATGCACATACCAGATAAGCCAAGAAAGAAACTCGATAAAAAGACAGAACAAGGTTTTCTGGTAGGATTTGAGTTACATTCGTCATATTATCGTGTCTATGTACTAGGCACTGGCAAGATAAATCTTGTTCGAGATGTCAAATTTGATGAGTCAAAATACATAGCAGACAATGATTTAGTCGGCTATGAGATTCTCAAAAACTATTATGAGCTACCAACGACGACAGAAGAAAAACAAACAGAAGATAAAAGAGAATTACCAGATTCAGAGGGAGATCAAGAACGAGTGCCAGACAGACTTGAATCACTAGCTTGAATTCCAGCAGAATCGAACTCTAAACCACTTGTGAGAAGATCTGACAGACAACGAAAACCACCAGAAAGGTGTGGTTAGGATGTTTTTAATATAGCCATCAAATTTTGTGGATTCTCTGACCAACTTCAAACATTCGAGGTAGTTGTCGATGGACCAGATAAAGATCGATGGATTCAAGCAATGGAGGACGAAACGTCATCCGTGTATAAGAACAATGTATGGAAACTTGCACCTATTCCTGATGGGAGGAAAACAGTCAAATGCAAGTGGATCTACAAGATCAAAACAGATCCTGATGGAGAGAACATCAGATACAAGGCAAGGTTGGTTGTTAAAGGTTTTTCACAGAAGTATGGAATCGACTACACTAATATTTTCTCACCGATAGTCAAACATACATCAATTTGCTTGTTATTCGCATATGCAGTGGCTCATGATCTAAAAATCCATATTGTGGATGAGAAGACAACTTTCTTGCGCGTAGAATTGGAAGAAGACTTATTCATGGATCAACCACTTGGTTTTGTAAACCAAGAATATTCAAAATATGGATGTCACATGAATAAAAGCATCTATGGTCTGACATAAGCAACTAGACAATGGTATAGAAAGAAGGACGAAGCACTACGTTCCTTAGGCTTCGAACCTCTATTCGCTGAATCGAATGTCTATATCAAAATGAAATAATTATTCTAGTTGTTTATGGTGATGACACGCTTATCTTCTCAAGAAGAGATAAGTTAATTTCAGATGTCAAAAGAGACATTTCTAAAATATTTGAGATTGCTGACCTAGGTAAAGCTAAAATCTATCTAAGCTTACAGATCGTGAGAGACTTTAAAGGTGGTAAGTTGTATCTTCACCAACAAAAGTAACTCAAAAGATCATTGAAGACTTCAACATGTTCGAATGCAAAGGTGTGCATACTCCCATGATACTTGGAACAATACTGAACAAGGCAGATTGTCCGCAGACTCTCGAAGAAGAGGAACGAATGGCCAAAACACCCTATCGTAGGTTGATTGGAGCATTATTATATCTAGTAGACAACACCAAACTTGATATAGCATTTGCAATATATAGACTGAGCCAATATAATCAGAACCCAAGATCGTTGCATTGGAAGTTGTCAAAGAGAGTACTACAATATCTCCAAGAAACGAGAGACTATGGACTATGTTATTCGAAGGAAGCTGGATTTTATATCGAATCTTACAGTGACGCAAGTTGGGCATCCATGAAGGATGACAACAAAAGTATTTCAGGAAGTTGTACTCTAGTATCTGGCGTAGTCGTACTCTGGATAAGCAAGAAGCAAACAGCAGTAGCTCAATCTTCCTGTGAAGCGGAATATGTAGCAGCAGCCAAGATGGCAAACGAGTTGATCTGGATCAAACAGATGTTGGAAGGATTTGATGAATCTATTTCTAAACCTTATGTCTTGTTAATGGATAACACTTAAGCAATCTATCTTACGAAAGATCCTGTATTTCACTCAAAATTGAAGCACATAGCTATCAAGTATCATGTAATTCGAGACTTAGTCGAGAAGAAGATACTGAAGATAGTCTTCATACCTACAGAGGAAATGACAGCTGATATATTTATGAAGCCACTCAATAAGGCTTTGTTCGAGAAGCAGCGAAGAAGATTGGGGTTAATCCAACTACCCACTTTGAGAGGGAGCTGTAAACAACTGATCAAACAGATCTTGATTCTACTAACAAAGTGCGCAGTTTACTTGACAAAGCATGAGAAAGAAACGAACGCAAACTCAAAACATTTTTATTCATGATCAATCTCGAAGAATTCATGCAATTTGTCTTGCAGTCAACTCGAAAGATTCGTGAAACAGTTTCTTGTAGAAGCTCATGGCTTTCTTGCTGAAGCTCAATAGATTTACGAACAGAATCTTGTCCTGAAATATTCTGTTTCTTGTTCAAAACTCAGATGTCGCAAAATTGTCGCAAACAATTCGTGAAATCTTCTGGACTATTCTTCAAGCTCACCTGTTGCGAACAGTTCACAAAATATTCTAGATTTCTTCTTCAAACTCGAGAATTGTCATCTGTCGTGAAAAATTCGCGAAAGACGAAAATGTCGCGAAGAGACAAGTGTTGCAAATAATTCGCAAAACACGAAGCTGAGACAAAGAGATGGATTGTCACGAATAATTCACGAACAGAATTTATTCGACCATGGAAACAGAGCATCTATTTGAATATCAATCGTCGTAAACGGTTAGATATCTACTATTACAGCATTAAAAGGCCAAAAGACCTGTCCTGTAGCAATATAAATACATGTGCACTACTCATTATAACTAACTAAATCAGAGACACAACAACGAGATAAGATAGCAAAAGATGTATATTGATGAGTCAAATTCAAAATTATAAATTCGTTTTTGATCAATAGTTTCTAATTGTCTAAGTTGTCTCTTATTTCGCATATTATTTCTGCACGCATATTTAATCAGAGCAAATACCGTTCTATTAGTACATAGATCAGATACAAACCCGATTGAAGACACTGATATAGTTTGATTTATTCAAACTTTCATCATGTTCTCTATGGAAGAATAATCAATATTTTTTTTACATTGTGATCGTATGTTGTGCCCTTCCCATGAATGAGTTCACCGTTGTTAGGAAAGCCCAGTGATTGGATGATGAAAATATCCATTTGTATAATGTCCTCATGAGGCCCTGAGGGAATCCTGAATGTTTCAGTTGCCACGCTAAACATGGAATATGCCGCACGCACTGCACTTTCCCACTGAATACCAGTACAGACTGGGAGGCGTATGTTCAATTTGGCCAGGAAGGGATGAGTGAAAGCAATTTTGGCCTCTAGTTCTGGAATAGTAACAAAGTGTATTTCAGAAGTATACTTGCGTACTTGAGGGCGTGATAAGACAGGTTTATGCTCCGTATGTGATGCCATAATGAGGTGGTGGGAAAGTACGCAGAGGATGAGCTTGTGCAAGCACGCTGGGGAGAGCAAAAAGGAAATGAAAGCAGAAAATCAGGCTAAATTTTGCAGAAAATTTCAGCATAGTCTCCCCAGTGAACTCATCTAATGAACTCACACAAGGGGTGGGGTCCTCTTTATATAAAGGTTTTTGGTCAAAATTTTTGGAAGTAGCCCACCTGTCAAAGAAATCGCCAAACTTATTCTAAGACATTTTGGATTGCTCATGAATTCTGATGACATGGCAAAATGACTGTGCAAATTCTTGCAAGTTGTAACAACACTTTTTGACTTGAAATTCACTTGAATTTGATTTTGACAAAATTAGCAAGCCATCAAGAATTATCGAAGCTATTTTTAGCATTTTTTTTTACTGTGGGCGAGTGCTTGAGTGGATGTGCAAATCTTGTCTTACTGTTTTTCAGGCTGTGCGAGTTTTGTGCTTGGATTTTTTATGTTTTTCTATACTAATTTTTGGAAAGTGTCTGAACAAATTCGCACATGGGTCAGATAATATTTGATTGGTCTAAAAAGGTCCATTGCAGTACTGGCAAATTTTGGTTGAAGCAAAATTCACAGTTTTTAATGTATTTTGTCAAGATCTGATGAATTTTCACTCTAATCACAGTGTTGACCTGGTTTCTGATTAGACAAAACTCGCCCTAGTGATAGATGTGTTCTAAATGATGAGGAGAAGGCTGACGAATTCTATTTGAGATTTTCTGATGCTATTGATGTAGTTTCTTAGCACTTGATTCATTTTTCTAGAATATTGAAAACTCTGATTGAGAGAGATCTGGAAACTAATTGCTGGATGGAGATCTAGAAAATGGAGATTGATCAAGATAGATTTGGACTTGTTTGATAGATCTAAAGTGAGTAGAGTTCGGATCAAGATAGATTGTGCATTCATTTTATCTAGTTGACTGATCCCTAACGTGCAAACAATGAAATTGGATCTAGAAGGAAATAGATGAAAAACAAATAAAGCAAAAAATACACACAGAACGACAAGGGGACGAGTACATGCAAGCAACACATAGAATGACAAATATGATCAGTACATTTCAAGATAGGAGTGCTCATGATACTGTCTAAGTCGACTCCCATTCACTACAGAATCTAAGGGGATTCCATCAAGTGTTTTAAGGCGGGCATAACTTGACGAAAAGATCTGGTCAATCAATTATGGCCCTTGCCCCGTGAATTTCAACTTCCCCTTATGTGCCTTAGCTTGGTACAAGAGGACTTTATCTCCTTCTTTAAACTCCTTGAGCTTAATCAAATGATCATGCCAATCCTTTTGTCTACGCTTGTGAACCTGTTGTGCATGGACACTAATGGTATGAGTTTCACAAAGCTTTTCAAGATGAAACATGCGATTGGCTAAGATTTGTTTGGTATCCAATTGCTAATCATAGGCAAGGTGTAAGGATGGAACATAAAATTCAACTGACATTATTGCTTCCTGGCCATAAGTCAACTGAAAAGGGGTAGATCCAGTAGATTTCTTAGGGGTGGTGCGATAAGCCCAAAGTGCAGCTTGCAACTTCAGTTCCCAATCAGACCTACTGTCTTAGTGAGGATGTCATATAGGATCTTGTTCATTGACTCAGCTTGGCCATTGCATCGCGGGTAATAGGGGGCACTTTTCCTATGGACCACTAAAAAGGTGGATAGTAAGTGTTTGATCACATCATTTAAGAAATGTGTTTCCCTATCGCTAACGATCTCTAATGGGCACCCAAAACTTACTATAACCTGCTCATAAAGGAATTTAGCAGTGGATTTTGCATCGGCAGATTTAACAGCATGAGCTTCGGCCCATTTGGTACAATAGTCGGTGGCTACTATAATGTATCGAGATTGGGTGAATCTAGCAGTCGGGCTAATCGGTCTCACATAGTTGATTCCTCATTTGAAAAACGCTTGGTTTGACAAGATGGGAGTTAATGGCATGAAATCCTTGAATTGGGGTCGTTTTGCACATTGACAAACATTGCATGCCATTAAAAATTGATGCGTATCCTTAAATAAGGTTGGCCACTAGAATCCGTCCAACAATATTTTTTGCAATGTCGTCTCAGATGAGAAATGTCCACCGTCGCTTCCTTCATGAGTTAGGAAAATGATGGGTATAGTTTCTCCTTCTGTGAGGCACCGATGAATAATTCCATCCGTCCCTTTTTTATAGAGTTGTCCAGCAATGAGAGTGAAGGGAGCGGATTTGTAAATCAATGCTCGCTGGGCAGATTTAGATAAATTCGGATCAATTTGGCCAATAATGAGGTACCCAGTGATTTCATGGGCCCAAACTGGGGTGTAATCTACTTGAAACAAGATAGCATCAAGAAGGTTGTCATTAACACCTTCTGTTGGTTTGTTGGTGCTAGGAATTCGTGAAAGATGATCAACTAAAAAATGTTGGGAACCCCTTCTAACAACAACTTGAAATTCAAATTCTCGAAGTAATAACAACTAGTGTGCTATTCATCCAGTTGTGCATGTCTTGTTCAAAAGATATAATGACACCTGATGATCGGTGTAAAATGCAAAGGGTTTTCCTAAAAGATAATGACAAAATTTTTGAACCTCATAGACCATAGCAAGTGCTTCCCTCTCGGTAGTGGTATAATTCATCTCGACTGGAATTAGTTGTCAACTCAAGAATCGGAAAGGGTAATCCTTGGAATCCTCACCAGGTTGCGTCAGAACAGCGCCTATGGCGTACTTAGAAGCATTCGTGTGCACATTGAATTCCTTGGAATAATCTGGTGCTCGCAAAATGGGGGCACTGGCTAAGGCATGTTTGAGGTCCTTAAATGCATGGACATGTTCTTCTACCCATTTAGGATCTATGGTTAACTGGTACATCCAGCATGCTTTCCCTGCAAAGTCATGTACGTGACAGCGATAATAGTTTGCATGACACCTAAAGACCTGGACCTCATGCACAGTTCTAGGGATGGGCATCTCTATAATGAATTTTACCTTTTCAGGATCAGTAGCAATTCCATTCCGGGATATGATGTGTCCTAGGACAACACCATGGGTTTAGGGAGATACCATACCTCTGGCACTGAATGCATATATTCTCAAGTATGACTAAATATCTAGATGCTTCAGAGTGGATTCTTAGATCATCTAGGTAGACTTCTAGCGTATTGCCTATCAGGTCCGAAAAGACTACTTGCATGATGCGTTGGAAGGTGACAAAATTTCCAGAATTCACACGTGTGGGGAATGTCCACAAGTATGATTGATCTTAATTAAGCTTTGTGATTAGCACAGTAACCTAGATTGTTTAGCAAGATCTAGTTCAGAAGAAATGGCTTTACTACAATCTAGCATGCTAAGCATCAGATTATGATAGCAATGAATCAAAGAATGAACATTCCTAGATGGACTGGGAGAGAATACTGATGAGCCGCTAAATCTCTACATGGATAATACGTCTACTATACATCTGACAAAAAATCTCGTGTTTCATTCCAACACGAAACACATGCGATTAAGTATCACTTAATCAAGGATTTGGTTGAGAGAGACAAGTCGAAGACTATGTTCATTCCAACTAAGCATATGGTAGCCGACATATTCACAAATCCTCTGGATAAGGCAATGTTTGAAAGGTAGAGAGCAAGCTTGGGAATCACAAGAATACCTCGCTTTGAGAGGGAGTTGAAGAAACTGAAGGTTTCTAATGTCAAAGCATTTGTATCTTGTGAAATACATGCAAAAGCCCAATAGGCTTTGGCCTCAACTGCACCGCCAAAGGCACTGCTCAAACTCCACAAAAGTTACGTCTTCGGTCTATTTGCGGTCACTATGTGAAGTGGACATACTACCGAGGCACCGCCAAAACACCACAAAGTCTCGCATGCGATCCTCATATGGTTACCTTAAGTGACTGACCGAAGGAACACCACAAGTCAAATGTTGCGGTCCACATGCGGTTGAAGTCTTATGATGTAGAAGAATTGCAAAGGCACCGCAATGCTTTGGCTGTAGTCAACAGGTAGCTATGGTAGCACCACATCCTCATGCTCCCAGTGCGTGAATGGGCAACGCAGGCAACAGAAAGCACAAATGACAATGATAGGCAATTGAAGTAGTTAGAATTAAGATAAGACGTTCTTTTGATTACACCAGATTAGATTAATCTTCTCTCCATTCCTTACATATAGGATCAACGTGAGAGAGAGAAAGAGAGGCGTGTAAGCTAGTAAGCGACACTTGCTATGTGTGTGTGTGTGTGTGAGAGAGAGAGAGAGAGACGAGAGAGAGAGAGAGAGAGAGAGAGAGAGAGAGAGATGAGAGAGAGAGAGAGAGAGAGAGAAGAGAGAGAGAGAGAAGAGAGAGAGAGAGAGAGACGAGAGAGAGAGAGAGAGAGAGAGAGAGAGAGAGAGACGAGAGAGAGAGAGAGAGAGACTCTTGCGGTACTGCGCTATTTGGGATCCAAACAGTGCTCAAAGTTTTGTTGTAAAACTTGATTCTGATAATAGATGATTTTCGCATTCTGCTCGATGTGTGCAATCTGTGAATTCTATGATGCTTGCTTACAATAGTTACAAGTTCTGCTATTTTTCCAGTTGTTGAATGTTGTTAAACATTGTCTATTGTTTGTTAATCAATATCAGAACTACAGTATTAGTCTGTGGCTTGGAAGAGGTTAGATTGTAGTGTGTAGCAATAGCTGCAACTCAGTAGATCGACTCTATCTAAGCTTTACATCACGAATCAGAGTAGCACAATAGTGCGCTTCAAAGCTTTCCATCAGTAGTATCAGAGCTGGAAGTGCCATCAGATTCTTTCAGTGGTATCAGAGCTGAAAGCACGATCAGATTCCTTCAATGGTATCAGAGCTGAAAGCGCTGCAAAAAGATTTCATCAACATGGCCAACACACACACCTATCTCTACCATTGCTAATCAATGCATAAATATGAGAAGAGTCAATTCAATTATTTTTTAAAGAGGCTCAACATAAATTTTGTACATTTTGAATATAGAGTTTTTTTTTTGTCCAATGAATCAAACCAAGCAATATTCTTATTTTTTTAGTTACAATGATCAACAATGGGAGCATGGTATATATAAGTTGTAAGGTGATTGAGAATATTGATGAAAGATTAAAGATTCAACATACTAATTTACACTTTCAGCTAGTGTTCATATTATTTATAGGGTTTCCATTGTTTTTCCAACACTGGAGTCTTACAAGAACCAAAATCTTGCTCATTATTATACTTATCTATGTTTGAAAGCCACAAGAAATGTTTGAAGAAATTTTTTTGTAGGAAAGTGAGCAACTTTTATTTCAATAATCCAAGTAGAGACCTTTGTAATTTTGTTCTTTAAAGCCACCAAAGCATTATGAACTTGCACAATATTACAAGCATTGGTCATCAATGAGGATACTAAAAAGAGAGACGCACAATTCAAATGAGCGATAATTATGTAGTCACCTATTAGATGAGTACATGATGGTATATTTAAAATAATTATACATATTGTGTACTAGGAAATAGGAAGTGATGTTTAGCATATTGGAATTATTAAAAGCATAGCCCCATTTCTTTTGTTTCCGTTTCTACTACATATACTTAGCTATCTTGTAGATACGTTTGCATAATATTCTCTCACCATAGTAGCTCACTAGCTCTCTCATAATCTCTTGAGACTATTTGGATATTCCCAAAGGCATATCAATAATTATACATATTGTGCTACTATGAAAAGTGATGTTCAACACATTGGAATCATTACAAGCATAGCTCATTTCTTTTGTTTCCATTTCTACAACATATACTTAGCTATCTTGCTCACTAGCTCTCTCATAATCTCTAGAGGCTATTTGAGCTTGCCTAAAGGCAAATAACAAATTATATGTATTTTTAAAAGCAACAACTAGTCAGAAAGTTTAACACAATTTAATCGATTTCATTTTCAAACAATTCTTCATCTACATTATTATTGATTTCTTGTCATTCATCTAAGTCAAGTTCTAAACATACTTGAAGCCTACATATACAACTTGCAATGAACATAGGTGCCTCTATAAGAAGTGATGTTTAGCACATTGGAATCATTACAAGCATAGCTCATTTTGTTGTTTCCATTTCTACTACATATAGTTAGCTATCGTGTGGATATGTTGCATAATATTCTCTCATTAATAGCTCATTGGCTCTCTCACCATATGTTTTTTTTTTTTTTCTTTTTTATAACTCTCATGTCTTATATATAATTAAAACCATTAGTGCGTAACTGTAGATCCAAATTGGCTTGAACTCTTTGTTTGATGTTTTTTTTATTAAGCTTTTGATTTCACCTAATGCTACTTTTACTTGAAAAAACAAACAAACATTGAAAGACAAACACTTTTCCTTTATTATAATGTAAGTGTCGATGAGAACATCCACAAAATAGTTGACTGAAAACACGCGAACCCTAAGGCTGTTTGCTTGGAGAGCATTGATATATAGTTTTTTTTAAATTTGTGAATATTCTAGTTATCAAGCAAGATGAAAAAAACAAAAGCAATTTTTTTGAAGAAGGCTTTTCCATTGAGAGTGATGTGCAAGATTTGCTTATTCTTTTAAACCACATGATATGATAACTATCCACATTAGAGGAGTTCGTAAAGATTCTCCTTATATTTTTCTCTCAAATTTTTCTTACACATGGACCAATCAAAACACTCAAATTTGAAATCTACGTAAAGTCCACATTAAAAGTGACATAACTTTTTAGTGGTAAGTTGAATTTCAGCAGAGTTTGGTGCGTTAGAAAGCACTCGACGAGCGCTTTCCAATGATACCTTAGATGACATACTTTTGAGCTATAATTAAAAAGTTATGTCAAGTCAAATGTATTAGCTGAAAATAGTGTTATAATATATTAAAATACAAAAGAGATCTTTGCATGAATTCTTATAAGGTCCTTTTGGAGCTCAAAACTCCCCTAATGCATACTTTTTTTTTGGTGTAATAAACCCCTGGTGCACTTTTATGATAATATTATATTTCTTTTTTGAATGTGAATTTGGGAATACCTACAAGAACTTAAAAATAACAAGCTTGGGCATATATAAGCTTTTGACTATTCCTAAAGGCTATATTGCAACCTAAAAGTTTTCTATTTTACTCAAAATCTGTATATTTAAATTTTGGGTTATACTTGCATGCATCACATGGTGCTATGTCACTTATAGGTTGACTTTTATGAATTTTTGCTTTTTTAATATCATTGGATTGGTTCATTGGTTGTATTTTATAGTAATTTGAGCTTCATGTAACTTTTCAATCTCTCATCAAATGCAACATTTTAGGTAGATATTTTCAAAACTATGAAATGTCAAACATTATGTCATTCTATGTATCATATTCGTCATTGATGTGTGAGCACCTCTTGGTATTTGACAGACATGCATTTTTTTGTCTTTAGTATGGATGTAGAATGTTCAAGTCATACGAAATATTTTCAAAGCATTTTGTCAAGAGATGTCTTTTCTTGGAGATTTGGTTTGAATTGATCATGAATACAATATATAAAATGTTAATGATAGAGTCATATTATCCCGAGAATGGCCCACGTCATGTCAACAACAACTCTTAGTCTGAAAAAGTAACCACCCATGAGAGATTGTGGGTTAATCTCTTTAGAATGTGTTTGAACAAAGAGAATATTCATGCGCATGCCATTGGAGTTTTTATTGGTATGATTTTATTAAAAATTGCTTCTTTCATGTCAAATTTAAATTCACCTAGCAATACCAAAGAGATTCTAGTGTAAGCTACGCTTTCATGCATTTTAGTGTGTTGCTCAAAATTAGAATCATTTTTTGTAATTAATTTTAAATAAATTCCAAAAACTAGAAATACAATAGTGTGTGAGATTCATCTTTAGTAAGCTTATCTATGATTTTGATACTTAAGTCATATTAAGATGTTCTCAAGATTGGCATTACAAAATTTGTTTTTATTTGTTACTTACATGCCACATTACTTTCTTCATTGTGCAATCTTTCTATGAAATCTTCAATAATTTCATAAGGAAAACTTGATTTTTCTTGAATCAAAAGCCAACTCTCACATGGGTAGATAAGCTTACTTCCTAGTTATGCTCTCTAGAACTAACTTACTTATCAAAGTTTTTCGAAAAAATTCCATGTTGGGGGAGAGCTTTATATGAAAGATCATTTTTAGAAGGCGCGTGCAAGCGAGCATAAGAAGTAGTGATAGCTATGCTACAATGAATGTCTGTGATGGAAAGAATTGTGGTCATATCATCTCTATTCATTTGTGTAGTCCTATTCAAGTTACATCAAAGTTTTTCGAAAAATTTCATGTTGGTGGAGAGCTTTATATGAAGGATAATTTTTAGTTGGCATGAGCAAGCGAGCATGAGAGGTAGTGATAGCTATGCTACAATGAATGTCTATGATGGAAAGACATGTGATCAGATCATATCTACTCATTTGCGTAGTCCTATTCATGTTACGCCAAGTATAGCACATCCTAAAATAGTTGAATACAATGATGCTTCTACAAATCAATGGGGTAATAAATGTCTCTAAAATTGTACGAAGGAGCAATTATGTTGCTATTAAAGACCTTGCACCATTGATACAAGAGTTTGTTGTAGCCTCTCTCATAATGGTCTCACTTCTTTGTCTATTCTTACAGTCTTGATCGACTCAGAAAAGATCTTGCTCTCTTTGATCTTGAAGATAACTCATCTCCTATAGCTTCTCTTGCTATGACAAAGACAAACTTACTACTTTCCTCCCTAATATTTGCAACTCCAAGTGGTTCTTTAAAGCATGTGAGAAATCAGGTAAAATCACCGCCTATTCTTTTGTCTTTACCATCACCAAAGAAAATGACTTTACTTTTCCATGGTTCCAATCCAAGTGGAGTACATATTATCCTCCTTCTAAATGGAAAGCTAGATTTCTGCGCACGCGCACGCGCACGCGCACACGCACACACACATGCACACGCACACCCACACGCACGCGCGGCACGTGCGCGCACACACACACACACACACACACACACACACACACACACAAATGAGTGAAATGTCTTTATTATTGATTGTATTACAAATTTTCAAAAGAGGTTATTCATTAGGAGGAGTAAGGAGGTTAAAGATATCGATTGAACAGATTACTCGGATAAAGCTCTTGCAGGAAAAAACATGGAACTCCAGTGGTATCTCCAGCCAAATGGAAGATGCTTGCGATATTATGGTCTTATTGGTTGTCCTACAAGATCGAGAACATGGATGACGAACCAAGTGGGGGCACGGTTCCTATTCCATCAGTTTTTCTCACAAATTCCAAGTAAGACATTGACAATACCATAGATCAAACAAATGAGAATGCAATCACCACTGAAGAGACCCCTCCCTCCTAAAAGAGATTGAGGTTTTGAATGTTGAACAAACAAATGAGCAACTAGAAAATCAACAAACTAGATTGTCACCGAGGTTATTGCTGATTCAGAAAAGCTCGCCTATAGTAAGATAAAATTACACACATTACCCAATGTAATTATAGACAATTCTTCTGAAGTGGAGAGCAAGGGAATGACTTCTTCATTGCACATTGGAGCATGGGAATAATAGACTCACATTAGATTATTGTTGAGATCATTAAATCTAATGCTGATTTAGCTTAGAATAATCCAATGGCATTACCTCGACTGATCAGATAGCCCCCAAATTGAAAAGCTAGCGACAAAAAAGATATGAAATAGCAGCTGCCACAACATCTTCTGCTACAACGTATTGGCTTGACAAAGGTTTAGTAAAGGATTCCTTTGAAGTGTTAATTTGTGAAAATATAAAAATGTTACAAGCTCCCATAAGATGTTTCATAAAATTTTATGAGTCATAAAACATGCCACAAAAATGGGGCTCCCACATTTTTAGAGAGAGAGTGGAGTGGGACATTGTTTCCTTGGGGGAGAGAGAGAGAGAGAGAGAGAGAGAGAGAGAGAGAGAGAGAGAGAGAGAGAGAGAGAGAGAGAGAGAGAGAGAGAGAGAGAGAGAGAGAGAGAGAGAGAGAGAGAGAGAGAGAGAGAGAGAATCTTCCTCAAATATTTTCTCTTACCTCCCTCTTGCCTCTAGAGGTGAAAAAAGTCAACCATGGGAGGCAGGCTAGCCTCTAGAGGCAACCTCTGCCAACTAGTAGAAGCATGCCCAATTAGATGATGAGATGTAGCACTCTACCTTCAACATGTGGCTTGCTCCCACATTGTTGGAGGCTGCCACCATAGACATCCACTAGTGGTGGCCTCCGTCATGTGGCCCAACTTTGATATATATATATATATATATATATATATATATATATATATATATATAGAGAGAGAGAGAGAGAGAGAGAGAGAGAGAGAGAGAGAGAGAGAGAGAGAGAGAGAGAGAGAGAGAGAGAGAGAGAGAGAGAGAGAGAGAGAGAGAGAGAGAGAGAGAGAGAGAGAGAGGATGAAGGATCATAGGTGGTAAGGCCAAAAATCACTCAAGGTCAAAAGATGGTCGAATCGAATCGAATCGATGTCAATGACTGATGGTCGAATAGGCTACAAACATGCTTCGACAATTGTCGATTCAATACTTTGTCGTTGTCGATTAGATATTTTGTCGAACAGACACCTATTTGTGATTCTTGTGTATTTTTTTAGACTATTCGACAATCTCGTGTATTTCTGTAGACTGTTTGACTGTACAAGTAATTACATATAACAAATGATTGGATCTAGATTAGCTATAGGATTAGGGAGAGAGGGGATTAAAATCCAACACCCCCCTTAATCTGGATCCTTGAAAGCCTTGATTGTCAAATTCAAGATTGCACAAAAGTTCCTGTGTGCCTCCTAATTTTATTCCTTTGTAAATATGTCAGTTGCCATATATTGTATTTTGTAAAATTTTAGACATACCTCCTTGTTGAGAATTCGGCTCTTGATATAGTGATATTTACTTTCAATGTGCTTGCTTCTAGAATGAAATCTAGGACTGATCGACATTGAATTAGTACTTTGACTATCACACTAAATTATTGTTGGAGCACTGTCTGACAATAAATTCCTCACCCAAACTATCTCTTTGGTAGCCTATGAAGCTACAATATACTCAGATTCTGTTGATGACATTATACTGGAGGTTTTCACTTAACTATTCCAGGATATTGGACCACCATTAAGTAGGAAGACAGATCTAGAAGTGGATTTTCTTGTGTTGGCATCACCTACCCAATTTGCATAGGTATATCCATGTAATGTATGGATATCAGATGGATCAGTCTCTCCATAGCAGATGTAGAGCTCGATAGTAGCTCAAACCTAAAGCCTTCCAGTGGATCATTCCAAGATTAGCCATATATTGGCTCAAAGGTGCTGATAGCATATGAAAGATCAGGCTGGTTGGAAATTATTCCATACATGAGGGATCCGATAATTGACTGAAATGGATATCCCTTCATTTCATCCTTCTTCTCTTTGGTTTGAGGGCATTGCTCTTTCGATAATTTAAAACTTGGATCCATAAACAAAAAAAAAAACAAAGCTTACAATTAATGAAGTCAAATTAAGGAAGCATATTAAAGATATACCTCTGCTAAGTAATGTAGAGGAACTTCTTGTTTCTGTCTCTGTGGATTTGGAACCTGAAACAATAACGAGCTTCTCCTAGATCTGTCATCTTGAATTCTTGAGATAACATCCTCTTGGTATCCTTTATCAATTCGATACTATTGTTGAATAGCAATGTATCATCCACATACAATGTGATGTTGATAAAGGATTGTCGAATAGCCTTGAATGGACATTGTAATATACAAAGCTTGGTTTAAATCCTTGTTTGATATGGAATGAGTTCAGATGATGAAACCATGCTCTCAAAAATTGTTTTAGGCCATATAATGCCTTGTGGAGCTTATAGACACAATTTTCTTTGCCATTGAGTACATAACCCTCTGGCTGGACATAATAGATGTCCTCTTTGATAACTCCATTGAGCAATGCAATTTTTACATCTAATTGATGTACCAATCTGATGGAGGAGTGCTTGACCACTGGGCTGAATGTTTCAAAGTAGTCAATACTGGGAATCCATGAAAATCCCCTAGCCATTAGTCGCCTTCCTTCTGTCGATGCTACCATCTATCTTATACTTGATCTTGAAGATCCATTTGCAATCGATAATCATTTTGCCTAAAAGCAACTTAGTGGTTAGTCTATGTTTTGTTTTTTTATCAACGAGTTGTATTCTTTATCCATAGCTTCCTTCCAAAGATCCGAACAAGCATGTGTGAATACTTCTTCGATTGTGGTTGGCTCCTGTGAAAGATAGTGAGCATACTCATCACTGAATCTGACAAGCTGAGTTCAAATTCTTGTTGATCTTCTGGGAGGTGCTTTTGGCTGCAAAATTCGATGTTGTGTCGGTTGCTCCTAAGTTGTAGCTGTGAAAATTGTCAAAATCTATCTTGGTTGTTTTGTGTCTTTTAGTTTGTGAGGAAAAGATCACATGTGTGGAGCATGTTCCCACATGTAGAAAAAGTCAAAAAATAGTTTATGATGTTCACTTTAGGGGTTTCATAAGTTTTTTTTATGTCAAACGTTTTTGTGTAGAATTATGATAGGGCCAAAAATTGGCATAGATGGCAAATTGGCAAAATCCACATGTAATGCCTCTATTGAGCCAAAAGTGAGTTGTGATGCAATCTCGAGCTAGATAGGCATGTAAATAGGGTTTTGACACTTGTGATAATGTAATTTGATGAGTGATGAAGTCAAAGTGTTGGCCTTGGTCAAGGGGTCCAATAGGAATCAAGAAATCTTCAAGAGGGGTCCAATAGGATTAAAGGGGCTATGATTAGGGGTCCAATAGAATTGAAGAGGCTATGATTAGGGGTCCAATAGCATGCAAGTAGGGATCTCCATGAGTTTTATATGTACTCCTCTTTCCAATCATTAAGTAAGTTGAGTTTTTGAGTCAAACCTTGTTGGTGAGATTTGCTTGTTGAATCTTCTCTCTCTACACGAGTTGGAATTAGCTCTATTCTCTCTCTACCTAAGGAGAGGAGCTTAATTTTCCTTAGGTTTTTAAAGAAGCTTTTCCTTTCATGTGTATGAACTTTGGTCATCAACAATTGCATCCATCTTTGCCTCTATGTCTTGATTTTTTGATCTAGATCTTGGAAATCAATCTAGAATCAATCAACAAGTACACAAGCTTGCTTAGGAGATCAATCACACACTTTAGGGCATTCCCACACGTGCATATTTTCACAGTAGCTTCTTGATCTTCTTTTGAATCTAATTGTATAGGTTGGCTACTTGAAGAAATTGAAATTGTATTTCGATATTCATCAACATTTAGGATAGGAATGACAAGTAGAATTTGATTCTTGCCCTTCAAATCGATAAACTGGTCTTCAAAAAATGTAACATTTTTGCTAGTGAGAACTTTATAGGTAACATGATTATACAGTCTATACATGCCATTTGAGGAAAAATAACCGACAAAAATTGTTTTAATAGAATGCTCATCTAGAGTCTTTAGGGACAATGTGAACTTAGGCAATGCATCCGAAAACTTTTAAATGCTTTATTGAAGGTCTGGATCTAGTCCAAACTTCATAAGGAGTTTTGTTGTTCCATAAATCTTAGTTATGCATCGATTCTACAAATAAAGTGTTGTCGAAACAACATGTTTCTAGAAGAATTTAGACAATGATGATGCATGAGTGATCATGCATTTGGTAGATTCGACTAAGGTTCTATTCTCTCTCTCTCTACAAGTCCACTGAACTAAGGAGAATAGGAAACATCAAGTTGTTGTTTGATACCATTTGTCAAAAAATACTCCTTGAATACATTGGATATGTATTCACCACCATTTTTGGTTCTTAGAGGTCTGGTATTTCTTCATGTTAGCAGCTCAACATACTCTTTATAAATTTTGAAAAAATGGAAGGCTTCATATTTGTGCCTAATAAAATAAACAACAGCTCTTCTCAAATAATCATCAATGAATGTAATAAAGAATTTAGCCAAGTAATGATCGTGTTTGCATTGGGCCACATATATCTGAATGAATTATGTCTAACAAATTTCTAGATATGTGTTCTTGATTCGACTTGAAGGTCTTCTAATTTGCTTTCCTATGATAAAACTCTAGTAGACTGGAGGGTCGATAGTTTGATAGTCAAAATCAAAAGCTAAAAAATGTTTAGACATATTAGCAATAGATACATGGTTCAAGTGCCCAGGTCTCTAATGCCAAATTATTGTTTGATGTGGTCACTCTGTGTGTCTGATATATTAAGGGTTATTAAGACAAAAGCCTTATCATCCATGAGCTTCCATTAAAAAATGGCTTGCTCAACCACACTGGGAAGTAATTCAACATATGTTACTATTTTCCAAAGTTCCTTGGCCATTAGCAAGATTTTGATCTTGAATTTCCATAGATGGTAGTTCGATCCATCGAGTTTGTCTACCATCAGACCAAACTTAGATTGAGGATCCATTAGAAAATTCGAGGGAGGTATATGTGATAGTAGATTGTGTGATTTCTGATTAATTTGGTGACTGCTCACTTTGTATTGGAACAAGAAATGTTCTAATATAGTATGCTCTGACCCGATATGTAGGAATCAGATAATCAAATGCTTAGATAAGCATCTAGTGATATGATACCATGTTGGTAATCGAAGTGACTCCTTAGTGCATAAACTAGATTTCTATTGGAGAAGGATTGTGTCAATTTTTAGTTAGATAGAGATGGAGGGTAGTTGGCGAGGAATCAATTGACTATGATATTGCTTACACATATGCTAGAAGTTATGAAAATCTACATTTAGTAGAGGATATTAGATTATTTAGATAAGACAAGTCTTATAGATGGACTGACTACTGGTATTGGTTGTTTCTAAAGCATCAATCCTTGTGATTTTTAAGGTTCATTATCTTATGCAATATCTTTTTCTTACAATAGTAGTATAACAAAAGGTCAAGAGCTCTATATAGCACATGGTATTACACTTTCCTATTTAGCAAGCTATTTGAGCATAGACGTTTATGTCATTTTTATGGCTAGGAACTTGCAATAATGCCTAGCCTCAATATGTTGTATGAATTCTAGGCTAGTAGCATTTGGAGTTTCTAGAATGAATTAAGTTAGAGTTTTCAATTTATGTTGTAGATTTATGTGTGGACTATATATATTTTATAGAAGTCTGTTGGGGCATGTCATGTATTATGTAAATGTTAAGTGCTTTTGAATTCCAATTGACAACCATTTACGTAGGTACTTGATATAGCCATATGGTTGCATTCTATGAGGTATCTTACATTGCAACGAAAGTAAATTTTACAATTGCAAGTCCCATGAGAGAGAGAGAGAGTCAGTCAATGGAGTCCTTTGAAATACTTTCTAGATGAAGCTAAGTGAAAAAAAATGACGTCCAAAATTTACTTGCACCTTTGAGCAAGGATAAGGGGGACCACGACTACATTTTACAATTCCTAGATGTTGTCCCCCTTACCTCTATCTTATTCATTCTCATCTAGGCTATGAAACCATTGCCTATGGACGATGACAAGTTGACATTCTTTGGAGTAGATAGGAAAATGTGGAAATTAATATTATCAACGTTGAAAAGTGAATACATGGATATCTAATTTAAAGGTTGCACCATGGATAGAAACAATGTGGATGTGGATGAGGATGTTGATGTGGATTGCATGTCTAAATTCAAAGGTTGCACCATGGACATATGATGTGGATGTGTATTGCAGATCTAAAGTGGATGTGATAAGACAAAGAGAAGAGGACAATAATAGGGTGATAAGCGTATACATACTTTTCTAGTTAAGAAAAAAGTTTAATGTGAGAGCCTTGAGGAAATAGCCCATGGAGGCATAAGATCACCTTAAAAAAAAGGTCGTTAGATAGTGAATATAGAACAATACTAATATGGATGCATACAATTGTTTGGAGAGTATAATTTGTTCTCAAATAATGGGCCAACTGAGTCCCCAATTTTGGCCTTTATAGAAAGAAGGTGGGAGTAAAAATCTAGAGAAACTATTCAATATCTACTGTAATACTTGCTCAATAAAGACTCGAAATCAATAGTTGGATGCATGCTCAAACTTGGACAATTGATGTGTTCATAATGAAAGTAACCACCAACTATTTAGAATTAAGGATTTTGACATTGATATGTAAATAGTGATACTCTCCCCAACAATGATGCAAACTCCCTCTCGATAGAGTATTGTCAAACGCGCCTATATAATAGTTGTAGTTGTGTCCTCATCCAAAGCTAATGGGGGCTTGGTGGGCAGAGACAACGCCTTACCAAGATACAAGAGGGCTCCACGACCCTTGGATTAGGGCGGGCCCATGTAGTCTCAGCCCTCGTCAAAAGGTGGTGGGGGATGGATGTGAGGAAGCAATGTGCTCATCAAGGATCTAGAACCTCTCATCTAGTGTGGTGGAAGGTTGTGGGTAGAACCAACAAGTCACTACAGGTGCAGTAGATTCTCCTTCACCCTTGGATTAGGGTGGGTGGGCCTGGCCAGACAAACCCCCCCCCCCCCCCCCCCCCCCCTCTTCCCTCCCCCGGCCGCTTGGTGGTAGCTACTTAAGGAGCCTGAGTGGCTCCGAGACCCCTCTCTTTGGCCGAGAAGAGCCGACAAGCCGCAGCGGCTTGTTCACACAGTTGGCAGAACGCCCTCGTTGCTGCAATACGCGATTTTTTTGGCCTCGAAATTCCAGTTTCCAGATCTCTGAATCCATTATACCACGTTCACATTGGCGTGGACTGGTTTTCTGGATCGGAAGAAAAACATTCAGATCTAGATCTGAAGGATTTGTTTTTGTTTGAATTGATCCGATTTGTCAGAAAATGGAGGGCGCAAAGAAAATTGCTATTGCAGCAACGGTGGGGAACTTACTGCAAGGATGGGACAATGGTGCTATAGCAGGTCAGATTTAAGATGCTATTATAGTTTATACAACAGAAATGAAAATGGCTACTACTTCCTTTATGTGAAAGAGTCACAGTGGAACCTCGGCAATGCTTAGCTCAAAGAAAATATAGGTGGAAGTTTTATGTTGCATATAATTTCTAGATCATATTCCTTGTTTATCTTCAATCTCATCCAGGACAAGTTCGATGTTGCATATAATTCTTGGATATTCTAGTTTCGGGAATCTGTAAGCATCATTTGTCTGACGATTTAATGAGGTTGTTGATAATGTGAGATAGATCATATTGTCATGAAGGAATTTATGATACATTTTTCATTGAGCTCGGTGACAAATCAAATCAAATCAAATCGAAGGGATCCAAACAACATTGCTCACGATTGCGTGAACAAATCAAAGAAGATAAAATAAAATAATGAAATGGATCAATCATCAGTTGACGACAAGTTTTAGATCCACTATGAATACGATATTCCTCATCATGACTAAAGTTGAATGTTCAAACATAGATAATAATTAGGTAAAGTTACGTACAATAGCTGGATTCTCAGAGATAGTCAATAAATAAGCGAAGTTTCTTACAACATCGGCCTTATGGAGGCCTCATTTTGTATATCCTTGGTATTTAATCTTTCAAGAACAATGCTAGCGTTATTTGATGCGTGTTAAGTGACTGCATCAATTGTCTCCACTTTTTGCACATGTTTCGTTTACTTTTTTAGTATCAGGAGAAACCTCGAGGCCTGGCTAGCAAGACGAAATTTCAAAATACTAAACACAAATGTCGTCTATTTTTTGTCTAGTAAAACCAGAATCCAGATAGCAAATCTATTTGACATGTATGCGAAAATTCTGAAATCATATAGCTTAATACAAATGAGTTTTCAAGGAAGAATTGGGATCGTTATGGTATTATCACAAAATATACCATGCAAGGGCATTTCATTCATAATATAAATCTGATTTCATAAAATTGGAATTGCGATCCCAGTTAAGGCGTACTCACCTCTCAGACCTTTAGATCTACTATGCTGCTAAATGAAAAACAATGCTACTTTTAGATTTGATTTTTGCTTTGATTTCCATTTTCAACCTGAGAGCAATATTGTTTCATAATTCTCAATGGAAGACAAAGTTCTGCGTCCGTAAGAGGAAATTTTCTTAAAGAACGCTTTCTTAGTAAACATCAGAAGCAAAATCATACGGAAACGAATTCACCGGAAAATCTAATCTTCTGTCTTGTGTATGAAAAAAAGGTGTAGGAGTAAATTTATGTGACCCTTTTGGTTGAATTTTTGTTTTGCAAGGCATTTAAGCATGCATTCAATATATAGCATCCTTCTCTGTTGATAGGATAACGTATGAACAACACAGATTACTGTCTTTGAAAATTTAATACCAAGAACTTAAAAGATAATGTATAATCCTTCTCTGTTGGTAAGATAGTGTATGGATAGATTCAAAAGATACCAACGAATGCTCATCAGCCACAAATGCTGGCTACTAACTTTGCTGGTTGGCTGTATGCAGGTGCATTGCTATATCTGAAACCTGAGTTTGGGCTAGAAAATAATCCAGGCTTAGAGGGCGTTGTGGTTGCTTCAACTCTAGTTGGCGCATGGCTGAGCACTTTGTGCTCTGGACCCGCAGCTGATTTCCTCGGCAGGCGCTTGGTGCTATGCATTTCCGCCTTGCTTTACTCAATCAGTGCGGCCACTATGCTTTGGTCTCCAAATGTGTATGTTCTCATTGCCAGCCGCCTGCTGGTAGGCACTGGAATAGGCCTATGTGTCACGGTTATTCCTATTTACATATCTGAGTCTGCTCCAGCAGAAATACGAGGCCAGCTCTCCACTCTACCCCAGCTCATGGGCTCTGGTGGACTATTTGGTGTTTACATGATGGTGTTTACTCTTTCACTCACTGCACATCCAAATTGGAGGTATATGTTGGGCGTACTGATTGTACCCTCCCTGCTCTTCTTAGGCCTTACCATATTCTACCTACCTGAGTCGCCAAGATGGCTCGTAAGCAAGGGCCGGATGCGAGAGGCAAAACTAGTGCTTCAGCATCTAAGGGACAAGAATGATGTTACAGGTAATCTTTCTTCAGGGTTGCTGTCTGCTCTGCTAAAATGTTTCCAGCTTAATTGATGTATGGCTTGTTCACATTTCAGTTGCAACGAAGCTTTATGTCAAGTTCCAGCTTAATTGCAGCAATGCTATATGGCAATGCACATGCGTCTTCCCATTTCAATCGCAAATGTCAATTTCAATATTGTGTCTGTGCAGCGGAACTTGCCCTGCTAGTGGAAGGACTTGGTGTTGGAGCAGAAACTGCCTTGGAAGAGTGGCTGCTTGAGCCAGCAGAACTGGTTACTGAGGTTAACTACAGGATGACCGAAGGCAACAAAACCTCGTATAAGTATGATGACGGTATATCCTGGATAGGTACCCCCACCTTGGATGAATCTGGACACCATGGGCTGCTCTCAAGACGTGCCAGCGTAGAACCTGGTGGTCTATCACTTATGGATCCAATGGTTTCTCTCATGGGGAGCCTTCGTTCCTCGGTACTGGGAGGTTTTGAGGACAAAGATGAGGAATCGGATGAGGAGGGCAATCCCAAGAAAATCTTATCTAGTTGCTATCTTTCTGATGAGGATCCCGTTCTTGATTCAGATGACAACCCAACAACTCCTTTACTGTCCAAATCTTCGGTTAGAAAAGTAGATTTGCCTTCATCTTTTAAGTCAGATACGAAAGACGCAGTACAGATTAGATCAGGCACAAAGCAAGTTAAGACCCCCGTGGCTAGTTATCAGGATCATCCTAGCATTGCTAGTTGGAGATACAGCAATGGAAAATTTGACAGCCCTCCACTAGTAAGAGTGAATTCCAGGACAGACAAGCCACAGGACAGTCAAACAATAGGTTCTGTGCATTATTCAAGCCTTCCACGGAGTACCATGCCGATCGGAAGCATACCTGCATCAATTGGAAGTGTTGGCATAGGAGGAGGCTGGCAGCTGGCTTGGGTTCGAACTGAAGCTGATGCTCAGGAAACTAACAGGGAAAATGGGGGCATTAGAAGAGTATTCTTGCTGCAAGATGGTCCTGTCCCATCTCGTGCAGCATCTGCTCTTTCTCTGCTATCTGGAATAGAGGCAGAACAGTTCCCAGCAGCTGCATTGGTAGCTCAGCCAGTTCAAATTTCAAAGGATATTCTTAAAGTGAATCCTCTTGGACCTGCAATGGTGCATCCTTCACAAACTGCTGTGAAAGGACCTGCGTGGAGAGACTTGTGGGAAGGTGGTGTGCAGCGAGCTTTGATTGTTGGAGTTGGACTCCAAATTCTTCAACAGGTAAGACACAGTCATGTCGTGTCATTCCCACTGATGAAATTTGTGAATGAGTTTTCTGTTAGATGCTAATGAACAATTTTTTTTGTGAATTCCAGTTTAGCGGCATCAATGCGGTTCTTTACTTCGTTCCCCAAATCCTTCAGCAGTCCGGCGCACAAATTCTACTGGCGGATATGGGTGTGGGAGCAAATTCGGCATCAATTCTGGCCAGTGGGGTCACCTGCTTGTTGATGCTTCCTTGCATTATATTAGCAATGCGATTAATGGATCAAGCAGGCAGAAGGTAAGATCCAACTCTTTATGTGCAGCTTGAGCGAGGGTTTCAATAGAGCTACATATCCCTTCTGATGCCAATTTGCCTATTTTTCTGATACAATCACTAATTTCAAAGACTAGCTCTGGAACGAGGCTCTATTCCCTTTGAGTGGGCAATGTTGGCGTTATGAATTAGAAGGGTCGTATAGTTCTGGACATATACCAGTTGGAAGCGTTTTTGGCTTGTGTCTATCTTATATGCAATCCAGTAGCCCCATTGCACTAGATATATTATCTGCGACTGCGATCTGTTTTTGCCATTGAATCCCTTTTTGAGAATACCCTTCAAGGTTTTCTTCAAAGTGTCGATTATCTCGGGGGCAATATGGCATGCATAATTCAAAGTAACTGATTACGGAAGGGACCCATATTTCTTCATCAATTATAGCTGCAGACTAATTTCTTCGAGATAAATTGCTCATGTTACAGCATATGAAAACAGATCATGGTTCAGCGTATAAACATTTCAATGACTTGGGTGTTCTTTTCATGTGGAATGCAGGCAAATGCTACTTGCGACTTTGCCCATTTTATTTTTCTCATTGGTTGGAATGGTCATTGCATTCTTTCTCCTGCCAACAGGGCTTCTACAAGCTGCAGCATCGTTTATTGGTGTATCACTCTATGTCTGTACATTTGTGATGGGATTTGGACCCATTCCAAACATCCTGGGTGCCGAGATATTTCCAACTCGGGTAAGAGGAGTGTGCATAGGCATATGTCAAGCAACTATGTGGACTTGCAATATCATAATGACCAACCTTTTCCCAATTCTGCTTTTGGAGCTGGGAATAGCTGGCGTATTTGGGATTTTTGCAATCATGAGCCTTGTTTCATGGGTCTTTGTGTTTCTCAAAGTGCCTGAGACCAAAGGCATGCCTTTGGAGGTCATTTCAGAATTTTTTGCAATGTCTGTAACTGTCACCACAAAGTCAGCTATAACCTGAAGCAACTACCCACTTGATGCACGTCAAAATAATTACTATCACTATGGTGATGCGACACATGATGGCAACCTGGTCTGAACTTGGGCTTCATCCAATTTGAATATCTGCGTGTACCAAGTGAGATTTCACAAGGCACAGACAATGCTGTTAGTATGTTTAATTTACATGAGCGTCTGCTGTTGCTGTAGTACACCACACTGATTTTTCAACATACATTTCACCCCGAGCTGCTCTGAATGAGTTCTTGGAAAGAAATCGAAAAGACTGAATCAGCAGCTTAACATCGGTAATCAACGTAGTTTCAGATCTACCGAGTATCCATGACCGTAGTACAAGACACAGGGGTTTTACCTTGGCAATATCTCAAGCGCATGGATAACGGGTTGTATATCAGTTTAAAGGCAAGGATTGATTGCAAATTTTCAATATTTATTATGTTCTTGGAAAGTAGACTCAAGTATAATCTTCAAACACTTGCAAGAATGTGAATGGTAGTCAAGAAGAACAGGACAGGCAGAAGGTTTTACCATGCTACATTGTCTGGGACTTTCATTTAGATCCGTTTGGTCTCCGTCTCAAACCGAGAACAACGCTAAATGTTGCACAGACGTAGAACGTTCAAACTACCGAGCCTTAGCCTTCAATCCTTCTAGTATGATCTGGAGCTGGTAGCTAGGAATAGGCCAAGTATTACTATGTGCTGTTGGGTGATGGGATTGGAATTTTCAAAGAGTTTTGTGAACTTTTTATTACGTGAATTAGTCTCTACTCGTCTACGTTTACCAAGGATCTTTCTGAAATAGAAATCCAGCATAATTCAATAACTAGCAAGTACGTGATTTTGGGCGGTGCCAAAGACTGCGTACCTGATAGATTGCGGAAAGTTCTTGGATGACTTTTGTGCTCAATCGATCTTACGCACACTGATCTGCATTGTATCTAAATGACAAGCATTCAACACAAGAATTTAAATAATAATAAATCTTAACTACCAAAAACACAAATGGCAACATGAAATCCCATTCTTTATTACTCTAGCACATACATCATGTTGACATTTAGCGAATTCACCGTGTTAGAACAATTAGCTAACAATGATAGTAGACTATAAACAATCAAGCAAGAAATGTGAGAACAATTAGCTAACAATGATAGTAGACTATAAACAATCACCAAGAACAAAAGGTTAAGCAAACACACGGATCATGGAATTCCATTTAAATAAAGGACATTATCTATTACAAATCATGTCCTTCTTTGGACTTCCGTGTTATCTTATGCCAAGAAGTAGATTTTCAACACATTGGCCTTTATGCATCAAGATGTAGTAACATTTGGGTTATGGCCAAGTGGCCTTGACCTCGGTCATGACCCAACTACCCTTCACCCATCTCATCTCATAAAGCTAATTCTATGGACTACTATCTATCTATTCAAATTGTTTCTAACCTCAATCCTTAATCCCTCTCTCAATTTGATTCTATTTGCATGTCAATTGCACTAATCCCATCCATCCCCCCTTAGTGTGTTGAATTTGTCTCTATTTAATGCTTTAGTCATAAGATCAACAACAATTTCTCTTCTAGGATGAACATGAAGTGATAGTGCCTCTAAAAAAAGCTCTTGATTTGTACAATTTATTTCTTATTGGATGGAACTAGTTTTTGTGATTCATTCAGCTTTAGGTCAGTGCTCATGAAACCTCTTGCCACAACCTACAAAATCTGGCATAAGATTAGAGTTCTCATAATCTTGATTTTCATACATTCGACATCCTTAACTTACGAACAAATAACAACACTAATTTCCAAAGTCTGAGATCCTGCAACTTTCCATTTGCAACCTTCTATTTACTTCATAAAACTTGCTCTATCTTCCTTTGTGCGATTTCTTTTCCAAAATTTTGTCCCCTTTAAGTTTTAACATTTCATTTCCGAACTTCTATTTCCTTTATGTAATGCACCCAGGCGCCTTGTCCTAATACTTTTGAAAATTGAAGTTTATTATCCACTATGGATAGTTGCTTGTTCTATAACGGAAAGCATTGTGTTAAATATATATATATATATATATATATATATATATATATGTGTGTGTGTGTGTGTGTGTGTGTGTGTGAAAACATGTACAAAAGCATTATGCAAAAAAAAAGTGCAACCACTAGCAAAAGATGCTTTCATCAAATTTAAAGACACATTAGGAACTACATCTGATGTTGATTCATGGCAAACTAGTGCGCATTTAGCATGTTCAAAAAACAACATTTTGCCCAGAATAAAAAAAGTTAATCATCACATAAAAAAACTGAACAATATATGAAGTGCACCTCATGAATCATGATACATCCTACAATTAATCATAACATCCGTTAAAACTTAAAAGCTTACAAACTATAAATTTCGTCTATTGTCATTGATCAAAAATTGTAAATTATGGTTCACCATTCTAGATTCACTTTACATACATGCAAATCCCTAATATAATTTTTAGGGTCTAGAAGTCCCCATCCATAAACGATTTAGCACTCCCATGAGTTGCCTTCTAAAAGCATACAAAATTATTCTAGTGTCTAGAAAACTTACTCAAGAAGCTAGTTCAAAACTTGTTCCTAGCTTGCTTAGCACTGCAAGAATAACAAAACAACATCTCAACTAATAAGTATACCAAAACATGGAGTCATATGCATATAGTTGACCATAATAAGTTATAACCAAACAAGTACTAGTGTTGGCTTTCACTTTACTTCGCATACACAATCAACATGATGTAATCCTTCATAATCGACCCTCTCCTCTTCCCATCAAGTTGAAATATTCACTTTGCAATCTGCACACACAACCACAATTTTAAAAATTCTCATTGCAGTATTCATATCAAAAGAAGCTCAACTTGAACAGAGAAAAATAGCAACAGCTTTGAACTCACTCATTTCTCAACATGCATGAGCTTTTCAACCTTTTACAAAAACAGCCAACTGTCTACAAAACAAAATCAGCATGGCACCCAAAGTAGCAAATTCATTGAACACACAACCTATTTAAGGCAAGTTCAAGCTTTTCAACTTTAAAAAATAGCCAACTACAACTACATTTGAAAAATGGTATTTGAGTTTTTAAGCCTTAAATTACATGGCAAACAAGCTAAAAAAACTAGCATGTTAAACTTTTTCTAAAGTCGAATAGAACTAATAGCAAAAAACTATCATAGCCCTAGTATAACCAAAAAAAAAAATGATTCAAATTATGTGTTATAATTGTCAATATGCTAATATTTTCTGAAGAGTTGGACCTGCCCCCTTCTCCTTCATGTCCATACACAAAAGTTGATTCTTTTTAGCTTGAAAGACTGCTATAGCACTTTTTTTCACTAGTGTTATAAAAAATATGTCTATGTTCAGCTAATGTAGCCCAAGAATGAACAGCAGTAGAAAAATAAATGGATTTCACATCAAAAATTCCCTCAATTATTGATATCACGGTATCCATAGTCCATCTCTCGCGCATGCACTTTGGAATGTTGATAGGGGATAAACTTTGAAAGAGCCTAAATGGCCCATGTTTCTGAATTGTTGTGACAAACCATCTACGACGACATAAGAGAAGGTTTTCATAAACTATTGCGTCATCTAGATCATATCCTAAAATACATCTTTTGATTTCAATATCATAATACATGTTTCCACGAAGACAGGTTTGTAATATTCTCAAATAACCCTTTTCAAAAACATATTTTGGAATAAGAGGATAGTCTTTGTTGTCACATGTTCTAGCATTTAAGTTTGTAAGTGGATCTTCAATATACTCGAGCTGAATTATGGTTATCCTGCTAGATACAATACCTGATATTGCCCCAACTTCAACGTAATAATGTGCCTGATAAAAAGGGACAAATTGCTTTCAACCTAGTTGTGACTGCAAATATTGAGCCTACCATAACTCCAGCTCCATGATCGTAGGAGGAGTCACCTGAGTGGTGGCTCTTGTTGTGGCGGTGATGGCGATGATGTCATGCTTCATACGGCCTCGAGTCCAGCACATCCATCTAGCAGGCCTCGTCGTAGAGATTCCTTACTTTAAGAAACCCTAACTCAGGAAGCAACACGGATGGCGTGTGATACTAATTTGACTCCTGCATCTATCACACCTGATTATCCCGACACCCCCACACATTCTCCTCACATTTTTTCTTCTTCAATACCCACGCCTCCTATGGGGTCTCCGTGGCACCGTGATCCCTCTTGTTAAGCCACTCCACCCATTTTTTTCTCCCATTCAAACTCCTGTTGGTTACACTCCCGCTCAAACTCCTCCCCAACCTTCTCCTCTTCATACTCCTCCCCACTCTTCTTGTGATCGCCTTCAAACTCCTCCCCAAATCACTCCTGTTGTAGTGAACTCTCCCACTCCTCTTGACACTCCCTTTGCCACCTCTCCATCAGCTGACGTCTTGCCATCCTATGACATAGATGCGGAGAAACACATAGTGGAGGATAATTGTGGTGGTCGCATCTGGGGTGACTGCAAAGAAATTCAGCACACAAGAAATCAATTATGAAACAGAATGAATTAGAATGAAACAAATACATTAGAATACTGATTTCAAAATGTTGTTAAGAAAGACAGAATTTACCTCCAAACTAATGATCTGCCAGTCCACGGAATGGAGAACATCTATCGGAATATATCTACTTAAATATGGAAAGTATATATCTACATCTTTATGCGTATTGCTAGCCGAGTTCATTTTGACACAAAAACCTTTAACAGTATTATCTACAGATCTCTTAACAGAGATCAGATTTAAACTCCAGTGGTCATTGCAAAATAAGATTGAAATTTCTTTAGCTGCAATTTTGAGAACTACTTCCATTGATAATGCCAATGATAAAGCATTAAACATCAAGAAGCATTTAATATATCTTACTTGGCATGATAAGGGACGAGTAGATATTTTGTTGCTAGTGTGAATCTACTAGTCAGACACTGTGACAATGTGTCGTTATTCTCCTTGAAGGCCTGAAGCAAAAAGTTACTCAGCACCAACAATTCATTGGATGAATCTCTTGCAATGTCCTATTGCAAGAGTGTAAGCCCAGACTCTATCACAAGATCACTGATAGAAGCCCGTCTATTTCTGAGTTCCAAACAATCAACAACTCTATAATCTATACTAAAGTCAAGTTCCTCTAGTCTAAAACAAAAAGGAGTACCAATTCTATCTACAACATCAGCTATGTCCTCCTCAAATTTTAGATAATCATCGGAATCTATATATGTATAAAGATTTGAAGAAGCAGGAGGAGGTGGATGTGTAGTATCTATAGGAATTACAGGGGTATCCAAAATCGATGTAGCTATAATTACAACATTATCTAGAGCAGCATTATCTACAATTGCATCCGGGTTAGACTTCGTAGAGTCAGTGGTATCTACGCTCCTTACTTTCTTCGGAGCTCTCTTGGGGGCTACCTGCTTCCTAGGACACTTGGTAGGAAGATCAGTCCTATATAGAGGAACAAGTCTAGGAGCAGCAGGTTGAGATATGTGTAACTTGCAAAATCTCTCCCTCATTCTCATCAGCAACTGAAAGTCCTTAGGCATTATGGTGACTCTCTTGGAATGAATAGCAAGCAAAAATGAATCTTCAAAAAAAAGGCTCATATAGTCCTCAGAAGTTTCCTGAAGGCACTAGAGAGCAGTGGGTGTGAATCTAACAAGCTGTCCGAGATCATTTCTAGTTATGTTTTGGATGGCACGGTAGAATGGAGCTCTAAGAATCAACAGACCAGTTGATCTTTGATACTTACATATTTCAGAGAGCCACCTGCTGCGGTTGCGCCTTCTAGATCTAGCGGGAGGTGTAATGGCAACAGCAGGAACTGAGGACGATCCAACAGAGAAGGAATCCCTCATTGTCTGCTTTCTCCTATTGATGGAAGTATACCAGGGGATATCGCACTTGTGCATGACGACTAGGATAAGCAGAGAAGGATTATGAAGCCCTCGCAGAGGACTGATATGTACGGAAAGAATGTACGGTATATCGGACATGTGCAAGTGAAATATCAGAGAGATCGATTAGTATAGAAGAGAGGCACACAAGTCTGATTTGAGGAGACACATAGGTAGAAATATCGGACCTGTGCGCATGGAAGGTAGTAGGCAGAATATCGATTGCGAAGGAGGCGCACAAGTGCGATATGCGAAGCGAAAAAAGAAAGTGAAAAAAATTCATCGAAGTTTGTGATTTTATATCGCGGTTCGCACGTGCGAAAGAACGTCCTGTCACACGTGTGGGATTTGTACGGCCAAATGCAAGAGCGACATGTGTCCAGTTGTCATTTCACACATGTGGGATCTGTATGGCCAAATGCGAGAGCGACACATGTTGTCGAACCGACGAATGAATACGAGACACGTGTTTTGGTGTCACCTCACACGTGCCAGTGCCTGCAGTCCAATCGAAAGTAAACACGTGTCCATGGACCGTTGACCACACGTGTGAAAATTCAGTAGAAAAGGCACAAAACTCGATTAATTTTTTATTTTTTTTTTCTCGAAATTCACAGCATATTGCTCTTGTGCGCGCACTTTGTTGTCCATTTTATTCAACGATCCCTACTTGCGCACAAGTGTGATATTCAATTGCTACTTGTCGTACATATCTCTCTTGTGCGTGATCTTTAGAGTTAGTTTTGTTTGGTTTGTCTCCCTCACGCACAAGTGCGATATCTACCATAGTTCCATGGCCTCTTTCTTAGGATCTACATGAGATTCGGGCCTGAGTTCATTTTTTACTGAATTTGGGATTACTGAAAATCTAGACTACTTCCACATCCTATTCAGGCCATTTTATATGTTTTCAAGACTACACCACCAAATTCTAACGTATTTTATGAACATTATGTTAGATTCAGGGATATACTCAATAAGCATATTATCTCCATAGATTCACTCTCGTACATGCATTATACTGATTTTGTTCATTTCTTCCTAGCTTTCAGACATAGACTAGATAGAATGTTCACCAAATTGTTTGATCTTTTCAATGTGTCCTTATTGCAGCAAGAAATGTCAATTGGTTGAATATCAGAGTGGTTTTGTACTTTTCCTGTTAGTTTAGATCTCGGATGATGAGGAAGTTTCTGTTGCTGACCCTCCTATGGCATCATCCTCTGTTCACTCATCTATTAAGGATATCAATCACTTCCTAATCGACACCCTTGATAAGGAAAGTGACTTTATTGTTGTAAATACTAATGTGCTCCAGGATTCTTTTATTCACCAAAATACATCTACTGATGAATCGATCCCTATAGAGGAGTCTAAATGTCTTTTCAATTTGCCTGTATATTATATAAATGACGATGTATATTTCACTACAGCTAATTTATGTCAGTATTTTTACTATCGTGAAGATGAGGTTCTATGTTTATTATCTGGCACAATTTTCGAATTCTCCGACTTTGTAGATTTTAAAACAGATGACCTTGTTGCTGGAATTGATTTTGATGGTGAGGAGGGACTTATGACCGGTGAAGAGTTCTTGACTAAGACTTTATCAAATATTGCTAAGGATGGACGAGACAGACCATCTGATGAAGAATTCACGGCATTTCAATCCCATATGGGCTTCAATCAAGCTTAACTATGTAAGACTAGATATTAAATGATAGGCCTATGATTACTTGATCACATAGAAAATTTGACCTATTAGCCAACTTGATAGTATAATTGTGTAAACTAGATTTAGACTTCAACATAGCTTAGCAGGTATTCAAGTGGATATAAAATTGTGAGAATAACCATTATCCAAGAGAATCAAAATAGGGTTGTCTCCAATAGAACCCATCAATTGAAAGACATATGAATAAAAGTCTTGAGACACTCCTAATAAAAATCAGAGATTTAAATTTCTAGGCAATGCAACACAAAATGAAAAATCTACTTGAGCATTTTAAACCAAATCAAGTTGAATTTTATAGCATATAACAAGGTGTTAGTACACTCAATCTATGTGTTTGGTGTTCTTGCATGGAACACCAGATTCTTCTCCAGTGTTGTATATAGTCATGGGGCTTTTTCCTACTTCACATCAATCTCTCTCAAAATTTCCCTAAACCACATAGCTTCATGTTTTGCACTACACATTGCCTTATACTCCACTTCTATTGTGGATAGAGCAGTTGTGCTTGGCTTCTTACTTGACCAGAAGAAACAACTATCACAAACTAGAATACGTCTCTTGTGGTTGATTTGCGATCATCATAGTCACCTTCCCAATCTGTATTCACAAAATCATGAATCTTAGACATAATCGAAAGTGCCTTAACATGCCACAAAATGTGCTTGGTTTCCTTCCAATTTCAATAGATGTTATCACAAACTAACTCACAATACCAACAACAAACTGAATAGTCGATAGTTTGAATCAAGATTGAATTGAGATCGATAGCTGATGGTCAAATAGACTTTGACAATGACGATGGTCATCGATAGCCATTGAGAGTTGTTTGACTTGGACTTGAATACAGAGTGCAGAAGTTGAATAATGTTGACCTTTGTTCTATTGTGAAAGCTTGAAGGTTGCGATAGTTACCTTCGATAGTTGCTTTGAAAACTGCATTCGACAATTGTCTTCAATAGTTGGCTTCAATTCAATAGTTAGCCTTGCAAACACCTATTGGCGATTCTCGTGTATATCTACAGACTATCAGAAAAATCCATGTATTTCTACAGATAAGCTTTGTATTTCTACAAACTGTGCGACTGTACAAGTAATTATATGCAACAAATGAATGGATCTAGCTTAGCTATTGGATGAGGGAGAGAGAGAGATATGATAGAAATCCAACACCCCCCCTTAGTCTAGATTCTTGAATGCTTTGATTGTCAAATTTAATATTGCACAAAAGTTCTTGTGTGCTTTTTGATTTAATCCTTTTGCAAATATGTCAGTTGCCATATACTATGTTCTGCAAAATTTTAGACATACATTTTCGTAGCTCAAACATATCATATGACTCTTAATAGAGCCTTTCAATATATCATTCCAAGATTAGCCATATATTGGCTCAAAGTGCTGACAATGTATGTTATACAATCTGTACATGCCATTTGAAGAAGAATAACCAACAAAATTTGTTTTGATAAAATGCTCATCTAGTTTCTTTCTGGTGTCTATAGGGTCATGAGCATAGGCAATGCATCCGAAAACTTCTAAATGATTTAATGAAGGCTTGGATCCAGTCCAAACTTCATCAAGAGTTTTGTTGTTTGATAAACCTTTATTTTATATATCGATTTTGAGCTATTGTCGAAACATTATGTTGCCAACATGATTTAGGCAATGATGCATGAGTGCTCCTGCGCTTGGCAGATTCGACTAAGGTTCTATTCTTTCTCTCCGCAAGTCTAGTGGACCGAGGAGAATAGACAACATTGAATTGTTGTTCGATACCATTTGTCGAACAATACTCCTTGAATGCATTGAATATGTATTCACCACCATTGTTGATTCTAAGAGCTTTAATCTTTCTTCCTGTCTACAAATCAATGATCTTTATAAATCTTGAAGAAATGGAAGGCTTCAGATTTGTGCTTCGTAAAATAAACAACAGCTCTTCTCGAATAATTGTCAATATATGTAATAAAGAATTTAGTACCAAGTAATGATGGGTGTCTACATTGGGCCACATATATTTAAATGAATTATGTCTAACTGGTTGCTAGATACACGTTCTTGATGTGACTTGAAAGGCCTTTTAGTCTTCTTTTCTATGATACAACTATTTCATTTAATGATATAGAAGATGTTTTGAATTTGAGAGAGGATGAAATCCTCTCAATTTTTACTCAAAATTTATCAGAATCATTTGACATTGTTGATTACACATATAATGACCTTGAAAGTGAGATAGATTATGATAAAGATGGCAATTGGAAATCTGGCAATGAGGCCTTGGAGGCCATTATTGAAAAATCTAAAGCCTATGAAAAAACTTTGCCTACAGAGGAAAATTTTTTGGAATTCCAAAAAAAATATCCCCCAAGGCCTAGATATATCCCCTCCGGAAATGTAGAGGCCATTGGAGGACATGACATTAGCAGAGCAAACGTCATTGAATACGATGATTATGATCTGGTACGTAGATATTATATTGGTATTGATATTGTTTAGTTTTCTTATTTCAAACACTGTGTTAAAGTATGAGTTTGCAGTGTTATGTATCATTCTAAATTTATTTTCATTACTCGTTTACAGGATGCTTTTGAAATAGATGCCTTTGGTATGAGACATGGAGGCGTCCGAGGTGTATCAGCTGGGAGAAAGGATGTGTCTCTATCTCATTATCTGAAAAACTTTCAAAATAATGAGATTTGTATATATCATTCATCTTTTAATCCATATGCAACCACTGTCATTATGGCCATCAAATCATTATTTGTTTGTTTAGGAGGCCATAAGTACACAAGAGGAACATATAAAATATTTTTTGTGAAAAGGGATTTGGCTATTAAAATATTGGGTTATACTCCCAATGAGACTACAAAAAGATCATCTACGATGGCCCTTTATTCCGGTTACATTGATATGAGCAAAAGGAAAAATTTAGAATTTTTAGATCCATATGAAAGGAGATTATTCCTTCATGACAATACCATTCGTCTAAATCTTGAAGAGGATGATGATGATAATTAAACAATTTTCTGTAATAGATTTTTGATATATTACAAGGATCTCTCTTTTGTTATGAATTTGAATGCCTTTCAAAAAATTGTAATACTTGGTGAGTTTTTAGCTTGATATCTAAATTGTGCTCTTCTATAAAACCACTAAAAAAGTTGAACGAAATATTTATTTCTTGAATTGTGTCCTCCATGATTTGTTGCTCTATGAAATACTCCCCTTGCTTGCCAATGAGATTTTTCCATGCCTTGTGATGACCAAATACTTAAGCTCCCATATTCCTTTGCAAAATAAGTTGCATGATAAAGAAGGATGTGCTGCAAACAATAGTTTTGATTAGTTACATCAGTAGAAAAAAATATAAGCCTGAATGAGAAAAGTACCAGATAATGATATAGATTAGCACCATGTAATGAGTAACGTTGTCGTTTCCCCAACAATCATGTACAGATTTTACAAATGTGGTGCAATGATTTTGCAAAGTCCTCATATCCTCTGATGATAGGTTTTCTTTCCTGATTATACCTATGAGTTTGTCTAAGTTGGTCCACACTTGTCTCTTTTCCACTCAATTACTTCCTTCCAGTGTTTGTGTGGCTTGAACAATTTCTCTCCAAATTTTGTATCTGACACTTTATTCTTTGCATGTGTGATTGGATAAGAATCTTCTTGCTTTAGCACCTCCAATTGATGGCTTATTAGGAACGTTTCCATTTTTCCCGGAGAGTTTGTCACTTTTTTCAATCGTGACATTCCCTTTATGTAGTCCTGCATTTGACAGAACTATTTCCAACCTCCTCATTGTTGCTTTAGCCACAGACTCCGGTTTATGATTCCATGCTAGTAGAATATGCAGGTAAATAAGTTTCTAGTTTATAGAATCAAATAATGTATTTTAGAACATTTTCAATATCAAGGAAAATATTATTGCAATCATTGTAATTGAGCTCACCATATTCTGATTTGTATAATTCAGTTATATGAAGTGGTTGGCCAACTACTTTGAGCATTCCATCATTATAATAATTTCTTGCTAATCTTATCCGATATGGACGCGGAAGATAAATTTTCTTCACCATCGCTTGGAAAAAAGCTTTTTTAAGTATTCTAAAAAAAGTAGAATAAGCATTTCTGCTAATTCCAGATACATCGCATGCACCTTGTATCACATTGGCATCCAAGTATAATTGAACCTTAATCAAAATAGTATCTACAATTTCATTTTTCATTTTTTCAAGACGAGCATTTTTTATCATTTCCTTTGTTGACTTTCTTGGTAAAACATGACTTAAAGATGATCCAATGCATGAACAATTTGTTAAATAGTTCTTTGCCACCAAACATGATTTGCAACAAACATATGAAACTCAAATTATGTTTAATAAATAAATAATCCATGTTATCAAGTGCAAATCAAACTTAAATGACATATACAAATCAAATAAACAGTTTATATGACAACATACTTGAATGCTCGAATTCTTTTTTTTTTATTGCCACTATGTGTAGATAAATCATCAATATTCTTCATCGGTACTCTCTTTCTTTTCCTCTTCATCATTGCCTTATTGATAACTTTTATATCAACAACAGATTTTAAACTCTCGGATCGCAACTTTTTCATGGATTCTAACATTTCTTGGTTTGATCCTCGAAGAGTAGTGATTGTAGCATTCAACTCTTACATAGCATTCTTGAGTGCATTGTTTTCAGCACTAGTGTGTTGCACACAATGAAGCAATTGCTGATTTGCACGTTGCAATTGTTGATTAAGACAAGATATTCTATGCATTCCAATATCACGCAACCTTTGACAATATCCAAGTAATCCGCTATTTCCTTCACATACAAATCTGAGAAGATGAGTTATGGACTTAAAATTTGGACACAAACTGGTAGCTGTATCATTAGGATAAATTAATCCATCCACCCACAAATCTATAATAATATGATTATTCATTCTCAATTCTCTAACTATTGCAGCAACATTCTCTACTTTGGCATTTTTCTTAATAATTGGAGTGCATTCCATCGGAAGAGCAACATGCAAATGGAACGTTGTCATTGTTAAAAGCTACAATCATGTACATGCATCAAACTACAGTAAATCAATATGAATAGATCTAGCATACCTTACTTTTGTAATGTTTATGTCGCATTGAAAAATTGTCCCACCTCATATTTCACTATAAGCATACAGTGATTTCAAAAGTTCTGCTACTCCCTCTTTAGTTTTTGCATTGAGCACACCAAGATTTTTAGTCTTAGAGCTCTAGTCCCAAATTATGGAACGAGCATGAAAGAAGTTATTACATCTCATGCTTAACTAGCTATTGTTTGAAGTTTACCATACCGGTTAAACGTCGGGCAAGGGCAAAAACTCGGAAAACGGCGACCAAAAGCTATTGGTTTGCAGCCTCTCTCTAAAGTGAAATTTCTTAAAAGGCCCATTTTGAGCCCATATTTTCCCTAGTGAATATCTGGTGTCCAATCTGCTCACAACATCATACTGCTAATGAATGCCCTCAACTGCAAAACCATTTTCTAGTAGCAACCAGATCCACCATCTATTGAGCATACTGCACCTACCCTCCACAATAGCCTATACCACGACCAGGGATATACCAACCATGACCAACTGTCCCAAATTAGTACCAACCACCACGTCAACAGTTTGTCATTAGCCAACCTGCTCCACAACAAGTTGTCCATTATCTTGATCCGAATATCATCGATCCAGCAACCTACAATGTGGAAGACAATACTCAACTGCAGTACTCTACTGAAACGGTTGTTTATTATACATATGATCCTAATGTTCAAGCAATGGATCCCAATGCCCAAGCTTACAATCCAAACCAAGCTGTATTTGTCGCGAATCAACTCCCAGCAATACGAGAATGTTTTATCTGTGTATGTAAGCATCCTAGTATTCGTTGCCCAGATAACTCTGCTTTCCTCCAGCTTGTGAAAACTGTGGTATTGAACATCATGTAAAGGACTGCCCAGAACCTGCTGCTCCTATCTGTTCAATGCAAGTAGAAACTTTGCCAGTTGAAATTCATCCTACATGGGTCTTGACTCAGGCACAAACCCAACGCCAAGCCCCTACACTTGCACCTAGCAAAACCTAGCAGCATGTTGTCTCTCCAAGTGAAGATTCGACCCCGATAGTTTATCCTCACCCATCTGAAGAAATTCGACTGCATCATAGTATCGCCAGCAAATCTGCAATGCCGACCAACAATCTTCCACCTCTTATAAAGTAACTCACAAGCCTTTTGAAAACAAGACCCTTGAAGGTACTGAAGTCTGGGGTGATTTACTACAAGCCAATGTCATTCTTCCTTTCCATGTTCTTTGGAAGCATGATGGAAAATGGAAACACCAGATCCAATCCACTGACACCACCACCCCTGATGAGTTGCCTGAAATGCCATTACACCTCACCAATCCACTCAATGAATGGGGCAACATCAAAATGCCAGCTACCCATCGCCAATCTCGCGAAGTCCTAGCTATTCTCGACGACGACTTAGGTGTCAATATCATTTCCACATCCCTCCTGCTAGAATGGAATCTGAGAGACAAGCTTACCAAACCCACTTGTCAGCTTAGGATGGCTAATCAAAGTGTGGTCCGACCTACCAATTTTCTTCCGCAAGAGCTGATCAAACTAGGAGGTCTAAAGTTTTCTATCGATCTAGTAGTCCTTGATATTTCCAAGAACACCTATTCTTATTAATTACTACTTGGTCGCCCATGGCCCACCAATGCAAGAGTCGTTCATGACTAGAGCAAAGGCCGAGTCACCTTTGGAAATCATGGCAGTTCTGTCACCATTGATTCAGCTGGCAAACTCAAACTCGCATGCATTCATGATGAGAGATCCTCGATCACTAATTCAGTGCTTGAGCCATACCAGTCCAGTCACGAAAGCCAACTCTCTTTAAGGAGACGCACAATTACACAAACGCCTGTGATGTCTGCCAACGCACCAAAACAATTTCAAAAAATCGACTACATGCCTTTGCACCCTGTCACCACTGATCAAGCTTTCCAGAAATGGGGCATTGATTATGTTGGACCCATTAGTCCTGCTGCTTGAGACACTGAATCTCATTATATCTTATGTTGGACCCATTAGTCTCGTTGCTTGACACACTAAATCTCGTCATATCATAGTAGCTACAGATTATTGTACAAAATGGGCTGAAGCAAGAGCTGTTCGCAATGCTGACGCTCGTTCTACCGCAAAAATTCTATATGAACAGGTTATTGTTCGTTTTGGATGTCCTCTAGAACTTATTAGTGATAGGGGTACACATTTTCTTAACTCTGTCATAGCAGATCTTCTTTCAAACTTTTCTTTGGTACATCGCAAAAGTTCCCCATACTATCCACGATGCAATGGCCAGGTAGAATCCACCAATAAAATCCTATGTGAAATTCTCACCAAAACCATCGAGTCCAGCCGATCCAATTGGGAACTAAAACTTCATGTTGCTCTATGGGCCTATCGCACTACCTCGAAGCGGGCCATCAGCTTAACCCCTTTTCAGCTAGTATATGGCCAAGAAGCCGTTATGCCTGTAGAATTCCATATTCCATCCCTTTGAGTAGCCTATAATCTTGAGCTAGATAATCGACAGTACCTAGCAAATAGGGTATTTCATCTGGATCAACTGTGTGAAACACATCGGATCAGCATCCATGCTCAACACGTCCACAAATGTCGACAAAAAGCATGGCATAATCGATCCTTAAAACTCAAAGAGTTTCAGGTTGGAGATAAGGTTGTGTTATACCTAGCCAAAGCTTTTAAAGAAAAACTCAATTTTTCTGGCCTAGGACCTTATGTCATTCAAAAGATATTTGCCTCTAGATATGTCCAACTCCAAATCCTCCAAGGTGATATCCTAGACACTACGGTTAATGGGAGTAGACTACGAAAGTGCAATGAGCCCCGCTTTTATCTTGATATGTATTAGTTGTTTTCTTTCCTAATTTTTCTTCCTTAATTTTTTTTAAGACTGCATGCCATCTCAACAATTTTTTTGCCATATTTTCTTGTTTCAGAACATCAAGATATCATTAGATCAGACATACCATCAATATTTTTCTGAGAAAACCACATGAATAATTTTTTTTAGAACATTTGTCTCACAACCACCTCAAATAGAATTCGTCCAACCAATTTTTTACAGTGCATGATTCATATTTGGCCTCCGCGAATTCTGTCTCAGAGCCAAACTTTTCAAAAATTAAAAAAAATCAATTTTTTGCATCAGATACTCATTAACAGAATTCACAGACAATTCGCCAAAGTTCAGAATCATCTCCACGAATTCTGATCAGCCACATTTTTGCACTGTCATAGTGCACATAAAATCACTTATAAAAATTCGTCGACTCTTAAAATAGTGCCTCAAAATTCGCGAATTTCACTAGGAAATCGTGGACACTGAGCACGAATTCTAGGTAGAGTTGCAAATTCTTGACAAAAAAAGTCTATATATAGACCTCCCCTCTCCTCTCCATGACTTCATTCTAGATTTCTGCTCTCGAGTTCATGCTGAAATTTTTCAGAATTTTCAAACTTGCCGGGACAATCTAGAATCACTGCTACCATGGCCTCTCGCAACTCCTCGCTCTCTCTCCATCACTGTAAGACCCCTAAGCCTTGTTCAAGGGACTATTTATGATCTCTATCAAGAATTATGTTGAACAACTTCTCCTGGCCAAGGATATCCTGACAAACCTTGGCTCTGATTTCACACACTTCCTTGACCAGTAGAGCAAGAGCCTGATCCGAGCTACCTACTTAACATACTCAGATAAGTTCCATACGTTCAAAATTACATTCAAGGGTGGCAGTTCTACCATCATCAACATTTCTCTTGAGCATATCCAGAGTATTGGATTTTCTAATCTGGGAGAGATGATCCATGGAAAGGGCATGAGTTATGATGCCAAATATTTCATCAAGTTTCTGATAGAGGATGACAAAACTATTGTCCAAACCAACAACGAGATCGCTATTCGTCTCCTCACCGATCTCCATCTCTGGACAGCATAAGAGATCCTCATTGTCATGATCGAGGCCATACAATCAAAATGGATCGTATACCACCAAGCAATCTTTTCTCCTTGACCCTCACCATGGACGATCCCACTCAAAACTACAAGTGGATAGAGAAGGTATCAGACAAACTATGCGGGGCCCTAAAAGCCAAGAAACCAACCACCAAATGTGAATATCTCCTCCACATGTTGGTCATCAACCAGTTGGGACATTGAGCGGCCACTACTATCAAAGAGCTCGATGATGTCTATCCGAGCACCAGGAAGCGAGTCACCCCCCCAACCGACAACAGAACTTGTCTCACTAGCACCACCAACAAAGAAGCAAAAAGGAAAGGCGATCAGCACTGACGACACCATCTCCCCTAATATCTTATCCATCGATATAGGGACAAAATATGTTGAATCCGGTGGGAGCTTGAAACCCTCTCAAGTCCCAAAGGAAGTCCTAGTGCAGCAAGAGGCCTTACTCCACCAGGCCCAACAACGCCGACAAGTAGTAGTAGCAGCAGCAGGTAGTTCTTTTGATGCACGCACTTCTAGCTTTGGTCCCGTGGGCGTGGTTCTATCCACTCCAGCAACTTCCACCGCTCCAGCTTCCTCACCTATTATCACACTTACTCTTCCACCACCACTCCCACCATTTATCGCCACCTCCACGCCATCATTCACTCTCAACATGGGCTTCCATTCCACACTTCCACAAAAGCCCTCAACTATACAAACTTTCACCCTACTTGACTCTACAGTCAATGCAGATGATTTTGCTTTCCAATCACTAAACCAAACTCCAGCCACCACAATCATAACTAACCCACTTCCCACAACTCCTCCATGAAGTATATCCCCACCTCATTCCCCACCTATAATCCCTCAATCACCTCCTCCTGCCTTTCGTTCCCTCCATCTCGCCCCATTTCTGATTTTTTACCTTTTAACCTGATGCCATATCCTAGCTATACATGCACTCTCCCTGACCTTGGCCCTTGGGAGCAGTTATCCCTTGCAGTCCAAAAAGCCATATGGTTGGTGAATGAGCTCCAGTATCATTTATTCGGCACCCTAGGGGGACAGTACACCATGCGACAATTTGATGATGGCACCATGGCGGATCTTCAGAAGGAAAAAGAAAGGCTAGAGGTAGAAAACAAGCAACAACAGCTACAAATCCAAAATCTCACCACTTATAACCAACAACAACAGCAAATGCTCCTCCACCTGCAGAACCACCTCCAACTGAAGGTATCCAATATGGAGACTGCCATTGATAACATTACAACAGAAAGGGACGAGGGTGTAGTAGATGCACATGCCACATGTTCCGCTATGAAGGAACAATTGGAACTGGTGGATCTCAATGATTTCGCACCACCAGCTATTCCCGAGGGAACTCCAATTCTAGTGGCGGCCTATCAAACGCTGGCCCAAAGGTTGAAAGCCACAACGGAACAACACACTAAACTACAACAATCATACATTGCTTCCGTCGAGGCTGTTAACCAGCACATCACCACCGTGGAAGAAAGGTTAAAGGCGACTACCCAGTCCATGCCTTCCATCCATGTAGAGCACACCCAGTTCCATGATTTTGGGCACCACTTTGATGGACCAGATGATGGAGGTGGAGCAGGATTCCAGTAGCCTCCACCTGCTACTCAACCCTCATCATTTCAAGGCCAACCCCTAGGGCAAGGATCTCAAGCACCAACCAATCCATAGGGCTATGGTGGTACCGGCTCCCAACATTATCTTTTTTTTTTTCTCCGATTCTAACCCCGGTGACACCACTAATCTCCCATTTATTCAACGCCAATTTTCTCCTGAATCACAAAGAATTGATGAAGCTAACCCTTTCCCTATTCTATTGCCTGAACTTGATCTACAAATTCAGCATGTCATTGTCGTTGAAGCACCAACCATCTGGCACAAAATCATGCCCACCAAACCGAACAAGGAGTTTCATGCCTCCCAAGAATCTTCCAAGCAATATCCAACCACAAAGGAGCGCGCCAACTACATATTGCTAGATCTGGACCAGTATAAAACCCATAAAGAAGCAGTCAAACTCCTAGATCCACACCCTCTTTGGCGCCATCAACTCTTCTTATAGAGCAAGACCTCTTTGGCACGGTAACTTGAAGCACCCTCCTACATGTGTACAAATCCCTATTATTATCTGGTAGCGAGGCAAGGATCATTTCCTACCACCAAGGTCAAGAATAGGATAATTTGGCCCAAGCTCACAGGCGTAGATACTGGCAACTTAGCCAAGGACATGGTCACCAACTACCATGTATTCTACTAGAAGCACCATGGCAATCTTGATTGCGACGTCAACTATTTTGCAGACAATTGCGGCCTGGTGGCATTCTTGGCAGAATTCAAGGGTTTTTGGGATCAAGGGCTACCACCGATAGCCATTGATATCAATAAACCACTGCAAATGCAAGATGACCACATCAACGTAGCAAGGCTTTTTACTATCGCGCAACTCTCACTTCGACACTGCATGTTGATATGGTGGAGCTATGGAAAGCCCACAACTTTCTACAAGGTATGCTCCATTACTACAAACTCATGCCCTTCCTTAACAAATTACGATGACAAATGATGGAGGGCATCAACAATAAAATTTACCAATCCCGACAACAACAATCTTGCCTCCAAGAAGCTCAAAAAATCCAGGACGAAAAAGCTTCAATTGGTGTGGGACCACCAATTCAATAAGGAGGGGGATAATTTTAGCAACTATGCTAACACAGAGAAAAATAAAAAGAAAGAAATAAAACTTCGTGACATGTGTTTTGTAAGCCCACGTATGAGTATCTGTCAATAAACTTCCACCATGGCATGTGTTTTGTAAGTCCATGAGTAGAAGCTTAAAATAATAATAAAATAGCTTAAACTTAGATTTAGAACTTAGACTTAGGAAACTTAAGCTTAGAAATATTTGTATTAAGTTTTTCTAAGCTAGAAACTTTAAGTTCTAGTTAGAAGTTCTAGAATGGCTAGAAATAAGTTAGTTCCATAAGTTAGTGGATACTTATGGAAGACCCTCCTTGCCATAAAAGGAGAGGTATTTGCCATGTAAATGACATTTTTGAGATTAAGCTATCAAGTTATCTATTTTTGAAATTATCTCTATATTTCATTTGTGTTCCCCTTTGGAAGGTGCATAGCTTGAAGGAAGGTGCTCGGGCCTCCTCTTGCCTCCTTCTCATTGGTTTTGTATTGTGGCATGTATTTTGTTGATTGATAATTGGTTAGCCACAATATTCCATTCTAATTCCCTTTGGGTGTTAATTTAGGTCCTAGTTTAGCAACCTTGCTAGTTGGGTTCGCCTTAGCAAGGATTTTATTGTTGGTTCTAGTTAGCTTTATTTCCGTTTCGGACACTAGTTGGGTAAGCCTTAATGATCTCATCCTTGTTGATTGTTTCCGTATTTCTGTTGAAGCTTGTTGTAGAAACCTAAAAAGTGGACGATCCTCTCTATACTACACCACATCATGAGTAGATCTAGCCATCGCCTTACAACAATGGATTGCTGCAATAATCCAAGGAATAAGAAATCTCAGAGCAAAAAGGAGAGTTCTAATAGCACATCACTTGTAGAGGAACCAAAATCTTCCAAGATGGCTGAAGAACGTGCAAGCAAAAATTCAACTGCTTACTTATGCACAGATGTATGTGTGCTACTTCCTCAACCGACTTCCAAGAGGTCGTTCTTGATTCTAGTGCAACATCACATTTTGTTACAACCAGACAGATCATTACTGACTTTCAACAATCTGATTCATCGAGATACATAATTCTCGGAGATGGATCAAGGCATGAAGTAAGTGGAACTGGTGTGCTATGGCTCAACACCAATGGCAAAGATCGAAGATTAGATGATGTCCTATATGTACCAACACTACAAAAGGACCTGTTATCAGTTGCAATGATAGTAGCTGTAGGCATGAGGGTGGTATTTATCAATGAAGCATGCAGTGTTGTCAAAGCCAGCACCAGTACACTAATCACTCAAGGAAGACGTAAAGGCAACCTATATCATCTGAAGGTATGCCTACCGATAGAGCAGACTCATGAAGTTCATGAGTCGATGGATGTTTTATGGCATAGGAGACTATGTCATATGAACCCAATGGCTTTGTACAAAGCAATCTAACATGGAGCAATCATAGGAGTTAGCATCAAATATGCAACCAGGTTGACTTCTTGTGATGCATGTATCAAAAGCAAGATGTCATGTACGCTCTTCACCAGAGATTCCTTCAGAGCAACAGGGCTCTTGGAATTGATACACTCTGACATGTATGGACCCTTCAATGTAATCTTTGTGGGAGGATCAAGATACTATATCACATTCATCGATGATCTCAGCAAGTTTGTTGTAGTCTACTTCATCCACAACAAGTCTGAAGCTCTTGACAAGTTTGTAGAGTATGTAAACTGGGATGAGAAGTGGACAAGAAGGAAGGTCAAGCAGATCAGAACCGACAGAGGAGTAGAGTACATCTCCAACTAATTTAACGACTTTTGTCAAAGTCGAGGCATCCTTCATAGGAAGACTGCTGCATACACACCACAACACAATGGTGTAGCTGAGAGGAAAAACAGGGCCCTCATGGAAGCAACAAGATGCATGATGGCCTATTCGACCTCACACAAATTAAAAGTGAAGTGTGGTGGGGTAACAAGCATGATCTGGCTCATCTACGAGTTTTTGAATGTGTTGCATATGCATACATACCTGAAAAACTTCGAAAGAAGTTGGATGAGAAAGTCGAGTAGGGATACCTTTTAGGATATGATATTCATTCATCATACCATATGATCTATATGCCAGAGCCCAATCAGGTAAAGACTGTCAGAGATGTCAAATTTGATAAAGCAAGAACAATGGCTAATGAAGATCCAGTTAGTTACGAAGTTCTTGGTAAGCAGTACTATGACCTGCTGACATCGACAGAGGGAGTAGACCCTGAGCATCCAGATGAAGATGTTTAAATTCTAGATGGACGAAGTGACAGTTTAGAGGACAAAGCCCGACATGCAGCCTGCACCTAGGACACCAGCTACACATAGCAGCACTGCAGTCAATAGAGGCAAGACACTCGACAAAGGCAAAGCCATCAAAGTGCAAGCTCAATCTCCAAGGAGATCGACAAGAGACATAAGAGCACCAGTCAGATTTGTGTTTGATAGCTCAACTTCGACAACCGAAGAGTTTTGTGGATTCGGTGGTGAACCACAAACCTATGAAAAAGCAATTCCCATTTTTGACAAGGACATATGGATAAAAGCCATGGAGGAAGAGATGGACTACATGAAGAAGAACAAGGTCTAGACTCTTGAACCAGTACCAACTGAGAAAAAGACTGTCAAGTGAAAATGGATCTACAAATATAAGTATGGACCAGATGGCAATGTATCAAGATACGAAGCCATGCTTATAGCAAAAGGATTTTCACAGAAGTATGGTATTGATTACACTAAAACTTTTTATCCTGTAGTCAAGCACACATCCAAATGAATTCTATTTGCTTATGCAGCAACCTACAATCTAGAAATTCATATTGTAGATGAAAAGGCAGCTTTCCTGCATGGTGATCTGAAGGAAGAGGTCTATATGGACCACCGGGATTTACTTGTGAGTCATTTTTTGGCTATGCCTACAAGATGTAAAGAAACATCTATGGACTCAAATAGTCTGCCAGGCAGTGGTACAAGAAAAAGAATCATGCTCTCATATCCTTAGGATTTCAGCCTCTGATGGCTGATTATAATGTATATGTAAAAGTCACAGATGTAGAAATCATCATAATTGGTGTCTATGCAGATGACACACTAATCTTGTCGAGGAGTGACAACCTGATTGCACAGGTGAAGAAGGATATTTCATAGCACTTTGAAATATTGGACCTAGGAGAAGCAAAATGCTACCTGGGCTTGCAAATCGATAGAGATCTTGATGGTGGTAGATTATATCTACACCAGTTAAGATATATTGAGAAAATTATTGATGATTTTGACATGACATATTATAAGGGAGTAAACACTCCTATGGTAACACAGTGCTAACAAGTGAACATTGTCCCAGAGAAAATGTAGAATGAGAAGCTATGCAGCATAAGCCTCACAAGAGGCTTATTGGTTCTTTGATGTACTTGGCAGACAATACAAGGCCTGACATTGCCTATGAAGTGTTCAGATTGAGCCAATTTAACATTAATCCAAGTCCGACACACTAGAAAATTGCCAAGAGAATTCTGCAATACCTGCAGAGCACAAAGGACTATTGACTCTGCTACTCTTGACATGTAGGACTTTGAATAGGGTCCTACGGTGATGCTAGCTGGACATCAATTAAAGATAATTCCAAGTGTCTCAGGAGGATGCACAATAGCAACCAATGCAGCTGTTATTTGGATTGGCAGAAAGCAGACCATAACTGCCCAATCATCATGTGAGGCAGAGTATGTTGCTGCAGCCAAGATGGCCAATGAGCTGACATGGCTTAGACAATTTCTAGATGGTTTGGGAGAGAGCACCAACGAGTCACTAGTCCTACACATGGACAATACATCTGCAATACATCTGACGAAAAATCATGTGTTTCGTTCAAGAATGAAATACTTTGCTATTAAGTATCATTTGATCAAGGATCCGGTTGAGAGAAACGAGTTACAGACAGTTTTCATTCCAACCAGGCAGATGGTGGTCGACATCTTTACAAAGCCTTTGGATAAGGCAATATTTGAAAGATAGAGAGCTAGCCTAGGAATCACAAGGCTGCCGCACTTTGAGAGGGAACTGAAGAAACTTAGTGTTTCTACCCACAAAGCGCTTTTAGCTTGTGAATTCATACTTGTAGAAATACACAGGATTTCTACACATGCAGCATTCGAAGTCATCGATGAGACCGAAGTCCCCGACTTAGCTGAAGTCCCTGATGCCAACGAGTTGCCAAGGCACCAGCCTCAATCAAAGTCATCAACAATGCCGAAGTGGCCAAAGTCCCCGAAGGCAACAAAGGTCGAAGTCCCCGACAAGACCGAAGTGGCCAATGCTAACGAAGTCCTCGACGAGGACTCAACCCAACTATAAGCAAAGCCAAAAGTTGAGCCAGCAAAGCCAAAATTTGAGCCAGACACATTGGATGTCGAGGACGTCATCAGAGCTCGAAGAGCATGATAGTTTGAATGTCACGACTCAACCGTTAAAAGCCCTTGTAGTTAGGTGGAGTAGCAAGAAATAGTCAGCTATGGTTTTAGCTTAAACTATTTTGTAATGCTTAGCTAAATAGTTTTTGTAATCAGACCAAGCATGCTATATGTATTGGAGCAAGAGTCCTGAACGCAACACTTATGAGGTGCATGTCAAGGAAGAAAGATAGTTGTAGCAGTAGCTAGTTCAATTTGTGAGAAGATAACACCTCTCTCACGCCGACGCGCTGATCTGGAAAACAGACATTGCTCAAAAGAAATCTCTGATTTATACTCGATTTTGACAATATAGACGAGTTACGATTTTTTTTCTGTTCAATGCATGCAATCTTTGAATGCTTTGTGTTGTTTCCTAATTCAATGATAGATATACTTTCGTTGTCATCTAAGATTATCTACTATTCATACATCAGCATCAAATTAGCAGTAGCTCTGTAGCTCGGAGGATCACTGATCGCGAAATGAAGTAGTAGCTTCCTTGGACAGATAAACTCCATTTGAGCTCCTATCAGTGAATCACGACCAGCTCCGACTTCGGAGTGCTCAAAGTCTCTGATGTCCTCGACTTTTCGGAGCTACATCAAAGTTGTCCGGAGATCCGAAGTTGAAGGATCCACAACAGTGTGAATAGAGCTACCGACGTCGACGATTCATCATATACAACAGTGGTATCAGAGCCACAAGGCTCAATCAGAGCCTTGTAACTGAGACTATGGCTTCCATACACAACATTCAATCGAAGATCTGCACAATGCTTGAAGCAGACGGGTCAAATTTCTTGGCCTAGAAGGTAAAGACTTCACTCATGCTCAGAGGAGAGGCGTTATGGCCATGGATCGACAACACCTAATGGATGCCGGCTAGCATAGGCAAGGAACTTCGAGAGTGGAAAGAGAAGAATGACAAAGCAGTAGTTGTCATCTCATCTTCCAAGCCCTAGTCCGACAAGCATTTTTCACTTTTACCGTCAGCTACAAAGGACAAGACCATGCGATCTCCCTCGACCCACAACTAATTTCAATAGTCTCACACTTCCTCACTTTGACCATCTACTAGTCACTCGTGCACTCGCCAAATACGACATTTTCTCATTTCTCAATCCAAACCAAGACAAATTCAAAAACAAAACCAACGATGGGTACCTGATCTCATGGCTCAGGAATCCAAATCTCTTTGACACGATAGATTTTCTATCCGCCACCACCATTGTCAGTTCCCACCATCCCCTCCATGTGTCCAAGCAAGTCATCGTCATGATGACCATGATGGGAGGACATGAAGAAACTTAGTGTTTCTACCCACAAAGCACTTTTAGCTTGTGAGTTCATACCTGAAAAAATACACGAGATTTCTACACAGGTAGCATTCGAAGTCATCGAAGAGGCCGAAGTCCCCAACGCCCACGAGTTGCTAAGACACTAGTCTCAATCCAAGTCATTGATGCCGCCAAACTGGCCGAAGTCCCCGAAGGCAACAAAGACAACAAAGAGAAACCAAGGCACCAAAGGTCGAAGTCCCCTACAAGATCGAAGTGCCCGACGCTAACAAAATCCCCGACGAGGACTCAACCCCAACTATGAGAAAAGCCAAAAGTCGAGCCAACAAAGCCAAAATTTGAGCCAGACACATTGGATGTTGAGTACGTCTTCACAGCTCAACGAGCATGATAGTTTGAATGCCACGACTCAACCGTTAAAAGCCCTTGTAGTTAAGCGGAGTAGCAAGAAATAGTTAGTTGTGGTTTTAGCTTAAACTATCTTGTAATGCTTAGCAAATTAGTTCTTGTAATCAGACCAAGCATGCTATATGTATTGAAGATCGAATACAAAAACAAGAGTCCTGAACACAACACTTAGTTATGTGCATGTCAAGTAAGAAAGATAGTTGTAGCAGTAGCTAGTTATATTTGTGAGAAGAGAACACCTCTCTCAAGCCGACGTGCTGATCTAGAAAACAAACAGCGCTCAAAAGAAATCTCTGATGTATTCTCAATTTTGACAATACAGACGAGTTACGATTTTTTTCTGCTCAATGTATGCAATCTTTGAATGCTTTGTGTTATTTACTTAATTCAATGGTAGATATACTTCCATTGTCATCTGAGATTATCTACTATTCATACATTAGCATCAAATTAGCAGTAGCTATCTGTAGCTCGGAGGATCACTGATCGCGGAATGAAGTAGTAGCTTCCTCGGACAGATCAACTCCATTTGAGCTCCTATCAGTGAATCACGACCAGTTCCAATTTCGAAGTGCTCGAAGTCTCTGACATCCTTGACTTTTCGGAGCTGCATCAAAGTTGTCCGGAGATCCAAAGTTGAAGGATCCACAACAGTGGGAATAGAGCTATCGATGTCGACGATTCATCCCATACAACCAGACCGTCGACGTCGGACACAGTCTATGATTGGGCCTCGTTTCTCGTGAAAGAGTTACAGGCTGCTTTCAAGCACCCCTCACGGATCACCTACGGTGGTCTTATCATTGTCATCACCTATACACATTTAGAGCATCTAGGTGTGAAAATGCCCTCGCCCTTCTCTCCATCTACCAGCCTCTCCTCGCAAGTTGTCGTCGCGCTCAATATCACCAACAATACGTGGCCACTCTCCAGGCCCAGATCCTTAGAGAGAAGACAACACAACAAACTTATCAATCCGACCGCCAGCACCTAGTTATGAAACAGACCACACTGGAACAAGAACGTGACTCTCTCAGAGTCTCGGAGAGATTCCTCAAGAATTACGTCTGCCAATTGTAGCGTAATGTCTCAAAGAAGCGAATAGAAAATCAGCGAGCCCAGGCCAACTTCACAACCCAACAGGCGGCCCTGGAAATGAAAGTCCAACAAGCAGACCAGCAGGTGCAGGCCATTCAAGCTGCTCTCGATTAGATGGTAGCCATGGCTGGAAGATGAAACACTGGCCAATCAAAAGTTGCAGAGGAAGCGTGCCGAATATTACAAGGATTACTCTGGTCGTGTGCTACAAACCTCCCTGGATCAGAGAAAACTTCATGACACTGAGCTCCGCACCAAGGATACCGAGCTGGCCACTCTACGCGCCATGCTCCAAGAAGATGAGCAAGCGCTCCAGGCAGCGGAAGGCCAATTAAGAACCCTCAAAAAGTAGTTCAACGTTGTTCTAGTGTTTTCCACTACTCTAGATGGTAATTTGTCTTTTATTTTCTAATATTTGATTAGACTAGTTTTTTATTATTCCTCTCTACCTTTCCCACTCTCTAATTCGGATCTCATTCATATTTATCAGATTGCATCGGTGCTCAATAAAAACATTTATGTTTTTGCCATCCTTACTGGCTTTATCCAGGTTAAGGATTTCACCTATTTTTGTGATGTTTTCGAAAGTCCACTGTTTCGATTTGTAGCCGACCTTTGTCCCATTATTAATTTTCTGCGCAATCAACGCTTCCAATTGGAGCTAGATCATAGTATAATGAGCTCCACGTCCTGTATTACGACTGCCACCAATATCACCCAACCATGCTCATCGTCTGCTATAATGTCCTATAATGTGGCCTTGGCACATTATAATGCCATTGTTCAAGATCCATCCATTAGGCATCCATGTCAGATTTTTGACTTTCCATTCATCCAATCTGCCTCCACAGTTGACTACCACCAACTTCAACTAACTTTCCCTCACTTCGATCTCCAAACTAGCAAAGACTGCACCTTCAACCAGGAATTTCAATATGCCTCACAGGCTGACGAGACCACCTCTCTTCCGATTGCTCCTAATATGCCCTCTCTCGAGCTCGCCAGTCCTCCTCGAGCCATCTCACCATCTCAAGGCACCGCACCACCTCGTGCTAGTTCTCCTCCTCGTGCTTCTTGCCACCTCTCACCTCGATCCTCCATCCACCTCCATAGTTCCTCCCAACCCTGTCGACTATCTTGCTGACCCTGTAGCGGTACACAAGCACTGGTACCACAAAGTCTTTTCGGTACCTGACTCGAAGTTGTCGGCCCTCTTCAAAAAGAAATATCCAAACATAACTACTAGAGGTGGCTATACACTACCAGAAAAATTCGACGAGCTACTTAAAAAGAAGTCGGCCGATATCCTTTCACTCTTGCATTCTCAACCAGAGTGGAGAAAGGCGGTATTTTTACGCAATTCCGAGCTCATCAAAGAATATATTACGGCTCTAGGGCAGATCCAACATACCATCCGCTACCCTGAAGACGGTCATGGTCCTCACTCAAAAATCCAAGTGTAGGGGCTTACAATTGGCCGATCATTAAGTTTGCAAAAGGTTGGAGCACGAAGGTCGATTTCCAAAGAGCCCTCAACCGATTCCTCACTGATGCGACTAATTCACCAGACATGAATGTTCAGGAGGCCTACTATAATGTGGAGACCCTTCTGACGACCGCCAAAGTTGAGACCAAGTGGGATGTATGTTTTGGAGAGTATTGCTTTGACCCCAACCTGACTTTCAAAACGACGACAATAGTGGATCAACTACCTCTATATCGAACCTATCATCGGCTATCAACAATATCATTTGTCAATACTGACAAAATTTCCAGAATTCACACGTGTGGGGAATGTCCACAAGAGTGATTGATCTTAATTAAGCTTTGTGATTGGCACTATAACCTGATTCTAGATTGATCAACAAAATCTAGTTCAGAAGAAATGGCTAATCCACAATCTAGCATGCTAATCAACAGAATATAATAGCAATGATCAAAGAATGAAAAAATACAAGATTTCAATGTATGAGCATTAGCCTCAACACAAGTTAGAGAGAGAGAGCTAGAGAGAAATATTTGTTTAGATCCAAAATGACATGAGATACCTACAAAACTTTGGTTCTTCATTATCAATTGTGTGGAGAGCTACACATATTTATGGAGATTGAGGTAGCTCGAGGTATAATCATATCTAAAGTGACATCTAGAGTCTATGTGACATTTGTCACTTGTCATGCATGAAATTCTACCAACTTTTTACAAGTGTACTAGTTCTAAAAAAATGTCCAAATCATCATGCATGTGTCCAATAAACTTTGTGCATGCCTTGCATGTCACTATGGATCACTTACAATTAATGCATGTGAGTTGCCACAAGTTTCTACAAGCATAATCATGCTAATTCTATGTCTACAAACTATATGCAAGTTGCATTTATCAAACTAGACAATATATAACCATGTAGCTCGAGTTCTATGTAGGCCAAACTTGGCATTTTGCATTAATGAGCTACGTGCTTGCATGGTACAACATTTGTAGCAAGCCAAGAAATCAATATGGATTATTTTTCAATTTTAACACTCCTAAAAATGATCTATATTTATTTGAACATGGATCTTGGTATAACTCCAAGATTGGCTCTATGCTTGTTGAAAGAACTTTTGCTCAAATGTTTGGTGAGCATATCTGCAATGCAAGGCGATGTGTCGATGTGCTCCAATTTGATTTCACCTCCAATGAGCTTCTCTCTCACGAAGTGGTGTACAACTTTGATATGTTTGCTCCTTGCATGGAATATTGGGTTGTTGGCAAGGGCTTGAGCTGAAATGTTGTCACACATGATCATAGGTATATTTTCTTCCATAATTATCTTTAGCTCCACTAGTAACCTCTTGATCCAAAGCACTTCCTTTGTTGTTGTAGTGAGTGCCTTGTACTCAGCTTCACATGATGAGAGTGATACAATATCTTGCTTTTTGGAAAGCCAAGATATCAAGTTTCCTCCAAGATATATAACATAAGCACTTGTAGATTTTCGATCTACTTTATCACTTGCAAAATCCGAGTCAGAATAACCAATAATAGAAAGATCTTCACTTTTATATAATAAACCAAAATTAAAAGTTGAAGATATATATCTAAGCACTCTCTTGGCCTTTTTCCAATGATAAATTGAAGGATTTTGCATAGCCTGGCTCAACTTATGAACAGTAAATCTTATGTCAGGTCTAGTTATTGTGAGCCAAATTAAGGAGCCTATAAGACTTCTAAAAAGTGTGATGTCCTCGAACGATCTTTCATCACCTTTGTTAGAGTCATTTACATTTTGCTCCATAGGTGTTTCTATACTCTTACAATTCAACATATTGAACTTTTTTAACATTGAAAGAGCATACTTAGATTGACATATGAAAGCTTTATCTTTAAGAAAGTCAATCTCTAATCCTAGAACATAGTGTATTTTTCCAAGATCTTGCATCTTGAATTCTTTTCCAAGTGCAATCTTGGTTTCCTCAACTAACTTGATACAACTTCTTGTCAGAATGATATCATCAACATAAATAAGAAGGATGACAATATCTTTATCAAAAGACTTGACATATAAGGAAGGATCATAGTTACTAAGATTAAATCCTAGTGACTCAAGAAAGGTGTTAAGTCGAGAATACCATGACCTTGGGGCTTGTTTTAATCCATATAAACTTTTGAAGAGCAAGCAAACTTTTCCCTCATCATGGATGGACCCAATAGGTTGATCCATATAGATCTCTTCTTCTAGACAACCATTTAGAAATGCATTAGAAACATCTAGTTGAAGAATTTGCCAATTGAAAAAACAAGCAAGAGAAATTATAATTCTAATTGGCACCATCTTTGCAATTGGGGCAAAGGTCTCCTCATAATCAAGTCCATATACTTGAGAAAATCCTTTAGCACAAAGCCTAGCCTTGTACTTGTTCATTGTGCCATCTTGATTATACTTGACTCAAAAAACCCATTTGCAACCAATGGTATGCTTGCTGGATGGAAGATCCACAAGTTCCCATGTATTATTGGCCATCAAAGCATCATATTCTTCCTTCATGGCAAGGTACCATTCCTTTGAGTTGATAGCATCATATACATCCTTCGGCTCCTCATGAGAAATAAAATAGGCACAATTAGTGGAGTTGATTTCCACTTGCTTTCCTTTATCTTCATAGGTAAGCCTTCTAGGCTCGGATCTTTCTCTTTGAGATCTCCTTGGTGAAAGAATTCGAGGTGACTCCTCCTCAAATCTCGGCCCCATCTCTCCATAATGATCTTCAAGGGTGATGATTGGAGTATCTTTGTGAGAATCTTTGAACTCGGCCTTCTCAAGAATGTATTTTTGATCTTCATGGAATATCACATCTCTACTCTCAATTGTAGTTGAGGTAGAGGGAACATAGATCCTGTAGGCTTTCTTGTTGGATGCATATCCAACCATGATCCCTTTAACAAAATTAGGATCATCTCTTTTCCTTGTTTCCAAGGGCATATTAACAAAGCAAGTACAACCAAAAACTCTAAGGTGATCTACCTTAGGTTTTTTCTAAAACAATACTTCAAAAGGTGATTTTCCAGCAAGAGCATTGTGAGGTAATCTATTGCAAAAATAGTTTGCACAATTTATAGCTTCACCCCAATATTCAATAGGCAAAGAAGCTGCTATTCGAATTGCTTTAGCACACTCACATAAAGATCTGTTTTTCCTCTCAACTACTCCATTTTGAGATGGAGAATAGGCACAAGAAAATTCTCTCTTTATTCCTTCACTTTCACAATAATTATGAAACTTGTTGGAGATATATTCACCTCCTCCATCACATCTTAAAGCTTTAACTTTGCAAGAAAACTGTTTTTCTACATAAGCTTTGAAGATAAGGAAGTGATAAAAAACCATAGCCTTTGAAGAAAGTAGATACAACCAAGTGTATCTAGTAAAGTCATCAATAAAGGTGACAAAAAATGTTGCACCACCAATACTTTTAGATGAGGAAAGATGTACATCTGAATGTATGAGTTCCAATGGACAAGTAGTCTTTATAAAAGACTTCTGATATGGCTTTCTGTGTGACTTTGCAATGGCACAAGCCTCACAAGGCTTGAAATCTTTAGAAAGAGATTTTGGAAGACCAATAGCCTTCCCCTTCTTAACCATAGAAGACATAGATGTATAGTTAGGATGTCCCAACCTTCTATGCCACAGCTCCTCCTTGGATAACAAAACAACTTCACACAGGTTTGCATTGTCATAAGCATTCAACTTACAAATTCGACCACATCTAGTTCCATCAGCAAGGATCTCCTCTTTTCTCTTGATAAAACAAGTATTGGAGTTGAACTTTACATCACAACCATTATCAAGCAACTTTCCCACACTAATTAAGTTCTTTGTAAGTTTTGGAATGAAAAGAACATTAGAAAGTGCAAGAACTTTTGAAGAAGCAAGTTTCAATGGAATGTTGCCAATTCCTTCTATTGGACACTCATGATCATTGTCTGGGTAAATAGATCTCTTGAGTCCTTTGAAAGGTAAGATTGAGTCAAATGACTCCTTTGAACAGCACATATGTGAAGAGGCTCCACTATCTATGTACCAAGCTCCATCTTTCTTGAAAGGTGATGAAGAAAAATTGGACACCATAAGTGATCCTTCTCCATTACTTGCAACAGAATCTTCTTCAATCTCTTTGGAGAGATTAGCTTGCTTGAGTTGGTTTTTCTTCTTATAGCAATTAGAGACATAGTGCCCCTTTTTGCCACAGAAGAAGCACTTCACTTTCTTCTTCTTGGTTTTTGAGTTAGAGGGATGAGATGTATCATCCTCTTCACCATATTTGTTGTATGCTTGAGAGAATTGGTTCTTACTCCTTCCTTTCTGCTTGCCTTTGACAAAGAGGGCTTTGTCACTTCCACCATGTTCAAGTTTGTTCATCCTGGAGAGTTTATAGCTTTGTCTAGATTCTTCAGAAATAAGAATTCCTTGAAAAGTTTCTAGATTAGGTAACTCCTCCTTAATAGCAAAAGACTGAACAAGATTATCATAGTCATCTCTCAAGCCATTCAATATGACTTGAACTAGCTCAACTTGGTTAATGGTAACACCAACACAAGAAAGCTCTCTATGTAAATCTTTAACTCTCAGAACATAGTTAGATGCACTTTCTTCACTTCTTTGGAAACTTTGAAAAATCTGATTCCTAAGAGTGAGTATTCTAGAAGTATTCTTTGCTTCATAGATGGTCTTTAGTGCATCCCAAGCTTCTTTGGCTATAGTGCAAGATCCTCTCTCTCTCAAAATTTATTAAATACATTCATCTTAATGAAATGTAGAGCCATTCTAGCTCTCTTCTTATATTTAGGAATTTCAACCTGTGCTTGAGGCTCCTCCTCAACACCAAGCACAATATCCATAACATCCTGGAGAATCAAAACAGACTCCATTCTTAACTTCCAAAACTTCTAGAAGATATCCTCCCTGAGATGCCATTATAATGAAGACTTCTTAGTTATTGGATTGAAATATGTTTGAGCTTGTTCCTATTAGACTTAGAGTTGCTGCTCTCTTTCACTATAGGTATTTTCAAGGTTGAACTACCTTCCTATGTGAAACACTTGCAACTATATATGAGATGAATCTCAAATATTCAACAAGACAAGTTATATAGATCAGACACAAAAAGTGGTTTGTGACACTTTGGCTGGTTTGAATCCTACTTTTGGCACGTGTGACATTCTTCAAAAGAAAACACTATTGACACTTAGAAGGCTTAAAGGGTGTTCAAATACTTCAAACTCAGTCTTGATCTATAGTTTCTTGTGTTGGATACTCAAAACAATGAATTCAGAACAAAGTATAATTGAAAAACTATATGCAAGTTGCGTTTATCAAACTAGACAATACATAACCATGTAGCTCGAGTTCTATGTAGGCCAAACTTGGCATTTTGCATTAATGAGCTACATGCTTGCATGGTACAACATTTGTAGCAAGCCAAGAAATCAATATGGATTATTTTTCAATTTTAACAAATACAACCCGGTTGGAAAGATGGTATACTACACAATTTTGGAAAAACATGCACATGGCGTTTGGCCCAATTCGCTCGCAATCCATCCATCGTAGCCAATTGTGGTCCTGATTTGTTCGTATAATTGTAGAAACCCATCGCAAGAACTGCGACGCCTAAGATGCCAAGGGCAAACAGCTGAAAAAGAGTCAATAAGGCAACTCTCCTCCATTTTTCCCAAAAAAAAAAAATAGAAGAAGAAATCTAGAAAAATATTCTAGGACTCAATTTTATATTTGTTGTTTTTCACCATTACCTCATTTGCCCCTTCTTATTTTCTTTTTATTTTCTCCCATGTACATACCTCTTTCTTCCCCTATACATATTCTCCAATTTTATTTTCCTTATTCCCTTGTACATATACCTTCTCCGTTTTCTCCCTTGCAGCTCAACTTTGTTGCCAAAATTTTTCTAACCTTTTGCCACACCTTTTTTTTTTTCCCTTCTTGTCTGTACGCCTTCCCCCCCCCCTCTTTCGTCACATTTTTTCCCTTCTTGTCTATACGCCTTTTTTCTCCCTCTTTCGCCACGTTTTCACATCCACGCACGCCAACACTAACGACATATGCAGGTGCCAAGGGACTGTCACCAAAATTGCAATGGGGGCATGTTAGAAGATTCTTTTAACAGATGATTTTGGTAAAGATTCTTCTAATAGATTACAAGATGTTTGTGTGAGCTATGAGGGGACTGTATTGTTCAATTCAAATATGGAGGGATCAAAATTCAGAAAGAGGATTTTCCCATCACTCCACTGACAACACATTCAAAAGTTAAAAAGAGTGCAGAAATTCTGTCAAATGAGCTAGCAGAGAAAGCTGGTTTTTCCTCACCGAACTGGTATGAAGAAAGTTCAATCTTTGATCTTAAAACAAATGCCAAAAGTGCCCAACGAATATCGCATGTTATCATGCCGCTGAACTACATCAAGGAACATTTACAAACAACCAAAAAGGAGTTCCAGAATCCAGATTCACCAAGAAAGCCAATATGAGAAGGTCGACAAGATTGCAGGCCGGCCAACGAGCGAAGACAAAGCCCAGTGTCTCCCCAACAGATTTTACGACAATGGGAATAAAAGCATGGCTGAGTCGGCATACGAGTTAGATCTATCAGTAATATAATGTCAAACACCCTTAAATGATGCATTGTACTCGTAAGCCAAAGGCACGAAAAGTAGAGATAAATCTAAAATACCAATGGGCCAAAATAAGACAGGACCCAAGTAGGTCTAAAATGCATTTTGGCTTTTAACTTTTTATGATAGTCAAGTTATTATGGCACATGGTTTTGGGTGAACCGAAAAACCTAACCCTAACTTTGTCTATAAGTAGGGTTGTGGCACCATTTTGTACTCACTTTTCACTTGTATGATTCGAGAGTGAGAGAAGAGAAGAAAGCCTCCTCCTCCATTTTTCTACTCTTGAGAAGTTCTCCTATTTTGACATTGTATGCTTGCTTGTGGATGAATGAATGCTTGATTTTCTTTCTTTAATCATGCTATTACAAATAGAAAGATCATTAGCTCAAGCTTTCATCCTTCTAATCCACAAAATCACACAATAGTAAAATAGGTGTTAGAAATCCATTTGGAGTGATCAATAGGATCCAATAAGTAGATTTTCTTTCTAATATACACCTCCCTTGAGAAAATAAGCCTCAAGAGGAGAAGATCTAGAGCTCAAGAAGCCTATATTACCAAAAAGCATTGATCCATAAAGAGGATTCATCCATAAACCCAAAACCTCAAAATAGTAGAAAGAGTGTCAAGCATCTCACCCCTCATCTAAGCCATTCCACAATTAGACCTCATGCCAAGATTGACACCCTTGGTAGGCTTAGATTCCATCTAGATCCATGGTTTAACCCCCTCCCCTTTGGATCGAAGCCTATACTACACAACAACTCACCTGGTTGGAGATCCAAACCCTGACAATGTCCTCTTGATTGCGACGATTGGGGAGGCACAAAAACGGTCCGAGAGAGAGAGAGAGAGAGAGAGAGAGAGAGAGAGAGAGAGAGAGAGAGAGAGAGAGAGAGAGAGAGAGAGAGAGAGAGAGACGCCTCCCCTATCCTACATACATTCCAAAGTTGTGGGAGGGCGCACCTCTCCCTTTTATGATTTGTAAAGGAGAGAATGGAGTATTGTATGAATAAGAGTTGAAGTGATTTTTTGCATGGGAAGAGAAGTAGATACAACTCAAATTTGATGTTTGTCATTGGAGATAGTAGCAAAATATCTCGATTTTGTTTGTTATCATGCGAGATAACTCAAATTTGATGCCTATGATTTGAAATAGTTTGAACTTGATGCTTATATACAAGACGACTCAATTTTGGTCCTTATCAAAATTGACTAGTATTTTGAGTTTGGTACATTCAAATTATTCAAGTTTGATGGAATCGATCTCTATCACACAATTAACTATTATAATAGCTAGTTAGTTAACTACTATAAGTAACCTGTTATTACTCAACTGTTGGCGACTATTTACAATCTCATAAACTATGGTGAATCACATCGAATCCTTTCACATGTGTGTTTTTCATATATACATTTATTGATGAAAAATTTTCAGACCTTCATTTTGAGTAACTTATATGTAAGACATGATGTGTCAAACATGTTGGGTTACTGAGAAAAGTATTGAAAATTATCGAAAGGTGCTAAAGAGTTTAAGCTCTTCTGGAGGTGCTTTTTACAACCCTTTCTTTGGCTATCTACTTCAAAAAATCCTTTATAACCATAGAAACATGTTTTTAATTTATTTTAAAAATTTGGAGTCCTATAGAGATATATATGTGCACCTAAAGTTACCCATGTGAAGTGCTAAAAAGTGTTGAAAATTGAAGTTTATTGGGAGGCAAATTGCCATTGATTAATAGAATTTTTTTTAAGTCTTCCAATAACACAAGGAAAAGTCAAGTCTAGTTCCACATACAATTGAAAGATTGAAATTTTAATCATTTGATGACATGTTATGTCTTGTCAAGTGACCAAGGGTTTTATGCGCACTTTTGTGCGCAAGCACACAAAAATGTGCTGAAAAGAACTCGAGTGTTAATAGAAAAACAATCTAAAAACGCCCAAAACTATGCCAAAAACAACTCTAGTGTTAATAGAAAACAATCTAAAAACACCTAAAACTATGCCAAAAACAACTCTAGTGTTAATAGAAAACAATCTAAAAACACCTTGTGCCGAAACGCAATGGTTATATGGATTATTATATAAGGAAAAATAATCATATAATATGAAATGTATAAGGGAATTAGAGGTTTCTTTAGAGAAAATTGATCCACATAAATTTTATGATCAGGAAAAACGGTGTGAAACTAGAAAATTTCACATTTTTCGAACGAACAAAACTTTGGGGTGCATATAACATCTCAAACAAGGCTTATAGATTTCATGATCACAAGCACACTACTACAATATACACAAAGATACGAAAGGTTGCGTCCACAGGGTAAATCTGAATTCCATGGTTATTAATGCAGTCCACTTGTAACCCTTGTACTCTAAGACAGAAAAATGGTGTTAGCCGGTCAGTGAGACTGATATATATAAAGTATAAAGCTTAAACACTTTGAATATCCTTCATGAGTTGATGACAATCGAAAACACAGAGACACATTCTGTGAACAACAAAAGTATATTAAAGGGATTGCGTTCACCGTTGACAGATGCAGCAAACCCTGGATGATTGATCAATGATCTGAATGTAAGGTGTGTTCTGTACAGCTTCGAAACTGAAGTAAACTTTAAACCCACTTGTAGATAGAAAACTACTACCAGTCAAAAATGCCTCTGCTTTTTTAGTAGGGGTTTTTGGCTCACGCATCCCTTTGTATCGGACTGTACAGTGCGGATCGGAGCATGTTCTCGAATCTCCACCATAACACATAACAGAAAATCTGGAAGCAAATCTTCATGTACTGCTATCATTCCCCTTCACGCAGCACTAGATCTATCAATGTATCATCTTACTTCTTACTATTTACTACTGCTGACTGATGATTCAGCATGCTCCACATCACCTGTACGTCTCCGTACCCGCAAGCCTGCACGTCGTCGTACAGCTCGCCAAAGCTGCGCCCTGCATTCATCACGCAGTTCACTCGACTATTACTTGTTTGGAAATTGGAATGTTAGGCTTGCAGGACTGATGAATCAAGAATTACCAACGGAAGCGAAAGAAATGAGGGGCGGGGGTTGGGGGGAGGGTTGGAGGGGTTTATTGCATATATATACATATATATGTACCTCGCTTGCGGGATCGACGGGATCGAACGCGTAAGAGACAAACTTCCCACGCTTTCTGAAAGGAGGTAGCGATTCTGGAGCGGAGCCATTCCATGCTCTTGCTTTTGCTGCTGGTCTGCATTTGGATTGCAGATAGAATTAACAAAAGAGAAAGAAGATGGAACGCAGAATGGGAGTTAAATTGAAGGCTCAAAGTTGTTGAGTGCGTTGGATCGATGGCTGCAAACCCACATGGTAAGCTCCTCTTTAATTGCTTCTCATACAATAAAGCAGAGTAGAGGGAGAGCGAGAGGGGACAGTCAGACTCCGCAGGCGAGAGGTGAAAGAGAGAAAGGGAGATGAGCTCGTGCATAAAAGGAACAGGACTGAGCAAGACCGCCGGACACGTATCGTGACATCAGGCAGAGACGCGGAAGGGCAGAGAGAGAGAGAGAGAGAGAGCGCACGTGGTCCCGACTCCCAACGATGTAGGTTTTGCATGTTAGCCTGTTTTCACACATGCCTAATGCATGTATATTTGTTAAAAAAACTCACTCATTGGAGCATTGCTAGAGAACATCAGCAAAAGTACCGAAATGAAACCGGCAAATTTTTTTAAAAATTGATATCATAAAATGTTTGATGATTTTTTATATAAACATGAATACCTTTTTATAAGTAAAAGTTTTCAAAAAATTGAGAAGTTTTATAAAATGTAAGTTTTTTGAAGATAACTTAAAAGAGGTTTTCCGAGCACTACATAGGAGATAAAATTTTTTCACACGATAAAGAAATTTTAGTTGAATTAAATCCCATGTGGGACCCCCTTCAAGGCCTTAAACCAAGCATGAATATTGAACTTTTTTAAAGTTCCTAGTGTACTTGCTTTGTGGTCCAATTGCCCATGCTATTTACAAGGTAGTACCATGCCAAATGTCACATAATGTCTTGAATGTTTAAACATAATAAAATAAGAACTATGTGGTATTATACGACAAAGGCCTTGTCATGTCATAATGTCATATTTTTACTTTATAAAAAGCTTACAAGTTTAGCATTATAGAAAGGCATTCGCGAGATAATATGAGAATAATAAGTTGGAAATAAAATTTAAAAATGTGTGAAAGACTATTTTGTGCAATGGATTTATGTTTTGATTTTGAAATATGTGTATGATCTTGATAAGTTTGTGTTGTATAATTAAAAATTTGATATTGGTTTGTTGTAAATTTTGAATAGACATTTAAAAGTTACAACAAATTGATAAGATTTGTACAACATAATCCATAATTGATAATAGATGTGATTGTATATATTTTCTGAAGATGATTGATGTTGATTTTGTTTTAGATGATGCTAAAAAGTAAATAATTACATCATGATTTTGTTGATTAGTATTCACAAAATTAATGATCTTTATACAAGAGTATACGATCAATGTTCACAATATTCACGATCATTGTTCACAATATTCACGATCAATATTCGTATCTCAAAATACTCATTTCTTAGTAGTCACAATTTCATATCAGTATTCACAATCAATATTCATGATATTTACGATCAGTATTCACAGTATTCACGAGCAGCATTCACAATATTCACGATCAGTATTTCAAAATATTTGCTTCTCAATAAATAGAACTAAAATATCTCTACCACAAAGTTGTGCACGCATAAGTATCAAAGAAGTGTCAAGAAATTGATACCCATTTTTTGTAATATTTTTTTTTTTAAAACTGTCTATATTCAAAATGCTTTGCAAATTTTATATTATAATACAAAAAATATATATATTTTTTGTAAAAGACTAAAATCATACTAAAAAGTTTAGATATAGAATTTTGACAACATATTCAATTTTGCACGTATTAAATTAGTTAATAAAAAATAAAATCATTAAATGTAAAAATACTAAAATTAACAAGAAAAACTATTTTAACTATTTAAAGAATTATTTAGTAGCAAATATTAAAATATTTAAATTTCTTTGCATGAAATAATTTTTTATGAATGCAATATAAAATCCAATTAATATTTTTTTAAAATTTTAATTTTTCACAATAATAATTTGTACAAATTCAAAAAGATTCATGTAATTTAGGTCTATAACACACAGACTCTAATCTTAAAAATATTTACTTAAATACACATCTAGAACTACATGACTTTTGAAAATTTTAAATTTAAAAAAAAAAAATCTTATCATTAGTATCATCATAATTAAGAACTTGAAATTTTGTTAATAGATTTTAATATTTTAAAAGATAAAAAATATTACCAATTTTGATAATATTCATTAATTTTTTGAAAATACAATTTTAGAATAAAAAACAGTATTGTCATTTCAAAATAACATTAATTAAAATAAACATTTATTAAATCTATATTTAAAGAGTAACTTTGAAAATAAATTTTAAAATATTTCAGATAGCATATAATATAAAAAAATACAAATGAATTTAAAAACTTCATGCCACAAAAGTTTGAAATTCATATATAATTTTCAAAATGATAAAATAGTCATGTACTTTTTCCCAAAAATAATCAAGGTCGTTGACGTGAGCAGCCTCAGTAGACAGAACATCAACTTCTTCAACAGTTTCTTCTACAGTGATAACATTATAATCTTGAACTAGGACATCTGCAAAGTCCCCTGTGTCACCCACTTTTCCAGTAGCGGGAGGTTGAGGTTCTTTCGATAAAGGAATTAAAGAGTCTTCGTCATCTGTAGGCTTTCCTACCTCAGCTAATTTGTCTGGCAAAACTGATATGGATTTCATTTGTATTTTTAAAAATACTACTAAACTAGAATCTAATTCTACAACAACAACATGCCTGCCTTTTTGCACAACGCATGTGCTTGTAGTGCCGCTTTCGCTAAACAAATCTAACACCCAATCTGTTGGGTGGAATTTTTTTTTAATAATATGATTAATTGATTGTTGTGGCTTTTGATAAGGACAAGCCACGGAACCTGTCATCGGATTTTTCTGTTTTTTTGTGTCTGTTGAAAATTGGAACAAATTCCCAAAGCTAGTCAAGCCGGTGGTGTTGTAATGCAGTACAGATCGTTTGTCATCCAATGAATAATAACCAATGGTTATATGTATTCAATCTCATTGCACAGTCGTGCATCACCAGCATTGCGAACATTGGGCTTGTACCTACAAAAAGAAAAGTGAATTAATATTTTAAACAATGATCTATGCTAAGCATAGAACATATGAAACAAATAAAATTAAGTTTTAACAAAGTTGAAAACATACGAAATAGCATTTTCAACTCCAGCATTGCAAAAAGTCAAAAGAGCTTTTTGCACTGAAGGCGACTGCCAATTTGAATGAAATATTAGAACTCTCCAAATAGGAGAAGTTGTGCTTTCAAAGAATCCCTGTTGGCACACTATGGATCTCAGTGAATTTAAATGGAGAATCATCATTTAGTGATTCTTTCATTTGAAATCCATATTGTGTGTGGTTGTGGATAGTAGAGTGGATTAGTTTTCCTGCTTTCCTAGAGTGGATTAGTTTTCCTTTCTTGTTTGTGGATTAATGTAGGAATCAACATTCAGGTAAACTAAATAGGCTGGATTTGTGATGTAATTCTTGCATATCCTCTTACAACCATGTTCTTGATGTTCTTGGGATGTCCAATAATCAAAAGACTGGTTGGTTTCTTGATTCTTGAACTTCCAAAAATAAAATTTATACCAATAGAAAGCCCTTCTGATACTGAGTCTCCCCCTTGAGTTCCCTACTACCTGAAAAAAAAAAAATCAAAAACCCTAAAAAATCCAAAAACACCAGAAACTCATACAAAACACAACAATACACGACAGTACACAATGGACCACCATCTTGATTCTAATATCCTAGAAGATTATCCATACAAAATAAGGTCCCCTACAGTTGAACAAATCAGACGTCATAGGTTCTACGAATGTGGTCCCAAATACACGAGCCATCCACAAACTCATTCGAGGGACAAGGGCTTGATAGAGCCGAGTCTTCACAAGAACTAGCCCATGTTCATGGTGGTGAAGCATCACACACCAGAACACACCTGACTGGAGCTTGTACCACTCACAACGCTCATCTTGAGAAGAGAACACCCAAGTGTGATCTACCCAAGTTTGACGGTAGTTCGGACCCTCAAAGGTTCTTGCAAATATTTGAGAATGTGTGTGACGTTTACGGTGAAACATCTCCCGACGCTATGGTCCAACTGTTTTCAATGACCATGATCGCTAAAGCACATGACTGGTTTTTTAATCTTGATCGTAAAGATAAGACAGAGTGGTCAATTTTGAAAGAGTTCTTTATCAAGCGTATTAAGCCATTTCGTTTGATAGAGAGTCCTTTTGTCAAATTGAGTAACATCGAGATGACAAAAGATGAACGTGTATGAAACTATATCGAGCGTTTCAAACGCCTCAAAAGTCAAGTATAAGAACAACAGATGCTCATCATCTGGTTTTTAGTTGGCCTTCCAAGATGGATCAGACGCGAGCTTAAATATATGTCTGATGCCATCAAGGAAGAAGATGAAGGATCAGATATTGACGAACCTAGAGAAAAAAAAAATCACATCATGCAACACACGAGTTGAAGCCGATCGAGGATACCCAAGATCAGCTTTGGAAATCCCAGTTGGAGTTGTTTAATAAGCAACACCAAATATAGATGGAGAAACTCACAAATGAATTTCAAAATACCTTAAAGTCTATCCAACGCAGTATGCCTGGTCAGCCAAACCCTGCACATGTACCTTATAGACGCAAACCCATACGGTGCCCACACTGCCGGACTACGCATCTTTGCTGATGCTTGTCCTTCATCTCAGCCTATCCAAGCACATGCCATCCAACAATATGAAGAACAACTGTCACAATCTGGACATTCCTTGCATTATCATGACTACCCACCAGAAATTCCAGAACCACTAGCCATACAAGATGGCTATGCCATTACGCAAGGGTCATTGCACAACAAATGTTTCATCTGTGGTGCAATCAACCATTTCATGGTTGATTCTCCAGTCAAGACCAAGTACCATGCCGAGTGTCCCGACTGTGTCAGAAAACACAGTTTCAAAGACTGTCCAAAACAACCAAGTAAGGTCCTACTTGCCCACCACATCAGTTATAAATCATAATAGGATCCTCACGACAACACCACACGAGCACCATAGCAAGTCCCTCTAGTGGTGACCTCTAGTGGAGAGCATTATTCCACTTGTAATTTGTGTAATGTGGAAATGCCACTAGGATGCCACCCAAGGAGCTCTCTTGCTTATTTAAGAGACTCCCTCTTTGAGAAGAGGAGCTTTTTGTGAAATGTACCTACTCCATGCTGAAATGAGAAGAGCCTCCACGAGTTTTGGTGCATCCATTGAGCTCCTTGATCATGCTTGTTTCTTGAGTGATGCATTCATGATCTTGCCCTTCCCTCCTTTGTGTGTGGTTGTGGATAGTAGAGTGGATAGTTTTCCTACTTTCTAGAGTGGATTAGTTTCCCTTTCTTGTTTGTGAATTAATGTAGGAATCAACATTCATGTAAACTAAATAGGCTGGGTTTGTGATCTAATTCTTGCATATCCTCTTACAACCTGTTCTTGATGTTCTTGGGATGTCCAATAATCAAAAGACTAGTTGGTTTCTTGATTCTTGGACTTCTAAAATGCTATCTAATTTAGTTCATTACTTGTTCTTGTTTTGTGGAATGCAGATGTAGCTTAGTTTAAATGTTAAGGATATGATTGTATCTCATTTTTGCAGCAGTAGAGTAGGATTTCATGGCATTGCAACCATTTTTCACGCTGATTTCTTGGTTAAATGCATGATCTGCATGTTTGGTAGATGAGTATGTGATTTCAGTGCAAGAGTGACCAATTTGAGTGCTCTTACAGGCAGGACAATATTAAAACATTCATCGGTCTCCTCTACCTAATTTGGGATTTGAAACGAACAAGTTAATAATCAAGAAAAGCCCATAACCTTTGTTGACAAGCAGAAGAACAAGAAACATAACGTGTAAACCAGAAAACCATGAAGCAAAAGCCAACAGGTCCTCTGGAGTAGGGGGTCTGTAAATAGGGCAACACCTTGCACAACGGGTGTCCCGAAAAATCCCAAAAAGTGGCCATTCCTGTGAGACTTGTGTAGCTGACCAGCTAGTCGGCTCTGATACCACATGTTGTGCCGGCATTTCAAAGGGCACTAGGACTTGAGCGGTTTCCCCAACACACGCCTAAGTCTAACATTCATCCATCATGCACTCACGTAAAAGCCAACTTAGAAATGTAACAAGCTTAACCATTTAGACTTAAGAAAACTGGAATCCCATCCAACATGAAAGCCAACTCAGAATCCGTCCCCAAAAGGTAACCAAAGGCAAAGACAAGCCACACATGAAATCCAAGGCATAGTGGTCGGCAAATTGACCAAATGCCATAGCGGCGAGCCACACGTCGGTGATGTGGACCCTTAGGCGTCGGTGACGCAAAAAGGTTGTAGTAAGGGTCCTTTAACTTGGACCAGTCCCGAAGGCAAAACCGAAATGGTAATCATTCCCAAGGATCATCTTTATTAAATTTGGAAAAGGTTACATTCATACATAGACTGACTGGTCTCGGGGCCACCAACACGTGTAGGACATATAGCATGGGTCGCGCTAGTAGAGGGAGCTGAGACCTGGAGATTGGATTCCTGGCGTTGGTTGAGCTGCCCAAGTTTCTGTCTACAGGACTCCCCCTACAGTTCCGGTGTGATTCGGTGTGCCCCCTCTATCCTGGAATATAGTGCTTTCTGGTAAAATACGCTTTTCTGGACTTAGTTTTTATTTTGTTGATTAAGCCTAGCAAGCTTGGCAGAATCAGTCTGGCTCCTGGACATGGGTCTCGGGAGCCGTTCCGGCGGTAGAATTAACTTGGCTCCTAACTAGGCCATGACTCGAGCTCTAGAGCTAGCTCATGACTTGCAACTACTTGGCTGGCTCACCACAAGTCGGAGGCTCAGTCCTTGAATTCCTAACTCGCTCTGGGACCTTTAGGGAGTGTCACCCCTTAGAGTCTTACAGGGCACCTTGGTGCACCTGAGTCAGCTTTACAACACCGGTTGTGCCAAAAGCTTCATGAAGCAGGTTCTGTGCATGAATTGGTCGATTGTTCACCATCTCCATGCAGACGTTCGCTTCTCGATGCTGAGAATGACCATAACTCGCAATAAAATTAATCAAAGTGCGACGACTGTCAAAACTAGAGTCAACATCGACTTCTTGATTTCTCACAATTGTCATACCACTAAGGGCTTGAGGCCACAAATATGAAAGTATTATTTATAGAATTTGTATGATAGTTATCTTACATGATAGTCTTCTCCACAGTTTTCATAGTGATAATCTTCCCCACTGTCATAGTGTCAACCGCCCCACTATCACCTATCATAGTGATAATCTTTGAATAAGCCTGAGTCACTCAAAGAAGCTCCCAGACTACCAGAAAAATGCTTCAACACTATTACAAATTCAACTCATTGTAAATAATTAATTCATAGGGCATTGACAAATCCCCACGTAAATTTGCGTAAGTGTAGAAATTCAACACAAGACTTGAAAATTAAGACATCACAAAGGTACGAGATCTTTAGGAAGATGCATGACTTTTTAGGTTGGCAACTGAGATGTAACTAGATTCTCTCTCTCTCTCTCTCTCTCTCTCTATATATATATATATATATATATAAGCACCTACAGTCCGCAGATCTACACGTCTCACATGACACCTAATAGAAGCATCATTCGATATTTCAGGTATTTAGACCTTCCTATTAGCATCTTTATGGGCAATAACAAGTCTATTATAGTAGAGGGAACAGGTCAGGTTCTTATTGAGCTTAGTAAAAACAGGAGGGGTACACTGATGAAAGTTTTATACGTGCCTGGAATAAGTAAAAACTTTTTGTCTGTCATCAAAATGATGGATATGGGGATTGAAACTAGATTTCAAGGGGGGAACTGCCTAATCTATGTTGATGAGAAGCTGATTATAAAATGTATGAAAGCTGGAAATTTGTTTAGAATGGAATGCAATACTATACAAGAAGAACAGACCAATATTGCAGAAGAAAGACATGGCATAGAATCATTGTTTCGGCATGAGAGATTGGCACATGCATCTCACAGGAAACTAGCAAAACTAGTATCAAAGAGAATCAAGCTAAATGGATGGGAAGAAATAAAAGAAACCAAGTGCAAATAGTGTGAAGTCTATCTTAAAGGAAAAATAAATAAGAAACCATTTGCTAGATCTAGTGAACACTTTAGCAAGAAAGTGCTTGAGCTTGTCCATAGTGACCTCTGTGGACCTATTGAAGTATTGTCCATAGGATCAGCAAAATGCTTTATAATGATTACTGATGGTTATTCTTGTTATACTATTGCTAAGTCTGTAAAACTCAAGTCAAAGGCTTTATCTGTCTTTAAGAAATATGTGACTGCATGTAAATCACAAAAGGGGCAAGCACCTTTGGCTCTAAGAACGGATAATAGAGGGGAATATGTCAGTAAAGAATTTGAACTGTCTTGCAAACAAGAAGGAATTAAGTGGCAGTTGACCCGTCCACATAATCCACAACAGAATGGCGTTAGTGAAAGAATGAATCGAACATTACTAAACAGCATGAGATTTACTTGTTTGCTACGTGTCGTCTCCCAAGGTCCGTGTGTTTCAAGAGATGGCCTGGGCGGGGTGTTCTAGACAATGTTCTGACAAATTGATTTGTTCCTAGCTCGAGAGGTATGTTTCACCCTCGTTGAGTATAAAGTCACCTATGTGTTTCAAGAGGGTCAACGATAACAAGTTTTTGAGCAGAAGCCTTATCAGCAGCTGCATATATCTATAACAGGTTGCCAGTGCAAAGGTTGGGATGGAAAACTCGTAATGAACTCTGGACAAACTCCAAGCTAAGGCTGGACCATATCAAAGGTTCTCGCTATCTATGCTACACATTAGTGGAAGATGTTGGCAAAAGAAAACTTGACCCATGAGCACAAAGAGGTATATTTGTGGGGTATCTTGAAAAGCAGAAGGGATATAAAGTTTATATCCCAGAAACTAAGAAAGTCATAATTTCAAGAGATGTAGAGTTTTATGAGGACAAATCCTTCTATGAAACGATTGTTCCTGAAAAGGCCTATCTAGAGATAAATTCTCAGATAAATCTAGTTGACCAATTGTAAGACCAGGCCATAGATCTTAAAGTAGAGCTGGAAGCTGAAAAGCAAGGAGGTGCAACAACGGGTAGTCATGAAGAAGATAGGGAACCAGAGAGAGACAGTTTTTCAAATGACATTAGGAAATTAGCAAGAGTCAGAAAGCCATCGAAAAAGTATGGAGACATGATATACCCAATGTAAGAAGAGATTCAGTCCATGGAAGAAAACTAGGTATGTGAACTTGTGGACATGCTTGCCAATTCAAAGGTAATTGGAAACAAATGGGTGTACAAAGTGAAGTTAAAGGCTGACAAAATAGTTGACAGGTTTAAAGCCAGGATCGTGGCAAAAAAATATAGTTAAATAGAAGGAATAGACCATATTGACACCTATGCACCTGTGGTTAGAATTACTTCTATAAGAATTATGGTTGCAATTGCTACTCAGAAGAATTGGAAGAGTTAGCAGTTAGATGTAAAAACAACTTTTTTAAATGGAATACTAGAAGAAAGCATTTACATGATGCAACTACTTGATTTTGAAGCTGAAAGTAAGAAATGCTGCAAACTAAAGAAAGCCATATATGGCTTAAAATAGGGATATAGGCAGTGGAATCAGAGATTTGACAGAGTTGTGTATAGGAAGTGATGAGTACAAAATCAAAAAAATCAACAGGCATTAGTGCTGGAATTTAAGGTAAAAGAGTTGGGGGAAGTGGCTTATTGCTTGGGAATTGAGATAGAGAGAAATATTGTTGTAGGTGTTACCATCATGAGTTAGTCTAGGTACATCCAGGAGATGCTCATTCGTTATCAAATGACTGATTCAAAAGTCATGATTTATCCAGCAGAGAAAGGGCACGAGTTGAGTACTGATATGGCGCCTAAAGACTTTGAAGAAATAGAAGAAATGAGGGATTTGATGTTAGAATAACAGGTTATGTTGATGCAGATTGGGGGGAGACAAAGCACGAGGAAATCAACTTCAGGTTATGTTTTTGTTTGTTCAAATGCTGCCATAAGTTGTGAAGGTGGGTGCTACTGACTTCAAGATGAAATAGAGTCATTGCAAGTGTACATAAACCTTATATGTATATATGTTTGTGTGTATGTATATATATCTATATACTAGTGAAGAGTGCCCGTCGTTGATGGGCAATGGACGACCGATGGTCATTGGTGGGTGGCTGATGGTCGTTGATGGATGGTTGAGGGCCAGTGTCGCATTTTTCGGATTCGAGGGCCAGTGTTGCATTTTTCGTTTTCAAGGGCCAGTGTCGCGTTTTTTCCCAGGTTAGTGTCGCATTTTTCGAGGGCCAATTTCGCGAAGCCTTCGTGAAATCTGCAAAGGCTACGAGGGCCAATTTCTCGAAGCCTTCGCGAAAATCCGTGAAGCCTTCGTGAAAATCCGTGAAGCCTTCGTGAAAATCCCCCGAAGCCTTCACGAAAATCCCGAAAATCGGACCCCAAAGGCTTTCGCAAATTTCACGAAGGCTTCGCGAAATGGCCCTCGAAAAATGCAAGACTGACCCTCGAAAAAAATATGCGACACTGGCCGCCCCCTCTAGAAAAATGTGACACTCCCCTCGAATCCGAAAAATGCAACACTGGCCCTCGAAAACGAAAAATGTGACACTGGCCCTTGAATTTGATAAATGGCAGGGCCAGTGTCGCATTTTAAAAGATTTTCGCGAAGGCATTGGGACTTTTTTGAAATTTTTCGAAGGCTTCGCAAAAATTTTGTGAAAAGATCGGGATCCCAAAAATTGGATCCCGAAGGCTCTCGTGGATTTCAGGAAGGCTTCGCAAAATTGGCCCTCGAAAAATGTGACATTGACCCTGAAAAAAATGTGACATTGCCCTCCCCCTCCAGAAAAATACGACACTTCGTTCGAATCTGAAAAATGCGACACTGGCCCTCGAAAAAGAAAATTGCGACACTGGCTCGGATTTTTGCGAAGGCTCCAAAAATGGAATTTTGCGAAGGCTCCAAAAATGAGATTTTCGTGAAGGCTCCAAAAATTTGAGGGCCAGTGTCATATTTTTCGAGGGATTTTCACGAAGGCTCCAAAGATTCGAGTCTCCAAAAATTTGAGTCTCCAAAATTCGAGTCTCCAAAATTCGAGTCTCCAGAAACTCTCGAAACTACAATCCTTCTGTAGATTCTTGTACACTCCACCCATTATGCATCAATTAACACCAAAACACCTAACAGACTTCCATACCTGACGGATGAGTTCCCGAGACGGATCCGAGCGCGTGCAGAGGATGTCGAACATGCAATCATGCTTTTTTCACCCCTCTTCATTTTCAAAGGCAGTTAAATGGACCTGCAAAAAAAATCATGAAACTGGAATATATTGGATGACACATAAACCTACAGGGCCCGAACATTACCACTGCCCATGGCTTTGTGAGCTTGTAGGAATATTTTCCCAAAAAGTATGTTGCATTCTAGTGCAGGACAATAGCCAATGTTGCATTCCACTCATTAGAGATCACAGTGAGTGGCTAGGGTTAGGGGTAATAGGCATCTCTCCTTTACTGTCATCTCTCATTTATTTCTCTCCACACCCGTCTCTCCCTTTTGGTTTTTTGTTCTTAGTTGTTGAGAACCAAAAGTTGTTGGAAATTCCCAAAAGTTGTTGATGGCCCAAAGTGATTTCAAAACTGCAACTTCAACATTGTTCCATCACCACAACATGCTTCCATATGAAAACTTGGAAGTCTGATAGTGTGCGGAATTGGATCACAAAAATAATCAAAATTCAAAGAGAAATGAAAAATCAAAGAAAACAGATGGATGGATAGCTAAAATAAAAAGCCAAATGACAAAGCAAATCAAAAGAGTGGATGAATGCTTTATTGAGAAAAAGGTCCTACAATGGAAAGTACCAGATCATACCAAAGGCAAAACTAATAAGTGCAAAAAAAAAGAGATTCCTAAATGGGCTATGTGTGTGCATGTTTGTCTATTTGAGAGAGATAGAGATAGAGAGAGAGAGAGAGAGAGAGAGAGAGAGAGAGAGAGAGAGAGAGAGAGAGAGAGAGAGAGAGAGAGAGAGAGAGAGAGAGAGACTCGAACTTGTAGTAAAAAGAGCCCAGTTCTAAGTTGTTGTCAGTCGTACGAAGTGGCGATGTCGGTTGACTTTTTTTTATTTAGCCGATTCTTCCTTCTCGCCAAGACTTTAGATATATCTCTCACTCTCTTTGCCTTACCCACATACCAATGATTTTTAACTACATTATCTGGTCTTTCGGAAAATATCCTAACAATCAAAGCCCACTTGTCTATATTGATACAACGGGCTACTAAAAAGTGCTCTTCTTCCTACTCAGTAAATGGTGTAGGGTTTATGTGTGGATCTAGTTGATTAAACCATCACAATATGAAACTTCTATTTACAAACAAGTCAGAAAGTTTCAACGCAAGTTACCCTCACAAAATCCAGCAAGTTCTCAAAACAATGTAGCAACCACTAACTAAAATAATTGAGTAAAGACTATTGAAAGTATTTTACCAGAAAGATGAAGCTTGCAACTATTGATAAAGTCACCATGACATTAATACTAAGATCTCAAGCTTCTAATTTCTTGTTAGTGACGTCTTTGAATCTTGTCAAAACTACACATCCAAATTTTAGTAGGTGAGACCAGTCACAATCAATGGTAAGCACATTTATGCAATGAAAACAATCATCCACAGAAGGCCTGCACCTTGAAGGTGACCTAATTCCCTAATGCCAACTGAAAAATAGATACCTTCAATTTGGAGATAATTTTGATAGCTATTCGAATAAGTGAACTTGATTCTAGGCTCATCCTTTTTAGCATCCTTTCCGTAGCACTATCCCATTCTGCCATTCTGGAGTTCCGCTTGGAGTTCTTGCTTGCTCTTCACGCAAACTCATCCTTTTTAGCATCCTTTCCATAGCACTGTCCCATTTCGCCATTTTGGAGTTCCACCTGGAGTTCCTGCTTGCTCTTCACGCAAACACAATTAGGAGGAAAGAACACCATAATACATTTGACATTTAATCTCTCAATTATTAATTAACAGGAGTGACATTGTCAGTAATGCTTCCACATTAAGTGAGGGCTTGATTTATTCTGTTTCTTGTTTATCTTGACTCATGTAATCAGAAATGCCTACTTGTAACTGATGTATCTCCCTATTGCAAATCATTTCATAGTTTTTTTTGAGGTGATTTCTTTTGTCTTCAGGTTCTAGCAGATACTCACGGGGAGAGAGAGAGAGAGAGAGAGAGAGAGAGAGAGAGAGAGAGAGAGAGAGAGAGAGAGAGAGAGAGAGAGAGAGAGAGAGAGAGAGAGAGAGAGAGAGAGAGAGAGAGAGAGAGAGAGAGAGAGAGAGAGGAATTTTCTATCCCGTGACTTCTATACACTAGATATCTCCTCTACTTCCCTCACTCCTGCTCGATTCTCCAGCACTATCAGTTCAAAATGATTCTTTTGAGACAGTTGTTATAACATTTCTAGGTATTGGCACACACGATAGGGCACTGGAAAGGTGTCCGAGTAACTCGAAAACTTAGGAAAAGACAAACTATGGGTTTTAGGGAACGCAGATTCATGTACATGTAGAAAATCAGTAGACCAACGAAAGCTAGCAGTTCTTACTTTTAAGCCCACCATTAAATGTGCACAAATTATAAGCAAAGGCATCTAGCTACGCTCCACAAGAGAGGAACAATTTACTTAAAGTTAAAAATGAAAAATGAGAGATTACTCTAATCTGCAGCCCATACAAGAAGCATGAGCTGAATAAAAAATAGAAATGATAAGCAAACATTCACACAAATGTGCCTCTTGCTCTCAGCACACTTGTTTACATAAACAAAGCAAGTGCTACACACGCTGATACACACACCGTGAGTTTACGCAATAACAATCAGAGTTGCGCAGCAGAAGCTATGCTCCCAACTCACACAGTACACTCCACACACAAAGTGCCCAACGTAGCACCTATATTTATTCTCAGTTTTTCTATCTCCCTAAATTTATGGCATGGTGACAACAATTACTATCTACTGGTAGCTCCAGAAATCAGGTGTATAAAAATTAGGTGAATTAAGATCACACTGCCTCATATATGTATCTGTCAAGTTATTTCAAAGAAAACATATGAAAAGTAAACAATCTAAAGATATATTCACACAACAACCTGGACTGTAGATATGTGGTGGGAGCTAGGTTATTCAATAAGAGGCAAAGTTGATTTCTTTACAAAATCCATGTACTGATTAAGGTTGTTAATAGTAAGCTAATAAGACAACTTAGTGGCGTTGAGAGCTACTCTCAAAGGATGTGGATGGTGTTTGCTTGCAAGCTAGGTCCACAACTATAGGATCAGCCAGGGACTATTGATAATATTGCCCCTGACTGAGGACTAAATGCAGTTGAAGAGATGCTAAATGTGAGCATCGTCAAGAGTCTATCCAAGAAATGCCAAATGTGAGCATCTCCAAGAATATGTAAGCTCTGATGATGTTGTGAATATGCTAATTAAAGAAAAACTGGAAATGTGAAGAAAGTGCACAACAAATTGATTGAAATATTATTCCCATTTTATTTTTTTATACAACACAAAACAATGACTGTTCAAGGTAATTAGGAACCATGAAGTAACCTAACTGAAAATTGGAGATATTTGTGATAAGTGCAGGTCAGATTTCTCATAATATATATTTGAGAATAGTGGCCTACCTGAAATTGGTGTGCTATTATCTTACCCCCACACAAAATCAAAGGTGAAATGTTCTCTCATCAAATTCGTCACAAATATTTCTTCTATTTGAACTAAATGAGATATTTTTTCAAAATTCATTAGAATTGTGCCAAGGCACTTCCTACTATGATCGAAAGGATATATTTACGTTAAGTCAAGGCTAGTACCAGCTGATCTTATTAAAATAATATAGGTTAAAAATTGAGCATACATTATAATTCAAAATATTTCACTCATGTAGTATTAAACCATCAACACCATCGTAAATAAGATAGGCTTTTATATTACAACAATATCTTTTGACGCACTAAAGACATTGGTTCAACATTATGTTGTCCAGCTTGATTACCGAACTTTCTTATCGTATTTATTCTTTTCAGCTGCTTTCTCATCCACTATTCCAACAGAGACACTCAGTCACTCTTCCAATAGAGACTCGCAGAGTATTCCACATCACTGGATGATTGACCCTCATCTGGAGAAGTGGTCATTAGGTTCCTGTAATCCACCGTAGGCCTAGTCACTAAACTGGGCAACCATAAATTACAAAGCATTTGAAGAGCTAAATCAAGGAAGGGTAAACATTTATGTCAAAAGGAAATCTACCAAGGATGTTTTGACGTCGTCTCCCAATGTCATCTTCCTCCTCTTCTTTATCTTCTCAGATACTGCTGCTGCTTTATGATTCAGATTCCTCTTCTAATGATGAAGGCTCTCGCTCTTTGCTGCTTTTGCTCTCCCCATGCCTTCTTATGTCCGTGTCTTGAACATGTTGCCTCCTTGACACCAAAGCTTTTAGTGCATCTACTTTCACAATCATCGCAGATTCTCGCAAAGAAGAGCGCATCCTGGAGGAAGGGATTTGGGGTGTACTGAGACCTGTGGGGCGTATTTTTTTTAGGAGGTTCTCGCGTTTCTCTAATCTGTCATCTCCCTCTGCAATTCTAACATGCTTTTAGCTGCCGCTTGTCTTCTTCATCCTTGTAAATATAACTTCCATATGAAAGATCGTTGTGATAGCCAAGGTTCTCACGTTTATCTGATCTGTCATCTCCCTCTACAATTCTAACATGCTTTTAGCTTCTGCTTGTCTTCTTCATCTTTGTAAATATAACTTCTGTATGAAAGATCGCTGTGATAGCCAAGGTTCTCGCATTTCTCTGATCTGTCATCTCCCTTTGCAATTCTAACATGCTTTTAGCTGCCGCCTGTCTTCTTCATCCTTGTAAATATAACTTCTGTATGAAAGATCGTTGTGATAGCCATCCGCTCTATTATCATTGTATCAAATTGCTTCTTCAACGGCACCTAGCATGGCCACTATCATCTTCAAATCTACTTCTGCCATCGTGGTCCTTGTAATCATCGACATTGTCATCAGAACTGGAGAGACAGAGGGGGAGAGCGGGGGGAAATTCAAATTGGGTGAGAGCGGGAAAGCAGGGTATAGGAGAGAGAGAGAGGGAGAGAGAGAGCCATCTACATGCATGCGGGAAGGAGGGCCATGCATCCTCCTCCCCATACATGCATCATCTTTTTTCAAATTTTTAGTTTAAAAAAGCTCATGCATGGGTGAGGGGAGGAGGATGCATGGGTGCACCCATACACATGCGCAAAAGTGTACATAAGTTTAAATATATATATAAATAAATAAATATATATATATATATATATATATATATATATATATATATATATACTAGTAAAGTGTGCTTGTCGTTGACGGGCAATGACGGCCGATCTAGGTGGCGGCTCATGATTTGGAACTTCACTATGTCATTGACGGGCCGCCAAAGGTCGAAGGTGACAGAATGTGTTAGTACGAAACATGTGCTTGTATGTGATGCATGCATGTGTATGTGTGTTTGCACGTTGTGTGTGCACAATGTACATGTATGAGTGTGTTGTGTGTGCATGTGTGATGTGTACGTGTGTATATGTATGTGTGTTGTGTGTGTGCGTGCGTCTGTGGGTGGGTGGGTGTGTATACTGTGTGTGTATGTGTATGTGTATGTGTTGTGTGTGTGTAGGTGTGTGTTGTGTGTGTGGGTGCATGTGCATATGTGTGGTGCGTGCATGTGATGTGCATGTGTGTATGTGTGTATGTGTGTGTGTGCACGTGTGTATGTGTGTGTGTGTGCACGTGTGTATGTGTATGTGTGTGTTGTGTGTATGTGTGTGCGAGTGTGTGTATGTGCAAGTGTTGTGTGTGTGTATGTGTGTGTGTGTTTTTGGGATGAGTTGTGTGTGTTTACGGAGTGTGTGTGTGTGTTTGTGTGTTTATGGAGAGAGAGAGTGTGTGTGTGTGTTTTTGAGTGTGTGTGCCATTTGAAAATGGTTTCTGGAGATAAATTAAGGTCTGAAATGAATTTAGAATAGTGCTAAACATTGGTTGATTGGTCAACCTATGGATCAACATTGATCTAATTCAATTTCAGACCTAAATTCATCATGAATAATCATTCTCAACTACTCTTGATTATCAAAAATAGATTTTTCACAATATTGATTTTTTTACAGTCTGACAGGTCCATACAATAGGTCAGTACTATACTCTAAAGCTGATACAGGTCAGTGCTATACTCACTCTTCACCCTAAACCTAATCCTAATATCTAACCCTAACCCTATATATACGCTATTCCTATACATGTGTGTATATGTATGTATATGTCATACTTTTTCATGTACATGTTTGTGTGTGGAGAAGTTTGGGCATGCGGCAATTGATTGTGTGTGTGTGTGTGTGTGTGTGTTTGCTCGTCATATTCATGTATGAGTGTGTGAGTGTGGGGGAGCTATCAGTTGTCCCTTTCTTTCATCCCCTTCCCCTTGTCATACTCTCTCCCATGTCAACCCCTCTCCCTCCCTTTATTTTCTCATTCATCCCCCTCATTGTTGTCCCCACTTCGGACACCCCCCCCCCCCCCCCCCCCGCGCGCTCTCTCTTTGATTCTCTATACCTATGAGAGGGTTGTTTCACCAGGAAAGGATTAGATCTATTGGTCATGACATATAGCATAGCCCGCAGGAACATTTCTGCGGCAAGACCTGGGAAAAGTCCCAGTGATCTGATGGCCAATGACATCTAGTAGTGCCCTGCAGGAACATCACTGCGGCAAAAAGTGGAAGGATGTTATAGAAATTGTTGAAGCTTTCCGATATTGGGCTATTTCGGAGTTACCTTGCTTCTTAAGAGTTATCAAAGGACTCGACAACATGGGAGCAACTAGCTTCGATAGGCTATTCAGGCACAACCATGGGTTGAATGGGTTGATGTGTAAATAGGTAAAACTAGGAGCAGGAGATGAAATATTTGCAATATATATCGTAGTACGGCTTTGGAAAAGTAAGATTAGCGTTAGCTATTCACCTGATTTGTAGTGAGGTTTCAATCGTTTGATATAATGCTTTCGCTTCCCCAGCAAAGTTAGTTTGGATCAACAGAAAGTTGACGCCTTTATAGCATCCAGTCGATCATCCGCGACGTTGACATGATTATAGATATTCAAGATGAGAGAGAGAGAGAGAGAGAGAGAGAGAGAGAATCCCTGAATTGAGAAACTGTAAAATGTCATAGCTCGTTCTTGCGAGCAAGAATTTGTGAATCGTTTCAATAGTGGAAGGAACTAGAAGTATGATTTTTCGCAACCATAAACGGTCCAAAGAATCATATCGGGCCACAAAAGAAGCAATCAATGATTTCTTCATCTTTAATGACTTGTTACAAATCTAGACATGAGGGATGGAACTCTGTGTCTCAGGCGTCATTGCTAAAGATTCATAAGGTGCCTGATGGACAGCACCAAGGAAGCACGTTGTACGTGACACTTGTAACGCTTCTCCAACTCCAAAATCGATGTGCAAGCAAAGCGAGTAAACGAAATTGCCGATTATTGCATATGCGGATAGAAATATTGAAATAATGATGTTCTCGTTTGAATCCAGTAGTGTGAAGTGTTTTAGGGTGTAGACCAGTAGAAATTAATTGGAATCCTCAAGGTCTGCCATACTGGAAGCTAAAACCGATATCCAAGCTGATGCAAATTGCACTCCTCCAAATGCATTTAACTTCATGTATTTTGAATCTGGTCTTAAAGAATGCGGTCTTTTACATCTTTCTTTTGTGAAATGACATCTGCACCCTATCCACATTCAAGCAGCTAAATTTGGCTTTCAGATCACGAGCTCTGCCTATAACCGCTCTGGGTGCTGCCTCCGGCGGCAACTTTGTATCAGTTCTGGCTCTCACAGTCAGATTTTCTGCTATTGTGATCATGATCTCTCATGGAGTCACCAAATCGTTGGAGAGAAGCGATGGCACTTACCCACCCACACTGTTCATTCACATGCCATTTGAAAGATGCGTTCACCTCCAAAAAGGTTGCTGAAGATATAGAAACTCTAAGGAGCAAAGGCATTTCAGCCAAAGGAATCGCATGCTCAAAGTTTCCGGTCTACCCTCAAGCCTTTGCAGATCACGCGCCTGCGAGAGAGGGAGGGAGCGGGGAGAGAGAGAGCGCGTGAAGGAGGAGGGCGCATAAAGGGCAGGAGCATCGATGAAGGAAGGAGAGCGGGCAATTTGAATTTGGAGTGGGCTGTCTCTCCTTGCAATTTCAAACCAAGGCACACATCTCTATAAATTCTTGTTCAAATGTTTTTTAGCTTTTTTTTTAAAATGGGTAACATTTTTTGCGGGCACAACGTGACATTTTTGACGACAAAACACACATTCTCTCTCTAAAATAGTTTTATAATATATATATATAGATATATATATATGTATATGTATGTATACGAAAATGCCCGTGTTATTCAGCAAACAGAGTGGAGAGACCAGCTACTTTAGCGTGCAAGCCTCAAGGATTTGCGTCACAAGGGATTGGGGCCTACACTCCCATACATCAAGGTATGTCGGGGTCGTAACGAAGTTATGCTCAGGGGAATGAGATTTGACCAGATTGCATAATTGCAAAGCTAGATATTGGGCCATAGTTCATTGGGCTGGGTTGTACATGCAAAGCAGTTGCCTTTAAGCGCCATCGACCGGCCTCCCGACTCCCGAGAACTAGACCCATCCATATGTGATATGTCTGAGTCGAGTGCTTTGGAGAAGGAATCTGGAGCCAAAATCCAATAGAGCTGCGTGTGCATGGCTTCAACTATTGACAAGTGTACCAGGCCTCCAGATAGCCATGTGCCTCTCGAGTCTCAGCGAAGTTTCCGAGAACAAGAGTTTGATAAAATTTGTGTCGGTAAACCAGAATCGTGGATCAGAATGATTCGTAAATCAGGTCAGCAAATCTTTTCAAAAGATTAGCTAATATAAAAATAAATTTCAGAAGAAATTGTACGAGGCTGTGAGCTTAACCACCCACAATCAATGGATGAGGTAACAGTCGGTTAGAAGTACGTAGCCTTTGCTTGAGCTTCGTTCGACCTTTTCTCAGCTTATATATAGATGTTGTGGTTGATCATTGTGTCCCAATCCGCGTTTGAGTGTGAAGATTGTTTATATCAGCCTAAGTAACTTATACCGGCTTTGAAGCTTTTTTTCCTGCAACTCATCGTCTCCTTCTTCTTCTTGAGTTGCCTGTTCATTCACGCCCTGCTCAACTGATTCCTTCACAAGAATTGGTTCATTGATGATGATTGTCGTTGGTGTTGACATGTTCTTTCCATTTCTTGTGTTCTCATTGACCTTTGCAATGCTCTCCTCGTCAAAAATAACGTGTCGCATGAAATGAAAAACTTCCCTATTGTGAGGTCATACAATTTGTATCCTCTAGCATCCCGTGCATATCCAACAAAGAGGCATTTTACGCCCCTTTTATCCAACTTCTTTCTTTTAATGTCTGGCCCATGACCGTATGCAAGGCATCCAAAGACTCGCAAGTGTCCGCAGTCATCACTGCCTCTGCCCACATGTCCTTGTTCAATTCCATGCCATGTAGCATACTTCTTGCCATGCCCATTAACGATCTGTTTTTCCTTTTTGAAACCCCATTTTGTTGAGGGTTATACGCAACAGTAAACTCTCTCTTTATCCCAGCTTGAAGACACAGTTGGTCGAATGCAGTGCTTCGATACTCTCCTCCATTGTTTGAGTGCAATCTCTTTATTTTTCTTTCGAGCTCCAGCTCCACCATTGCCTTGTGTGCTTTGAAAAGTCCAAGGACTTCACTCTTGTGTTTCATTGGTTCAATATGTACGAACCTGCTGTAGTCATCAATAAAGCTAACAAAATATTTTGATCCTCCCTTTGAGACTGCCTCCATCGGACCACAGAGGTCTGTGTGCACCAGCTCAAGCAGGTCGTCAATGCTTACACCATTAGTTCTTCTAAGGAAAGGATCTTTGTGTTGTTTCCCAAAGACACATGCCTCACATATCTGTTTATCATTATTGGGATCATAATTAAATCCTTTCAACATGCCCTTCTTTGCCAACGTTTGTAATGAGCCTGTGCTGATATGCCCAAGTCTATAAGCGGGTATGAATGCAGTTACTTTACGCTTGTCTGCTCTCTTATATACGCTTTAACCTAGTCGTTTGATTCGTAGCATGACACACTTGGGGGTGATATTTGCAGGATCGAAGATGAGGACTTTGGGGATTGTTCTTTGTGGGTTCAACATCTTTTTCCTGTTGTGAGCATGACAGAGGTCCAAGCCGACCTTTGTAGTGATACACTGACTTCTCTGAAACCATGCTTAGCCTCTGTAACAGGTACCAATTCACCAGCACCGTCCGACGCCTACTGCAAGAACGTTAAGAGCGTTCCTCCACAAACATTGTGCAAATGCATTTCTGGTGCTGGTGGATCAAACATAAACCAAGACGTCGCAAGGAAAATTCCACAAAAATGTGGACAACCGGACTCAAAATGCTGAAGGTAATTATCTTTCCTATATTTTGAACCAATGTTCAGCTCCTATAGCCGATGCTATCAATTTCTAGCATAAAACATGTGTGCTTATTATGCATAATAAATTGCAATTACAAAATATGCTAGTTTTATTTTGCTTTCTCTTATGCCACGTCGGCAGAAGGCTAAAAGATATAGAGAGTTAGTTAGAAGGTTACTAAGTTGTGGTTAGTGTCGCTGAGGCGTGGTTAGTGTCACGACCTTGAGTCATTAAGTAGGCTATCGATATGAACAAAGATGCATGCATAATACATTTTTTTTGAATGAATGATCGCGCTCTCGTGTATTTCCTTTTGCTTCGATTACACTTCTTTCTCGTTCGTTGTTTTCTCTGTTTCTTGTGTGAATGTTTTGATCTGACAGCAAGCCTGTTCCATCATAGGTTATGGGCCGACACATCGCACTTTGATACCGCTGCGCAGGATCGTCACAAGGAGAAGAAGCAGATCTACATCAACGCATTTTCTTTTTGTTTTTGTTTGCAAGGGAGTGACAAATGGTGACCGACATTGTAAATCTGAGTGATTCGAAGGTAGTAGAAAAGTTGGAGGAAACTAAGTACGCTATCTGGAGTTGGAAAATGAAGCTCGTGCTCAAGGGTAGGGGCTTGTGGGGAGTCGTGAGCGGTGGAGAGACATTGGAGCTTGATCAAGAAGGGGTGCCGTTGGATCCAGAACAACCTGAGGCTTTCTGCGCCAAGGAAGAGAAGGCATATCTCTTGATCTGCCTGTCTCTAGGGGACCTGGCTATCGCTCAGGTGCAGGGTATGGAGACCTCCAAGGAGGTATGGAATATCCTGAAATCAATTCACGAGACCAGAGGAATTGCAGGCATTCTGATCTTGCAAAGGCAGTTAGCAGGGAGCAAACTGCAGGAGAATGGAAGCATGGCTGAGCACATTGAAAAACTCAAGGGGATCGCCAGACAATTGGAAATGGCTGGGGCTTCGGTGGAAAAGCAACAACTTGTGTATACCATCCTCAATAGTCTGTCGATAAGTTATGACCCTCTGGTCATGACTCTTGAAGCACATGAAGGGAAGCTGGACATCACTCAAGTCACTCAGCGACTGCTTCAAGAAGACTTTAGAAGAAAAGCCTTTCAATCACAGGAGGAGCTTACACTCATTAGCAGAACCAAAACATTGAGCATAAAGGGAAGCCGAAAGCAAGATCAAGTGCAGAGCTTACAAGGATGGAAGGAGGGCAAGAAGAAATCCTGGAAAGATGGAGCCCAAAAACGAGGGGACATCAGGTGCTATTACTGTACGAGATTGCCACAAGAGAAAGGAAGATGTGAAGAAGCGGATGATAGACCAAGCAAACATATCAGAGGTTGAAGAGAAGGAGGAAGTGCTGGCTCTCATGGTCTACACCCAATCAAGTCTGAAGAAGGGTCTTCAAGCACCACTGAGGGCAATTACCCTAGCGAGAGCTCATGTGACATTATGCCAGTCACCCACAAAACCAGAGCATACAAGTATCCTGTGGATGAGTCGTGGTACCTAGACTCAGCAGCAACAACACACATGACATTCAATCGGGATGCGTTCTTCACCTACGAACCATTAAGCGGCAGGGAGGTAATCGTAGGCGACAAGGGAGCGATCAATGCAATTGGAATAGGATCTGTATGCCTCCCGGTCGGGCACAGGAGGATAGCAATAGTCAGAGAAGTTCTCCATATTCCAAAACTCGCAAAAAATCTGATCTCAGTCAGTTGCCTAACAAACCTTGGGCTAGAAGTAATGTTCACAAAGGCTGGCTGCACAATTGAGAAAGGGAACAAGGTGTTTGGTATTGGAGTCAGGACAAATGGCCTATATCAGTTGCAAATTAACATGGAAGACAGACCTGTTGCATGTCTGGCAACAGGGACATCCAAGGAGAATGCACTCTAGCATAAGAGACTTGGGCATATCAGCACAGGCTCATTACAAACGTTGGCAAAGAAGGGCATGTTGAAAGGATTTAATTATGATCCCAATAATGATAAACAGATATGTGAGGCATGTGTCTTTGGGAAACAACACAAAGATCCTTTCCTTAGAAGAACTAATGGTGTAAGCATTGACGACCTGCTTGAGCTGGTGCACACAGACGTCTGTGGTCCGATGGAGGCAGTCTCAAAGGGAGGATCAAAATATTTTGTTAGCTTTATTGATGACTACAGCAGGTTCGTACATATTGAACCAATGAAACACAAGAGTGAAGTCCTTGGACTTTTCAAAGCACACAAGGCAATGGTGGAGCTGGAGCTCGAAAGAAAAATAAAGAGATTGCACTCAAACAATGGAGGAGAGTATCGAAGCACTGCATTCGACCAACTGTGTCTTCAAGCTGGGATAAAGAGAGAGTTTACTGTTGCGTATAACCCTCAACAAAATGGGGTTTCAAAAAGGAAAAACAGATCGTTAATGGGCATGGCAAGAAGTATGCTACATGGCATGGAATTGAACAAGGACATGTGGGCAGAGGCAGTGATGACTGCGGACACTTGCGAGTCTTTGGATGCCTTGCATACGGTCATGGGCCAGACATTAAAAGAAAGAAGTTGGATAAAAGGGGCGTAAAATGCCTCTTTGTTGGATATGCACGGGATGCTAGAGGATACAAATTGTATGACCTCACAATAGGGAAGTTTTTCATTTCATGCGACACGTTATTTTTGACGAGGAGAGCATTGCAAAGGTCAATGAGAACACAAGAAATGGAAAGAACATGTCAACACCAACGACAATCATCATCAATGAACCAATTCTTGTGAAGGAATCAGTTGAGCAGGGCGTGAATGAACAGGCAACTCAAGAAGAAGAAGGAGACGATGAGTTGCAGGAAAATGAAGAGAATCTTGAGGACAGGGAAAGCATTCATGAAGGGCAGAGGGAGGCACATGAGCCTGAGGCCATAGAAGTAAGGAGGTCAAGTAGGCAAAGACATGCACCCAGGAGGTATGATGACATAAGCTTCATAATGGAAGAACGACCGATTGAACCCAAGAATTATCAAGAGGCTATGATGAGCAGGCATGTGAAGCAATGGGTTCAGGCAATGGAGGAAGAACTAAATTCAATCATGGCGAACAAGGCTTGGAAGGGTCCCTCTGCTTGGCTAAAATTGTAAATAGTTTTGGTTCTGGAGTTTTGCACGTGTGAACCAGGCCACAATGTTTTTATTTATTGTATTTTTTCAGTATGATGAAGTGTCAAACTTCATACCCTTCAAAATGAGACCATTTTGATGTATTTTGGTCATATAAGCCATTTTTAGCTATTTTTCCTATATAGGGAATATCTAGGGTCAAGTACCTTCTAGAGAGAGGAGAGAGAGTCATCTTCCTCATCCATAAATAGTAGGGAAGTCGTGGAGAACATGTTGGAGAAACCTTTTGTATGCTTCATTGAGATCAATAGATCATTGTCATTGTTTCTTCCTCCATTGAGAGCATTGTTGTGTGTATTGTCTTCAAGCTATTGTGTATGATCTTAGGTGCTTTCCAAAAGTGGTAGGCTGATGTATTATGGACTGTATAATGCTATTTTGGGCCGCACTTGATGTTTATGGAAGTTTCCATTTGTGATAAATGCTTTTTGATCAAGTTCTTTGCATTCTAGGTAGCATAGAATGTGTTGCCAATTCCTAGCTTATGTAGTTTGGAGTGCAAGCATTCAAGCCAATGATCTTGGAGTTTAGATCCACTTAGGATCTGTATTCTTCACATGGTATCAGAGCTGGTTGGCTTCTATTTACAGTAAGTATTCCATTTTTGGTGATATTTGGATGTTTGATCAAGTTCTAGCATGATTTTGCATTGCTTTGTTGATCAAATCTTACTAACCTTTGTTTTGTGAGTTGAACTTGTGGATCAAAAGCATATTTCAGGTCTATTGAAGATCAGAGGCTGAAAAGAAACTATTTTGGATCAGATCATAACACCTAATCATTTGTGATTGTGAGGCTTGTGCATATTCAATACTAACAATGTTCTTTTCAATCCTATTGTTGACAATCTCCATTCTTGGATGAACACTCTCCTTAAGTGGATGAAACTTCTCCTTAAGTGGATGACAAATGCTCTTTTGAGTGAGTTGTAATTCTCCTAAAGGCTGAGCAACGCTCGCATTTGGATGAAAGATCCTCTTTTTTGGGTGAACATATTGTAAGCTCCATTGTGAAGAGCATATTGTAAAGATTGTCATCAATTTTGGCATAATTTTTGGTGTACTTTGTTGAGCATGTAAGTAACTCTCCTTATGTAATTTGATTGGAGCATTTGCTGGAAGGTGTTAACCATTATGCAAGTGTGTTTTCAGGTTCTTAACAGGTTGAGGAACATTCTCATGTGAAGTGATCTTAGATCTACATCTAAACACCAAGATTTGACAAGATAGTGAAGCTAGTCTTGTGATTCACTAAGTGTGCTCATTCATTCACCTCTAAATCTTGTATTTATCACTTGCTGGAGTTTATAAACTTTTAGAAGTGTGGTTTACATGTGGTTTTACAGGTTGAATCAATATCTTAGTGTGTTGATCATATGTTGATCAAGTTTGTTCATTACTGGGTAATCTTGGCATCCTAGTTTTGGGTATTTTCTAAGAATGCAAGTAACTCTTCACACCATAACTTGATTTGGTCACTTGCTGGAAAGTTTGAGAGCTTAAGCAAGAGTGTGTTCAGGTTGGTTTGATTTTGTAATCCATTCTTAGTGTGTGCAAAGTGTTGCATGTGTTTCAATCTTCCTTTCTATGCTTGGAAACCATCTAGGTTCAAGATAGAAGTGTTTTAGGGTCCTAAATCTTCATAGATCTCTTTATCTATCATTTGTTGAGAGAAAAGTGAGTGCTAAGTGCTTTAGGACAGAACCTAAAAGTTGAAGAAACATTAGAATCATGGCTTCCAATGGTGGGATCATGCTAGAGTCTAGTGAAAGGTTGAGTTCATCAAACTACTCTACTTGGAAAGTGAGGATGGAGTCCTTACTTGAGTTGAATGAACTCATGGACATAGTTGCAGAAATTGAAGAGAGACCTCTCACACTTCAAGAGCAACAAAGGTTTGATAAGAAGGCCAAAAGGGCTCTTCATATCATTAAAATGAATGTTACAAATGAACTTCTCAAGGAAGTTGGAAAGTGTCAAAGTGCAAGTGAGGCATGGAATGCCTTAAAGAAGCTCTTTGAATCAAAGTCCACATCTAGGGTATTGACCCTAAGGAGACAAATATTTTCTAGTAGGCAAAGAGAGGGTGAAAGTGCTCATGCATTTATCTTGAGAGTTAAGTCCCTAAGTGATGATTTAGCATGCATTGATGAGAACATAAAAGATGGTGAAATAGTCCAAGTTATGTTGAATGGTTTGCTAAATGAACATGCTAACCTTGTGCAAAGTTTTGCCATTCAAAGAGTCTTGCCAAGTGTGGTTGACTTGCAAGAAATCCTATTGGCTGAAGAACATAGGTTGCAATCAAAGCTTGATGGTGCATCCTTGCAAGGTAGAGGTGAAGAGGCTTTCTTCACAAAAGGCAAATTCAAGGGCAAAGGTAAAGGCAAAGGGAAATGGTCCAAAGGTGGTAACTTTGATCATGATGATCACTCTTCCTCTTCCTCTTCTACTAAGAACAATAAGTCAAAGTTCAAGTGCTTTTATTGTGGGATAAAAGGTCATTTTGCAAATGAATGTTATAAGAAGAAAAGAGAGCAAGGAGAGAGGCAAGGAAATCTTACAATAGATGAGGAAGAACATAACACATGTGAATCACTTGTTATGACTTCAAGTTTGTTAGCCAACATAGATGATAATGATCCTTGGTGGATTGATAGTGGAGCCTCATCTCACATGACAAGACATAAGGAATACTTTACATCCTTATTGTCTTATGAGGGAGAAGGTAACATCATCTACACTGCAAATGATGGTCAATGTGACATCAAAGGCATAGGCACTATTCCTATTTCCCTTTCAACAAATAGGAAAGCAAATCTTGAAAATGTTTTGTACATTCCTTCAATCACTAAGAATTTGCTTAGTGTAAGTCAAATGATTGACAAAGGACTTGATGTGGAGTTCATTGGAGATGCATGTTTGATAAGTAAATGTGGATCCTTGATTGCTCAAGGTAGGAGGCATGGTAAACTTTTCAAGCTTGATGCATGTGTGATCTCTAATCATGAAGGATGTATGGCTAGGGAGCAATTGACAAACCAAGAAGTTTGGCACAAGAGGTTGGGCCATCCCAACTTCAAATCTTTGGAGGTAATGGCAAAGAAAGAGCTTGTTCTTGGTCTCCCTAAAAGTCTTGTTGCAAACAATAGTGTTTGTGAACATTGTGCCTTGTCCAAATCTCATAGACTTGCTTATTCTAGATCTACTTCTAGATCTAAAGAAGCTTTTCAACTTGTGCATTCTGATATTCATTCTTCTAGTACAACTAGCAATGGTGGGGCAAAGATGTATGCAACTTTCATTGATGACTTTAGTAGGTATACTTGGATCTATCTTCTTAAAAGTAAGGATGAAGTGTTTGCTGCATTTGTCAAGTTCAAGAATGAAATGGAAAACCAATTCAATACAAAGATCAAATGCTTAAGATCTGATAATGGAGGGGAATACACCTCAAATAGGTTCAAAGACTTTTGTATAGCACATGGGATTAAGAGGGAGATGTCTAGTCCTAGGACTCCACAACAGAATGGAGTGGCCGAGAGGAAGAATAGAACCCTTTGTGAATGTGCCAAGGCAATGAGACTACATGCTAATCTTGCTAAGTCTTTTTGGGGGGAAGCTTTAGCATGTGCTAACTATCTATGTAATAGATGGACAAGTGCTTCCTTGGATGGTAAAACTCCTCATGAGGTTCTTTATGGTAGAAGGCCGAGTGTCAAGCATTGTAGGATCTTTGGATGTACATGTTTTGTCAATATCACACTTGATGATAGAACTAAAGAAGATCCTTCATCAAAGAAGGGTGTGTTTGTTGGCTATAGTGAAGTAAGCAAGGCTTACAAAGTGTACATTCCTTCTACAAAGAAAGTTGTCATAAGTAGGGATGACATCTTTCATGAAGAGAATGTTTCCAATGTTGTTGATGTTGATGTTGATGTGCCTACTAATCATCATGATGTGCAAGATGTCTTGGATGAAGATGGAGATGCCACTCCAAAGCAAACTTCAAGGAAGACTCAAAGGCAAAGGGCTAAGCCATCAAGGCTAACCTATGATGAAAAAGGAAAGCAAGTGGTGGACAACTCTAACTTTGCTTTTCTTACCTCTTTTGATGAACCAACTTGTGTAGGTGAAGCAATTCAAAAGAAGGAATGGATCCAAGCCATGGATCATGAGCATCAAGCACTCATCAAAAGCAACACATGGAGGTTGGTAAAGCTTCCAAAGGACAAGAAGGCAATTGGTTGTAAGTGGATCTTCAAGATCAAGACAAATCAAGATGGATCAATCAACAAGTACAAGGCAAGGTTGGTGGCAAAGGGGTATGCTCAAGAATATGGTATTGACTATGATGAGACCTTTGCACCCGTGGCAAAGATGGTAACTATTCGAATCCTAATCTCTCTTGCAACTCTTTATGATTGGGATATGTGGCAAATGGATGTTACTAATGCCTTCTTGAATGGTGATCTTGAAGAAGATATTTACATGGAGCAACCCGAGGGCTATGTTTCACATGATGAGCCTAATCATGTGTGCTATCTCCAAAAGAGTTTGTATGGGCTAAAGCAAGCACCAAGGAGTTGGTATGCTAAGCTCAATTCCTTCTTACTTTCTCAAAACTTTGTTATGAGTGAGTATGATCATTCTCTCTACTTTAGATTGAATGAAAATGATATCACTTTACTTTTGATCTATGTTGATGACATTATCTTAAGTGGTGGTAACAATCTAGATATAGATGAAATCAAGATGGCACTCAAAAGAGAGTTTGAAATTCAAGATCTTGGTAAACTTCATTATATCTTAGGAATAGAGATTATTAGAACTTCTAAATCTACATTCATATGTCAAGAAAAGTATGTTAACTCTATTCTAAAAAGGTTTCATATGGAAGATTGTAAAGTTGTTTCTACTCCTATGGAATCAAATGTAAAGCTAACTACAAGAAGTAATGAAAGATCCTTCAAGGACATTACTCTCTATAGAAAGCTAATAGGATCTCTTATATGGTTAACCATCACAAGACCTGATCTAAGCTTTGTGGTTGGTAAACTAAGTCAATTTATGCAAGATCCTAGTGAGGCTCATTGGAAGCTAGGAAAGAGAGTACTTAGATACATCTCGGGATCTAGAGATTTTGGCATCTTGTATGGAGGTACTACACCTAACCTTTGTGGATTTTCAGATTCAGATTTTGCAGGTGATCAAATGGATAGGAAGTCAACAAGTGCCTTTGGAATCTATCTTGGAGATGGAGTGGTCTCATGGCTATCAAAGAAGCAACCAACTATCTCTCTATCTTCCACCGAAGCCGAGTACAAGGCATTAACAACATGCACCAAGGAGATTCTTTGGATCAAGAGGATGTTATTGGATCTTCACTTGCTGGAACCAGAGAAGACTCCAATCATACTTTGTGATAACCTTTCAGCCCAAAGCTTGGCAAGCAATCCTGTTTTTCATGCAAGGAGCAAGCACATTGAGATTGCTCACCATTTTGTGAGAGATCAAGTCATTGCCAAAGAGGTGGAGCTTCAACATGTCTCTTCAAAGGAGTGTGTGGCTGATATCTTCACCAAACCATTGGGAAAGGACCTATATTTAATGCATAGATCTAATCTTGGAATGTGCTCAAAGACTATGTTGAAACTAGCATCCAATGTTGAAGAGGGAGTGTGAAAATTGTCAACATTTCCTAGCTAGTTTGAGGCCTAAATTGGCTAAAATTGTAAATAGTTTTGGTTCTGGAGTTTTGCACGTGTGAACCAGGCCACAATGTTTTTATTTACTGTATTTTTTCAGTATGATGAAGTGTCAAACTTCATACCCTTCAAAATGAGACCATTTTGATGTATTTTGGTCATATAAGCCATTTTTAGCTATTTTTCCTATATAGGGAATATCTAGGGTCAAGTACCTTCTAGAGAGAGGAGAGAGAGTCATCTTCCTCATCCATAAATAGTAGGGAAGTCGTGGAGAACAGGTTGGAGAAACCTTTTGTATGCTTCATTGAGATCAATAGATCATTGTCATTGTTTCTTCCTCCATTGAGAGCATTGTTGTGTGTATTGTCTTCAAGCTATTGTGTATGATCTTAGGTGCTTTCCAAAAGTGGTAGGCTGATGTATTATGGACTGTATAATGCTATTTTGGGCCGCACTTGATGTTTATGGAAGTTTCCATTTGTGATAAATGCTTTTTGATCAAGTTCTTTGCATTCTAGGTAGCATAGAATGTGTTGCCAATTCCTAGCTTATGTAGTTTGGAGTGCAAGCATTCAAGCCAATGATCTTGGAGTTTAGATCCACTTAGGATCTGTATTTTTCACACCCCCTTAGTGTTCTAAGGTGGGCCAGCGATTGCAAGGAGTGAAGACAGTGCGCAAATCGTCGGATCAGTGTCCATCATGATCAACGATAGAGATCGAACCTCTAGCATTGAATTTGGACCATTGGATCCAAGAGAACCAGTGGATTGTTTTTAAAAGAGCCTTGAAGGGACCTGAAGGACATTGAAAGACAAATCAGGCTTCAACCTCAGTAAAAATTTTTATATTGAAAGTTGACTTGGGTCCAAATTCACTGAAGTTTGAAGTCTTTTCAAACTGAAGAAATAGTTCAAAAAGCGAAAAACCCCTTAAATCCACCTCCTTTATTTGTTTGACCCAAACGAAAGTCTATAACCTCCAAACAAAAGGCTCTCGGACTATACTTGCAAGTACGGTACAACAAAACAGAGTGATTGCACTGGAGAAACTATTTGGAGTGAGCCAAAAGTGATTTCACCATTCCATTGAGAAAGTAGTTGGGAGTTGACGACTGAGTGCATTTCGGAAGGCGACGCCGATTTGGCTTTCAAATTGGGGGAAAAGCGGCGAGTGGCCAGGTAAGGGAAAAAGTGCAGGTCATTATTTTCAACTTATGACATCACAGTTGGCCTCGGCATACTGCTTTCAGCCTATGGTAGAAGTTTCAAGCACTTTTGTGATGGCAAACATGGGAGAGCCCATTTTGAGTGAAAGTAGCAAATTGGACGGGATTTCCAACTATGCAGTGTGGAAATTCAAAATGAAAAATATACTGATGGAGAAAGATGTGTGGGAAGTCTTCACAGGTGATGAGAGAAGACCACCAAATGAAGCGGATATCAAAGTGTTCGACAAATAGATGAGAAAGGCTTTGACCTTCATTAACTTGTTAGTGAAGAATCACATCATTACCCACATTTGTGATGCCGTTACACCCAAACAAGCATGGGATGTGCTAAAGGAGCAGTTTGGGACATCAAATCCGTCAAGAATCATGTTTTTGAAGTCAAAGTTGAATAGTGCCCGAATGGAACAAGGAGAGCACATTCAGACGTATATGACCAGAATCAAAACAATGAGGGATGAACTGCATTCTATTGGCGAGTGCATACGTGATGTGGAGCTGGTGCACAATGCATTGTGTGGCATTGCAAAATTCTATCAGATGTTTGTGAGTGGAATAGCATCAAGAGAAAGATTGCCAACCTTTGATGAGCTCACAAGAATCTTAATGCAAGAAGAGCAACGACGAGAAATGGTGAAAGCTGAACATCAGAATACTGACGATCATGCACTTGCAACATTCCAAAAACAAGTCAAGGGCAAGGGCAAGAAGAAGTTCAAATAGCAATTTGCCAAGTCTCAAGAGGATGAGGGATTTTCCAGTAAGACCAAGAAGAAATGCAAGTGCCTCCATTGTGGTAAAACGGGCCATTTGAAGAGTGAATGTCACAAATTCCTGGTGGAACAAGGCAAGGGAAAACTAAAACAGGCAGGTAACCTTGTCGATGAGGGTGAGATTGAAGACTCTAGCATCTTCATATCTACATTGTCATCTAATCAAGATGATCAAGCATGGTATATTGACTCAGGAGCCACAAGACACATGACGGGTAACAAGAATTGGTTCAGTAGCTTGAAAGTGTTGGATAATAGAATGTCCGTTTCACAAGAAAATTGCGATGTGTGCAAGATCTAGGGGATAGGCACCGTTTCAATCCAACCACCTAATGGAAAAAGTAGGATGATCAGGGAGGTACTTTAAGTACCAGGTTTGAAGAAAAATCTACTTTCTGTTGGAGTCATTACTGATCAAAAGTTGAAAGTAGAATTCGTCCATGATTGTTGCTTTGTGAAGGATGTGAACCAAAAGTTCAAAGTTACTGCGGATGGAGTAAGGGAGCCCAATACAAAATTGTACAAGTTGAATGCTACAATCAAGGGGCAACATGGACTTGTATCGTCCATTCCATCGCAAATTGAGTTGTGGCATAAGAGACTTGGTCACTTGAACTTGGGAAGCCTCAATTTGATGAGAAAATTGGAGATGGTAACAGGATTGCCTACTATAGAAGACCACTTGAAATCGATGTGTGAATCATGTGTATATGAGAAGCAGCATCGAGAGAAGTTCAATAAAGGTGGTGTTGCAAGAGCAAAGAACATCCTGGATTTAATCCACACAGATTTATGCGGGCCTATGAGGACCATGTCCGTAGGTAAACCCTTCTATTTCATGACCTTTATTGATGATATGTCACGTAAGACGTGGATCTACTTCTTAAAGAATAAATCAACATTTGATAATTTCAAGAGCTTCAAAACATTGGTAAAAAATTAGACAGGTAGGAAGATCAAGGTCCTAAAATCAGATAGTGGAGGTGAGTACAAGTCTAATGACTTCAATGATCTTTGTGATCAATGTGGGATTAAAAGACAATTTACGCAAGCTCATACTCTTGCTCTCAATGGTGTAGTTGAGTGCAAGAATTGTACTATTGTGGAAAGTTCCAAATCTATGCTAGCTGAGATGAAACTACCAAAATATTTTAGGTCATAAGCATGCAGTATGACAGTCTATGTTCAAAATAGAAGTCCTACCATTGCCATACCAAAGATAACACTTGAGGAAGCATTCACAAAGAATAAGTCAAATGTGAACCACTTGTGAATCTTTGGATGTAAGGCCTTTGTACACATTCCTAAGAAAGAGCGATGTAAACTTGATGTGAAAGCTATCAAGTGTATATTCCTAGGATATGATGAACGTGTGAAGGGCTATAGATGTTTTGATCTAGTGGAAAACAAAATCCATGTAAGTCGTGATGTTATCTGTGATGAATCCAAGATGTATAAAGATGAGGATGCTGAGAAGATAGACACATTTAGTGGGAAAGATGGTATAGTGAGGATACCTCCTGATGATGATCCATTCATTGACCTTCCAAGTGATGAACATGAGGATACATCTCAAGATACTACTACTCAACCCAAGAAACAGGTTGGAGAGGTAGAGACAAATCTTTTGGTGCAAGAAGGATTGAAGTTGCAGGTGACAAACGCAAGGACAAGGATGTACCGTGGGATACATTTTCACCAGAAAGCCGATCACCTGACAGAAAGCTCCCTAAGTGGCTTGAGAGATTGTTGGAGAGCCGCGACATGGATGACTTTCCAGGATCATCTAGCTAGGGAGAGCTACGAAGATCAACAGGGGAGAAGACACAACCTGAAAGGTACGAAACAAATTATGCTCTCTTATCTAGCATTATTCAAAGCAAAGAACCTTCGACTTATGGTGAAGCAAAGGATGATGACTTTTGGGTCAAAGCCATGGGAGAGGAGATGGAGTCAATTACTAAGCATAGCACATGGGACTTAGTAGAACCACCAGTTGGCAAGAAACCCATTGGTTACAAGTGGGTATATAGGACTAAGTATCATGCAGATGGAAGTATAGCAAAGCACAAGGCAAGATTGGTGATCAAAGGGTATGCACAAAGTAAAGGCATCGACTATGAGGAGACCTTTGCACCAGTGTTTCTTTGATTTTTCTCTGTTGTCGTAGAGTGTCTGGTTAGAACCATCTTTGTGATCAAGATGCTCTCTGGCCTCGACTTCCTCTCGAATCTCGAAAATCGCCTTTTTGAGGTTCATGGTAGGATCTTTCACGAGCAGGGTTCGTGTCGTCTAGAAAGATCTGGGTAAGGCTCTCAACAGATATGTGAGCTGCTTCTCAGTTGATACTACATTCTCTGCTCCTGAGTTGTGTAGTGATAGAAACAGATCCTTCATCTTTCTCACGAAAGAGGTGAGGTCTTTTCCATCCCACTGCCGATTCGTCAACTGATCTTTCAGGCTGAATGTCCAGATCTTCTGCAGCAGCTATAGCCGATAAGGTACGAATGGATTGATGCTCTACCACTAGATTGAAAGTGTCAGTGTATTCCATTCCATAAACTTGTTCAAATCCTTTAACCACTAGTCTAGCTTTCCATTTGGATATTGATCCATCTAGTTTAAGCTTTAGCTTGAAGATTCAATTGGTTTTACACCTGTAGGAGGATTGACAAGACTCCAGGTCTTGTTCTTCATTAGAGACTGATACTCAGCATCCATGGCAGCTTTCCATTTGTCTACATAGGGCATTGACAGGGCTTTTGCTATGGTGACAAGTTCGTCATGACTAGTGAAAGTCTAAGGGTCAAAGCGATCAGGCTGCTGTCATTGTCTTACAGACCTTCGAATTGCAGGTGCATGAGCAGACGATTCTCCTTGGTAAATGACTGGAATCCTAGCATCTTGAGGTTGAACAATCGTGGATCTAGGCCCATCGACGGTGAGTGGAGTCGTTGGGATGAACTCCATTGTTTGAACAATCGTAGGTCGTTGCCTATCGATGGAGGGTGGAGCTGCTATGGCATGCTCTTGCATTGGCTATTTATGCTTGAAATTGTGATACTTGTCTTCAAGAAAGACAACGCCGCGACTGTCTAGCCCGTGACAAAATCATATACACGATATGCTTTGTGTGATGTCGAATAGCCGATGAAGATGTTTTTGTAGCTTACTGGGTCCAATTTCTTTCTCAAATCAGATGACACTTGTGCATAGCAGAGACATCCAAAAACACGTAGTTGTTTCAAACTTGGTTTGTAGCCGTAGTAGGCTTCAAACAGTGTCTTGGAATCAACTGCTTTAGTGCTAGAGTAATTTTGCAGATAGCAGGTCATAGAGATTGCTTCTGCCCAAAAGGTTTTAGGCAAATGCGCATTGACTATCATGGATCATGCAGCTTCCAACAGTGTGCGGTTCTTTTGTTCAGTTTCTCCATTCTGTTGTGGAGTGTAGCTCGTAGTAAACTGATGGTGCATGCCACATGAATATAAGTAGTCCTTCATATCATTTGACAAAAACTCTCCTCTTGAATTAGACCATAGCGCCTTGATTTTCTGACCAGTCGACATATTGCTTGAATTCTTTGTAGCCATTGAACGCTTCTGATTTGTTCTTTATGAACATGACTTTGGTAAATTGGGAGTAGTCATCAATGAATGTAATAAAATATAGAGCCTGACCCAAGGAAGGTATCTCATAGGACCACATAAGTCACGGTGTATCAGTGACAAAATGGACTTCGCCCTTTTGGCTTCCTCTTGGAAATCTAGTTCTAGGTTGTATCCCTAGTAAGCAATTTTCACAAACAGACTAATTAGCTGTAGTAACAGCATTTATATTGCTTCCCATGCTGAAAGCAGTTCAGATTCTACCAATTTGGCTATTGAACCATTTACGTATCCCCAAAGCTCCTTCTCAATCAAGATCATCCTCATCTTAAACTTCCACATGTGGAAGTCATCTCCGTTGAATTTGTTGATCAAGCGGATCTATGAGGTTGAACCTTCCATTGTAATCCAGTAGCAGAGATAAAACACAAACTAAATGAACCAGCTCTATAGAACTAAAACGTATTAAGTTCTATTATAAGTCCTAGACTCTAGTAATCCAATAAACCTGTAGCTCTAATACCAACTCTGTGGGATGCGAGAAATGAAAATTATCAGCTCTGATATCACATGTGTTGACGTTTTGGATTGATGTCAACTAATGAAACAAAAATTCTTATTAACGGAATCGTGAATTACTTAGAGAATGAAGTTTATGAGCTGTTCTTTTGTGCTGAATAATATTATCAGTGTAGGAGTCTTAGACTGCCATGAAAGAGAGATTGCAGAAATGATCAAGCATTTGAGACAGCCATGCAATCCTCTAATACTGATATCTGATTAAGAAGAGAATGTAGAAAATATTTTAGGCGTCAAAGACAACATATATTTCTCTGATAATAATGTTTGTGTAAGAGGAGTGAGAGTTATTATCAATCAACAAGAATGCAAAAGGATGTAGAACAATAGCGAATCTGTATAATAATGTTGTAAACACAACGATCAGATCAAAATACAATTATGCTGATAAGCGCGTGATCCTAGTTACAGATTCAAAACAATTGCTAAAGTTTTGAATATCTATCTCTCTCTCTCTCTCTCTCTCTATAATCACTAACTCTGAAGAGTCAGCTACTAAAAGACCCAACCTGGTCGTTTGATCTCTGTCTACTAGTAACTTGTCTCTCTCCAGGGATCAGACTCAACTTGGAGATGTCACCAATGTCTGAGAAAGAGCAAGCTGACATGTGTTGATATCCATACAGGAGTCTCATTGGATCGTTAATGTATGCCATGATATGCACAAGGCCGGACATACCTATTGCGACGGGCAAGCTGAGTCAATTTTTGGTAAATCTTGGGACTGGCCATTGGTAAGCAGCGAAGGGAGTGCTGAGATACCTCAAGAGCACTTCGAGGCAAGGGATGCGCTACCAAGGACCTTACGATGGATTCAATGGCTATGTGGATTCATATTGGGCAGGGGACATCGCTAAAAGGAAATCTACATCCGGGTATGTATTTTTAAAAAATACAACAGTGAGTTGGGCAAGTTGTAAGCAAAAATTGGTAGCTCTGTCCTCCACATAAGCTAAACTGATGGGATTATGTCAGGGGGTGAAAGAACACATCTGTGTTGGAATTTAATCTAACTCCTACTCATCCCAACAACACTTCTTTTTTCTCTGATTTTTACTCTCTCAAATGAAATCTACAAAAATGAATTGTTTTTTAACTGTCTACATATTTGAACTGATTGTCACTACAATCTGCATTTTAAATCAGGTTTCTACACAGGCAAAAAACCCGACACTGCAGTTTTACACAAGTTTCTACACCAAGTACTCATTGTCTACGTCTTCACACTCCAATAACAACTATTCTAATTAGGCAGTTGGTCAGCTGTTAAGCAATCTTGTAAATGTAAAGCTAGAATAATGCAAGATCTTCCAGTTGCTATAAATGTAAATGAGCGATTGAAGATATCACGTGAGCTGCATCCATCATTCCATATCTTCTGAGCATATTTATAAGATATCTTTCTTGGCTAAGTTGGATCCACCTGTCCTTTCTATTTTTGCTGACTTAAATGCCCAGACAATAATGCAATTCACCTAAGTCCTTTATCTCGAATTCTGTCTTGAGCTCTGCCTTGCACTGATTCAAACTCCTAACATCATTTCCAATTCCAATGATGTCATCAACATATATTTCCATCATAGTGATCTTTGATCCTGCTCTTCTAAAGAAGATGCTATGATCTATGTTGCACCTCTTGAAGCCTCTGCTTTGAAGGAATATTTCCATCCTTTTAGACCACACTCGAGATGCTTGTCTGAGTCTGTAGAGTGCCTTCTTCAGCTTGCATACCAGATTAATTCCCTCTTCAAAACCTTCAAGCTGCTTCATGTACACATCCTCGTTATGAACAGAATGTTTGTCAGAGTTATGCTGCTTCTTTGACCAAGCCATATACACACGGTTCCTCTTTCAACTGCTTCATAATTTCCACGCCATATCACCCATCACAATATCCTTTCCCACAAGCATTTCATACGTGATGAATGTTGTCCGATTGTTTGTCATGTGTGATGTTGCCGCAAAGTCCAGGTACTAATATGGATCATTTGTGCTGCCTTGCGCTCTGGTTCTTGGTTTTACTTCAATCCCTAAAGATGTTCGCCTGCTCTGCATCCCTCTTCTTGAGATTTTCCTTCTTCTTGTTGCAGTCTCTTGCAAAGTGTCAGTGCCTATCACAATAGAAGCATTTTTTGTCTGATCTATCCTATCATCCCCTCTTCTTTCCTACCTTCCATGGCTGACTGGGTTGTCCCTTCTCGGACGTCTATATCTGCTTTGGCCCCTTGATTCCCATCTTCTTGAAACCAGTCAGCAGTGCCACTTCCTCCTGAGATGAGCTAATCTTGCGTCTGCCTTCCTTAGCCGACTCCAGGTTTCTGATGTGAGAGATGGCCACATCCCCTAATGACATGTAGATCATCATGTGCATCTTTGCCTCCCGCATCCTCACTACCTCAGCCTGCGCTTCGCTCTTGATGTGTCCTTCTTGATCCATCTCGATAGCCTCCATAGACCCACATAGCATTGTATGTTTTGTATTGGCACAACATACCATGAACATTTAGCACAACATATCTTGAACATTTTAGGAATAAGGATTTAGATCTAGAATAAACAAATTCATATCACCCCTTTCAATTACTGAACTGCCATGAACAATTAAGAGTGAATTTTTACTCTTCTTCTCTCACGTGCTCACCATTTTCTATTGCTTTTTTGAGAGTATCATAGATCCATTCAGATGTGCATCAAGAAGGTAATTGTTCTAACGGTCCGCATTCTCATGTGATTGGTGAGTCACCATCTTGTTCCTTCTTCTATAAGAGTACTTTTGTTTTCTACATCTGAAGTCCACACTTCTCTCCTTTTTGGCTTCTTAGTACTTCAAAATTCACTTGTCCATTTTTTTGCAATTATATAAAATGAACATTCCAATTTTTTCATGTAATGGTGCGGTGATTTTTTTCCAGTTTCCTTGTGGTAATTCACATTTTATACGTTTGTCCCTTGGTGCCCTAGGGTATTTGCAAGATAGATTTTGTGAGGCAAAACATTGATTCTTCAACAACCAACCATCTGCAATGCTACCTTATGGCCTTGCCTTTTGTCTCACAAAGTCTTTTAGAACTTTCATAAAACGCTCAAGGTAGAACATCCATCTAGTGTGCATGGGGTCCGCAATGGAAATTTCTTCAACCATATGGATTAGAAGATGAATATGACATGCTAATAATTCAACATCTAATAGTACGATCATATTAACCTGAATCCACCAAAGATAAAACTTACTTTCTCTCTCCCTCTCTCTCTCTCTCTCTCTCTCTCTCTCTCTCTCTCTCTCTCATAGAGAGTATAACAAGATTCAATCCCAACAATTAGCAAATTCAAAATAACATAAGATCCAAAGAAAACAAGAGAGATGAAGCAAGGGGAAGAACAAGGACATCCAATTTGCAAATCAACCACGTACTTGATTAGAAATTAACATGAAAATGAACGGCAAAGTACCACTATTTATAATGGATTTTAGAGCCTTGGCCTCAATTCCTATTGGCCACTTTCCACCTCTCTTATTATTTGAATTGATGTGTTCATAGCAGGATACTAATTCCCTCCTCAAACAGAGTCCTCTTATGTTGGCTACATGACTCAACTATAGATCCACTACGTTTACACACAATAAGGTCATGACAATGTTCGAATCTTCGATCACTGAATCTACTGCTGCCATATGGTGTAATAGAGTCTTGAATTGATTAACGTGATTCTGAACAGAATCACCTTCTGACATTTTGAGTGAAAAGATCTTTCTTCTTAGATGCAGCTTCAAAGTGACATCTCTCACTTCATAATGTGTACTCAATATATCCCAAGCTTTTCTCCAAGATTGGGCTTGTCTGAAGTGGCCAATCTATGTGTTGGAGATGTTAAGGGTGATTAAGACGGAACCTTACCATCCTCGAGCTTCCACTTGGAAATGGCTTGCTCATCAAGACTGGGAATTATTTCGGTACTTGTGATATTTTCCATACTTCTTTGGCTATTAGCATGACTTTCATATTGAATTTTCATAAGTGGTAATTCAAACCATTGAGTTTGTTTACCTTTAGAGCAAACTGTGATTGTAAATCTATTAAAAAGTTTAAGATGAGTGTATGCAGATAGTAGATTATATGACTGTCAGGAAATTTTATTAAGTGTCTACTTTGTATCCCCAACAACAAAACCTGGTGATTTTCGTCATGTTTTGCGACATAAAATTGCAAAACGAAATTTCGTCACATCTCTAATCTTACTACACTTTAGAGAAACTGCAATAGGAACATCATTATTTAGGTTTATTGTTATTTCATCATGGGAACAAGAATAAAAAATGGAAAAGAATATAGAAAAGAAACATATACTCTTGAATAAGGCTGACTACACTCTTGAATTAACCAACTGAATATTGAATGACTCTACGACATATAATGAAAATAACTACATAGCATAGAATGGATTTTAGTTGTCTTTCAAACGTATGAAAACTACATTTTATTCACTCACAAATCAAGAATTAAACAATAAACCAAAATGCTTAAATGAAATCATATATATTACAAAATGTTGTGAGACTTTCTGTGTCATGTCCAATACATATATATCTGAAAAAAAAAACCTACAATATACAATAGTGCTCTTCTTTGTTAGGGGTGGGATTGGAACTTGAGACCTTTGGGATGCAACACATACTTCATAACCACTAATCTCAAAACCATATGGTGATGAGGGTGTGTAAGCCATTCCATACATGTTGCATCTTAAGGCTTCCAAGCTCCCTAACACTATTCTCCCCCACGAAGAAGCAAGTTCCACCAAGCGACCATCTTTCATCGGGTCCATCGCACTTCTCTAGATTCTATTCTCTCATGGGGTTGGCTCAACTCTTTTTAGTGGTCCCTCACTACATCCCCTTCGACATTCAAGTTGTAGTGAGGGTTGAAACTGGACTCGAAGCTAGGAGGTGGAGAGGAAGGGCCACAATTGGTGCCTTCATGTGTAGTCAACCAATTGAAAACTGCCGCCCGTTGTTCGAGTGACATGGATCCTACCAAGTCAATGGGATAATCTTCATATGTCGACATGCTCCTATGTCGGCTGCTACCACTACCACTACCACTACCTTGCACTTCCACTCATCGTCTAGGTAATCTGCATTTTCAACATCGATAATATTGCTATAGAGACATTCTCATACAAACTTTCTACTACAAAATACCTAGCTTGCATACGTCATCACCCAAAATTGACACAATCGCATAACTGTTTTCAACAATGTTTGTGCAGTTGATCAGACGGAGAATCTAGTGAGGTGGCCAACAATGTCAATAAGTTAAGTTTATGTGAAGTCAATTCACCATATTGTGTTAACTATTTTTTATTTTTGTGACAAACAACCTAATTGCAATTTTTTGAAGGCTAACTATTATCAAGAACGAATGTGGTGCACTTGCGTCAGCACCTGCGTTAGATGTGACAGACAAGTCATGCACCAACGACGGATTGTCAATTAACACTTGTGGAAGTATGGAAGTAGAGTGGATGGTCAAGCATCAAATCCAAAAGAGATTGGGTTTGACTTAAAACATAACACATCTCATGAATTTTTGAATATTAGATTATTTAGGTTTCTCTTTTTTTTAGAAAATTATACATTCTCTATCGGCTTGTTCAGGAATACCATTAGATGGCCTCGATCCATCCGTATTGAATTCTAAGTGCAGAAAAGTCTTGATACAAATGAGAGAACAAAGAATAAAACAAATAGAAGAAGCTAGTAGACTGGCACAAACATTTGATGAGGAAGACCTTATCGTTGAAATTGTTGCTCAATATGATGCTATTAAGGTACTACACGACAAAGCGATGCATGACACGTTTGAATCGTATTTTAGTACCCACAATGACAATGAACATGCACTTTCAACGGGTGAAGAGAACATGGATGAGAGTGAGAAGTTGCATATTGATGATGAATGCGAGAAAACCCTATGCAAAGAAGCCAACACCTCCTTGTAACCAAGAGCATATTTTTCTCGACTGGTGACAACACTTCTCCCTCTAAACTTACAATTTACGTACAAATGGAGTTCTAATAGTGTTACAACATTGTTGAGGTGTGCATAAACCCTAGACGCATTATATTGTATGTAACGATTTTGTCACCCATTTTTGCTAGGGTTACGCACCAATTTTTATAACAACAATATGTTTTTGCAAAAAATACTTCCAACAATGTGATGCCGGGATCCCGAAAAGAAGTTAGAGTTATGTTGAGCATGCTTGGAATGGATTACAAAAATATTTATGCATGCCCAAATGACAACATTTTATATATCGGTGTGCATTCATAAAAAGACCAATGTCCAACATGTAACACAACATGATACAAAACAAACGTACAAGGATCAAGTGTGCCACAAAAAGTATTACATAATTACTCTATCATTTCACGACTACAACATTTGTTTTGATGCAGGTCTTTGGCACCTAGTAGATTGGCATGCTAAGAATCGATGTACAGATGATGTGATGCGGGTACCTAGTTACTCACCTGCATGGAAACCTATTGATGAGCAATGGTCCGATTTTAAAACTGAACCTCGTCATTTGCAATTTGGTTTAGCAATGGATGGCTGAAATCCTTTTGGTATTCGAGTTTCAACACGGTCCATGTGACCAGTTGTTCTTCTTAATTCCTCCATGCCTGAATATAAAGATGGGACATTTTTTCTGGCTCTATAGGTTCTAGGAAAATACAAAGTGAAGAGCATGGATTCTTACTTTGAACCATTGACTGAAGAACAATGTGTATGACATCTGAAGGCCTTAACGATAAAGAAATTTCACTATCTTGGTTTGAGTGTGTGTTTATGTATGATACATAATATTAATAATAACCATCTATTCTCGCAATATATTACATCTCATAAATATTTTTGTTAAGAAACCTATTGCACTTAGAATTTTAGGATATGGACTAGTGAATTCCATGTTCAAATAATCTCATTTTGCATTGTATGTTGCCTACGTTGATCTGAATAAGCATGAAAACTATGAGCTCTTGGATCCGTACGAAAGAAAGAAATTGTTGCATGATTCTAAGTTGCAACTTTCATTAGAGAAAGTGTCAGAAGTAGAGTAGATATTGGAGGATTGTACTTTGTAAAAATTTCCATTTAATATACAGAATCTCTGTGTGTCTCTTGCCTATTAGCTTGGATAAATTTGCATGCTTTTTGAAATTTTTAATAAGATTCCGTCGATTTTGTATTATGACGAATTTGGATTCTTCCGTAAAACCATTGGAAAAGTATAGTTGTTGTAGTCCCACCATGTTGTGTACTTTTATGAAATGCCGCTCTTGCTTGCCAATGAGATTTTTCCATTCCTTGCAATGACCATATGCTAAGACTTCCACTATTTGTTGCAAAGAATGTCAAACGATGTCGTAATATGTGTTGCATGTCATAAAAACAAAATCTAAATCAGTACCAAAAGCATCTAAATTAATTGCACATATTTGTCTATACTAGTGTAACATCAAAATCTTACCATATAAAACATGCACTTCGAACTGCATCCATAAATAAGAGCCTTCTAATGTGTCATACCAGGGTTAGTCATAAATTGACTTAGGGAGCTGATTGTGAAGGCTATGTCTGGCCTGGTACAGATCATTGCATACATAAGAGATCCTATAATCGAATGATAGGGATACTCACGCATCTGCTCCTTCTCTTGAAGTGTTTGAGGACATTGGTCCTTTGACAATTTGAGACGTGGTTCCATTGGTGAGAGAGCTAACTTGCAATTAATCAAATTGTATCTGACTAACCTATTGTAGATGTATCTCTGTTGATTAATGTAGACCAATTTTCGATTTTTGTCTTTGTGGATGTGAATACCAAGGCAGAAATGAGCTTTGCCTAGGTCGGTCATGTCGAATTTGGAAGATAGCATTGTCTTAGCTTCTTTTATCAGATTGATACTATTGCCGAAGAGCAATGTGGTGTCCATGTATAGAGTGATAATGATAAAAGATTGTTGTGTTGTCTTGAAGTAAACATTCGAATCTGAAGGGCTTGGAGTATAGCCGTGATCAATAAGGAAAGTATTGATCCTTTGAAACCATGGTCGAGCAGATTGCTTCAAGCCATAAAGTGCCTTATGGAGTTTACACACATGATTGTGTTCAAGCCATAAAGTGCCTTATGGAGTTTACACACATGATTGTGTTTACCTTTGATAATATAACCTTTGGGTTGCACATGTAAATGTCTTCTTCGATAATTCCATTGAGATATGATGTTTGTACATCCATTTGATGTATGTCCAAATCTGCTGTAGTAGCAAGAGATAATAACCTCTGCATACAATGTACAGATATGAACATTCTAAAGAGAAATAGGTAGTACGGGTTTCCAATTAGGATCTTCTCGAGCTCTTGATATTCCTGTACTCCTTGTCATGTCTTTTGTTGTCTTCATGCAGTACAAACAAGGGTGTTTAGAGTTAGCGTCATGGGATACATTGAATATACATTTTAATGTCTTCAGATCTCCTGCTAAATCCCAATTCCAGGAATATTGAGTGGATCTCCATCCATGTGATTTTTTATGGTGGCAGGATATGACGTTCTATTAAATATCCATGAGAGAATGTCATGGTCTTCTTTCATGAATGTAAGAGAAACAAAAAAATGATATAGAATAATATCAACATAGAGAAGATTTTCCAAATGAAATCCATGTTAGATTATCCCTATTGAAATGTGAAAGAACTACTATACCTAAAAAGATGCCAACCACCAAATATCATTTTCTGATTGAACACTGAAGTTGAGGCCTTCTAAGTCTTTTGAATTCAAAAGTGCTCCATTCACGATCATAAGAGTAATTCTCTCCATTTTTTGTCCATTTATAATTTTAGACTCATCTAACTTGAGAACAACTATCAACTTGTTATTGACATTTTCATTTGTAATATCGTAAAAAATTATGATGAATGTTAGTAACTGATTAATGTCAATAAATAGATTGGTGGAATTGCTATATGCTAGACATTCTCCTTTCGAGCAGTACACTTCATTGATATGAGATGGATTACCAACTATTGTCTGCATACCTTGGTTTAACATGTCTTTTCTTTTAAAAAGATGAAATGGTCGTGGGATTGGAAACTTTTTAATACCTACATGTGCAAATGCTGCCTTTATCATCTTGAACATTGTTGCATATGCTTTCTACTGATTCTAGAAAAATCACATGCCCCCTAAACCAATGTAGTGTCCAATATTTTTCCAACTTCATTCATAATGTTATCAATAACTGAAGCCTTAATCTTTTTTATTTTGTTATTATTGAACATTGATTTCATGGATTTAGAAGTCAAAATAGAACCTAGTGACTTTGCAATGGAAATCTCATCGGCCAAATGGTTTTCAGCAACCAATGTTGATCTGCATTGCAAATATAATGTTCATAAAAATGTCAGTAGAGATTAGGACAATCATAGTATTCACAGCAGCATACTAAATAAATCAGCATAAAGTTGAAATTACTAAATACCAAAACTAGTGATTATGATTGAATCAAAAAGTTCAAGCAATCATAAACCAAATAAGCTATAACTTACTTGAATGCACATATTTGTCTTTTTCAATAACCTCCTCTGGATGATAGATCACATAATTATCCTTGGTTGCCAATCTTTTCCTCTTGTTGCTTTTGACCTTTTTGTTGAGCACATCCAGAGTGTAACTATTGGGAGGGAATATTTAGACATTTTGAAAATTATACTTTAACTGTGGTAGAGCACCAATGAAGTTTGATGTAACTAAAGTAAGGTACATTCATTTTCATGGAAAGTAGTGGGGGCAGATGCATAAAGAAGTTAGAAAATGATATTTTAATAGCTTTATTGTTATTTTTCTCTCTCCTACAAGGCATTTCGTATAGGGCCCTCTTTGGGCCCATATTTTCTCTAATGCTTAGACAATATGCTATAGTCACAAAGAGAAAGATCGAGTAGTTGGAGTCTGAATAGATGTTCGATTGATCGATGACTAAGTAACTTTGTAGTTTCGATTGTTATCGAATATATCCACATGGCTATCTGATTAAAATAATGCTTAGTCTGTACTTTTGCGTGATAGTGTTGAGCTGCCGAATAATCGAGAATCGATGGTGACTTGCTCGATAGTACCATGATGGCCGAATAGTTGATGATGATTGTCATATAGATGATAGTACTTAGATCGATAGTTTAGTAGTGTCGACAAAAACACTGTAATCGAATCCTTTGTATATCTGCAGAATGTTAGAAAACTAGTATATTTCTATAGAGTATGCGGTTGTACAAGTATTTATACACAACAAATGAATGGATGTAGAAGATAAGGGATGGAGCAGATAGAAATCCAACATTCAAAAGGCCAAATTTCTTAGTACTTAGTTGCAAGTAGTTGACATTTTTTTGCTGGTAGAGGAGTTGAATGATGGCTTTTTTTTATTGAGCTTCTTGTGGTTCACTTCAAATTTAGTCAACTTTTGTTGATGGTTTATAATTTGGAAAGAAATAATGTGGTAGGGGAGAAATAGTGATCATAGTGTGTGCGATGATAGACAATTTGTGTTCTGCACCAGACAACACACATTTTGCAGTTTACTCGTTTATCTAGTTTGGAGTTTTCCAAAAACACTTAACTTCGTTGACTATTAAGTGAAGGTTGGATTGGTTAACAATGAAGAATTGACATGTGGGTGATATTGACTTCAAGATGAAGAGTGGAGAGACCACCTACTTTAGCGTGCAAGCCTCAAGGATTTGGGTCACAAGGGATTGGGGTCTACACTCCCATGCATCAAGGTATGTTGTGCCATAATGAAGCTATGCTCATTGGAATGAGATTTGACCAGATTGCATAATTGCAAAGCTTAATATTGGGCCATAGTTTACTGGGCTGGGTTGCACATGCAAAGTAGTTGCCTTCAAACGCGAGACCGGCCTCCCTACTCCCAAGAACTAGACCCATCCATATGTGATATGTCTGACTCGAGTGCTTTGCAGAAGGACTCTGGAGCTAAAATCAAATAGAGCTGCGTGTGCATGGCTTCAACTATTGAAAAGTGTACCAGGCCTCCGGATAGCCATGTGCCTCTCGAGTCTCAGCGAAGTTTCTGAGAACAAGAGTTTGATAAAATTTGTGTCGGTGAATCAGAATCGTGGATCAGAATGATTCGTGAATCAGATCAGCAAATCTTTTCAAAAAATCAGCTAATATAATTATAAATTTCAGAAGAAATTGTACGAGGCTGTGAGCTTAACCATCCACAATCAATGGATGAGGTAATAGTCGGTTAGAAGTACGTAGCCTTTGCTTGAGCTTCGTTGTTCGACCTTTTCTCAGCTTATATATAGATGCTGTGGTAAATCATTGTGTCCCAATCCATGTCTGAGTGTAAAGATTGTTTCTATCTGCTTACTAACTTATACCGGCTTTGAAGCTTTATAATAAGCGGGTATGAATGTAGTTAATTTACGCTTGTCTGCTGTCTTATATAGACGCTTTAACCTAGTCTTTTAATTCGTAGAATGACACACTTGGGGTTGATATTTGCAGGATGGACGATGAGGACTTTGGTGATTGTTCTTTGTGGGTTCAACATCTTTTTCCTGTTGGTGAGCATGACGACAGAGGTCCAAGCCGACCTTTGCAGCGATACATTGACTTCTTTGAAACGATGCTTAGTCTCTGTAACAAGTACCAATGCACCACCACCATCCGACGTCTGCTGTAAGAACGTTAAGAGCGTTCCTCTACAAACATTGTGCAAATGCATTTCTGGTGCTGGTGGATCAAACATAAACCAAGATGCCGCAACGAAAACTCCACAAAAATGTGGAGAATCGGACTTAAAATGCTGAAGGTAATCATCTTTCCTGTATTTTGAACCAATGTTAAGCTCCTATAGCCGATGCTATCAATTTCTAGCATAAAACTTGTGTGCTTATTATGCATTCTTGTGATTTCATCAGGTTCGTCGACCTAAAGCTTGCTGGATCAATGGATATCAAGAGACGGAATATTCAGCGCCTTAAAGACTGCAAGCTAGAGTTTTATATAGTTCTATGTTTTTAGGTACATCCCATTTATGTCGTTATAGACAATAGACACAACTTGGGTAATCAATAAGTAGGCATAACGCGCATGCTACTGAAGCCATAGTAGCTGTTATTTATGAATGTGGATGTGTACTCTCACGTAATGAACCAGGGACAATCTAAGGGCTATCTGTTTGAAGAGCATTTTGGCATAGACTTCTTATACTCAAAATGAATGTATTGAAGCACTTCTTATATGTGCGTTATTGGTTGAGAATTTTGTCTTGTAGCTCTATCTACTCTAGGAAGTCTATATAATGCAAGGTTTATGTTGTACTAGTAGTGTGTGTAAGCTTATTGATCTTATCACGCTTGCGGGGCTATGACGTGCCTTACTAATGAATATCTAGGGACGGAATCTTCGGTACTTTGAAATACGAATTTTTATTTTTAAGTAACCTATCTATTTGCATATCATTAGTTAGTTTTAGCTAAATTCTATATATGTCTTTAAACAAGGAAATTCTTACCATTCCCTAGATGGGAAAAAATGGTAGTTTTCGTATGTTAATTACGTCGAATCAAATATACATAACTAGGAACTGAGCACTAGTAGGAAAGTTGAAACAATTCGTGGATTGACAATACAAGAAAACAATTCATGTACCTGAAAATTTTGACCAAGAGTTTTCTAGATTATTGACTTTTCTTAATTAGAAAACTGATTCTTCTAGAAAGGCAAATTCATTTTAGAAACTATTTGTGTATACAAGAACTATTTCACTCTAGTTAGGTGTATTTTGTCTTGGAAAATTTAGATGAAAAATTCTCTTTATTCATATATTAAAATTCAATTGAAAAAATAAAAATGGATCAAAAGTATTTAGGATTTGATACATGTGATTTGAAATCTTTTATTTGTAAAGTGAAAATGATCTAAAATCTGGTGAAAATGTTTTAGATTTATTTGGTATGATCATGGCGATGAATTTTTCCACATAATATCTTCTAGATTTAAAAATCATTATATTGGGTTTCTCTTAACATAGAGTTTTGTTCTTTTGGAGGCAACATACCCTAATTGTTTAACTTGTGTTAGTATGTCAAAATATTCTCTCCGTGTGTCTCAATTTGTTCTTTATGTGCCACCTGAGTGCCATAGATATGTTAACATACATTGTATTGAATCTCTTTAATGTCTACTTTTTATGGATGATCAATATATTAATGTCAGCCATGTAGTTGTTCTAGATCTTACATAAAATCTAGTATGTGGAGCACACAATTGGGCTCCTTTTTAAGTTTTCCATTCAAATGACATGCTTTTTAAATTTTCTCTTTCTTTGAAAGGCAAACTAGCCTTTGTTGACATGCATTGGAGCTTGCAACTGCCAAGCCTGCACTGCACCTAGTACAAATGGAGCTTCAAAACATATGGTTTCAGATAGGTATTTTTATGACATGTTACCGTCAATTTTTATTAAGTTCAAGGCCACCAAACGTTCCAAAAGGGGAAGCATTTCTGAAATACTATAGAGATGCTCTTGTAGGTGTATCTTTATTGCAAGTCAAAGACAAGCTCTTAGTTGGACAAACTTTGTAATCATGCAATGTTGACCTTGAGAAACATATCCTGAAGCATGTATTGAAGTAAGCATGAAAGGAAGCATGGGTATAATCAAAGTGCCCAAAGCAAAAAATTTGGCCCTGTGCATCCTTCTAGGGTTGAACAAGAAATGTGTGATACGGCCAAGGTTTTGTCCACTAGTTTTCAACTTGTGGAAATCTAGGATTAGCAGACAATTGTGGAAATGCTCATGCACTTAGTCTTGAAAGAGATTCAGAAACTTTACATGTATATCAATCTAAATCTCTAATGGATGCTTCATATAGTTATAGTCATGAAAAACACATGTTGAAAAATGCAAGCAATGCTTCACTTGGAAAGCTCATAGAGACGTTTGCATGTTTGCAACACTCTTACATAGAACAAAATGCCAAAGAGGAAGGGGTTTCAACTCTCCTTGATATATTAAAATCAAGGGGAAAACTTTATGCTGGATTGCCACTCGCTAATGATGTAGCAAACCTTGTGGAATTAGAAAGATGTATATTTAATGCATCGACTACTGTAGGCACTCCATCTATTCAGAATACTTACAACATGCTGCTCAATGCAAAAGAGGTTGTCTTAAAAAGAAAAGTCCAGATTAATCCATCCAGCTGATGTCGACATCTCAAAGATTAAACATGTGCACAAGGGAGGCATGCAGTAGAAAAGTGCATCTATTCTTTCACAGTGCTTTGACTTTTTTCCATTGTAAAGAATTTGGGATCAACTAAGATCTAAATCCATAAACTCTACCGTTGCCAATGTAGAAAACTCAACATTTACTCTATGAAAGAGATGCAAACTCAATAAGAATCTGATCAATCATCAAACATATGATATGATGCACTTGCTGTCCATACAAAAATAGTAAGCTATTGTATTTCACATGTGTGGATTTGAAAATAGCATAACATAAGCATTCTACACACAAGATTGCAAGATATCACAAATATAGTGCACCAATGGATAGATGAATCCAAGAGAACTCATGCATAACCAACACTTATGTTCTGTGTGACGTGATCTTTTGCATCTGTTGTAGATCTTCTTATCACCAAAATATTTTTTTTTTCTAGATTGTTGATCATTTGTCTTAGACTCATTTCTTTTAAACGACTCTCTCTTAGGAGATGTAGACACTTATAAAACCACCTCCGGATTTGTATTCTTCCTCAACAACGTTCCTATTTCCTAGAACAGTCGCAAGCAATCTTTGATAGCTCTATCTTCCACTGAATCAGAGTATATCTTAGCCTCTCAAGCTACAAAGGAAGCAATTTGGTTGAGGAACTTACTCTCAGATATCAATCTAAATCAATATGCCCTGACGACACCTTTTTTTGTGATAATCAAAGTGCCATTGCCTTGACAGCCAAGTCTAGATTTCATTCTAGGAGTAAGCACATTGAACTCAAGTATCACTTCATCAGAAGCAAAGTTCTCAACGAAGAGGTCAGATTGTAGTACTGTAGAATGCAAGATATGACAACAGATATTCTTCCCAAAGCATTAAGCTTGGAAGCACACAGAAGATTTTGTGTGGAACTAAGTCTAAAGGTGAAGGCATTCAAGGATTCAGATTAAGGGGGAGTGTTGAATTATTCTCCTTCTTACTAATTGACTAATCGGTTTTAATCCTCGTCCATTGTTTATCTAGTTCTGTGGATTTTCCTGTGTCTTTACACAGTCTGTAGAATTACAAGTGTTTTTACACAGTCTGTAGAATTACAAGTGTTTTTACATAGTCTAAAGAATTACACGGAGTTCGACAACAGTGTCACATTTTTCGCCTGCTTTGGGTGGATGAGCCTATTTTGCATCTCTAGCCAACCCAGTGCCACTTTTTACACCATGGGTTTCCAAGAGTCAAATAAAGTTCAAGAATTATGAGTAAAATTACAGTGTCGCATTTTTTTGCATTTTAGCGACATTGTCACCTGTAAGGATTTACGAGTAAATATGCAGAGTCGCATTTTTCACATCTTTCCAAAGTGCTTCAAATGTTAAGGAAATGACTCTGGCAAAGTGTGGGGCTACCCTAAATGGGATTTAAGGACACTGTCGGGTTTTTCGCAAAAATCCGACACTGTCGCCTTTTTGCGACATTGTCATCTGTGGCAATTTTAGTTCATTTCTGCAGAGTGATAGTTTTAGTTCATTTATGCAAACAGACTGTTTATGGCCAATTTTCACCACTTATTAGCAATCAATTTCTGAGAAGGAACTGGATGAATGCCAGTGGACACTAGCCAACTGGCAATCGCATTTGACGGCCTAATTACTTCAGTATAAATCAACTGTTCATACATCTCAATTATCAATCAAATTTAGCTCAAGTTCAGAAGTATTGTTGTTAGCTCTCTATCAAGCTTTCAAGCTTGAACTCTCTTGAGCATTTGGGCTCAGTCTTTTAGAGATTTATTTTAGAGTTGCTATTGCGCTACTGCTTATCAGCAAAGTTGTTTATTATCAGACTTATTCTCTGTTACTTAGAGACAACTTAGAGTGGGCGGTTTCTATCTACTATTGTCTTGCGCTCATTAGCATCTGATTTTGTTTTTTTTGAGTCAATACTATCTTGTTATTGCATTTAGTATGTGTCAGAATGCATGCATCTCTGTATTGCTTTTGTAACTGATAGAAATTGTTTGAGAATTCAATATTGTATTGTTTGGCTATGTAATTATTAGTATCTAGCGAACTCAAAGTTAGTTGCTAAAGATTGAATGTGATTTTCATCACTACTACTTTGTTTAATTTTTGATAGGCGTAGTCATGCATTAGGAAGAAGAAGCTAGTCTATTCCACTGCAAATTCTAATTTTATTCGAGTCTCTTTCGAGTCTTATTTGACACGACACGATTTCTTTCTTTTTGTTTCAATTTGTTTCGAGTTATTTTTGACCTATCTTTCACACTTCTTTCCGACACAAGGTTGGCTACATCATTAGCAAGTGGCAATCCAGCATAAAGTTTTGCCCTCAATTTTAATGTGTCATGGAGAGTGAAACCCCTTCCTCCTTGGCATTTTGTTCTGTGTAAGAGCGTTGCAAACATGCAAACATCTCTATAAGCTTTCCAACTAAAGCCGCTGCTTGCATTTTGCAACATGTGCTTTTCATGACTATAACTATATGAAGCATCCATTAGAGATTTAGATTGATCTAGGTGTAAAGTTTTCGAATCTCTTTCAAGACTAAGTGCATGAGCATTTCGACAATTGTCTGCTAATCCTAGATTTTCCACAAGTTGAAAAAAAACCTTGGCCGTATCACACATTTCTCATTCAACCCTAGAAGGATGCATAGGGTGAGGAGTATCCGGCCAAATTTTTGGCTCTGGGCACTTTGATTATACTCATGCTTCCTTTCATGCTTACCTCAATACAAGCCTCATGATATGTTTCTCAGGGTCAACATTGCATGTTTGCAAAGTCTGTCTAGCTAAGAGCTTCTCTCTGACTTGCAATGAAGAAACACCTACAAGAGCATCTCTATAGTATCTCAAAAACGCTTCCCCTTTCTCTAAGGTATGTTTGGTGGCCTTGAACTTAATAAAAACTGATGGTAACACTTCATAAAAAGACCTATTTGAAACCATATGTTTTGAAGCTCCATTGGTATTAGATGCAGTGTAGGCTTGGCATTTGCAAGCAATGCATGTCAAAGTTTTCCTTTCAAAGAAAGACAAAATTTTAAAAGCATGTCATTTGAATGGAAAACTTCAAAATTGCCCTTCCATTTGAAAGGTAACTTTTGAATGCTAGTTTGAAAAATTTAAAATGTTATTGTAAAATATAACTAGAATATATGTGTAAGTGATTGAAAGGCTCATTTTATTTTTATTTAAAAGGTACTCATGTAGTGTACATGTCATGTGAAAGGTTAAAAAAAAGAAAGCCCATCGGGGTGAAAGGTAGGGGTGCCCGTCAAATTCCAAGCCTGATCCAGCGGTAGTACAGGAAACTGGCATCGCCCCTTCATATCCCCTTGCACTTTCAGCAGCTATTGTTGACTTTGCCACAAAGCTACTAGCAAAGTCAATGGCGTCAACCTTGTCAAGGGTAGATGCCAATGGCGTCAACCCTGTCAAGGGTTGAGAGACAAAAGGGCTTTGGAAAGATTCCCACTTAAATGTCACGCAATGTTTACTGTATGGAATATTCACAAGTAACTCTATCTGAATTTTGTCTGAACCAACTTTTGAAATGAATGTGAACCATGAAGCTTGAGCAAATGTGATAGCATCAGACACATATGCACATGTGCAAATGCATCGACTTGTACTAATTTTTCAACTGTTTACTTTATTGCACATGTATTCTTATAACGATCTTCGATGGGTAATGTAAGCTGCATGATCAAAGGTGCAGCAAGTAATACGATAGTTTAATTTGGAAGCTTTATGTTCAAGTCCTTTGTGTAGGGTTTTCTCGCTTTCATCATCAATATGCAACTTCTCACTCTCATCCATGTTCTCTCCACCCGTTGAAAGTGCATGTTCATTGTCATCATGGGTACTAAAATACGATTCAAACATGTCATGCATCGCTTTGCCATGTAGTACCTTAGTATCATCATCTTGAGCAACAATTTCAACGATATTGTCTTCCTCATCAAATGTTTGCGGCAATCTACTAGCTTCTTCTATTTGTTTTATTCTTTGTTCTCTTATTTGTATCGACTTTTCTTCGCTTAGAATTCAATATGGATGGATCAAGGCCATCTAATGGCATTCGATGGTGTTTCTAAACAAGACGATAGAGAAAGTATCATTTAAATAAAACAAAGAAAACCATTCTTCTACTAAACTCATTCTTCTAGAAAGGTAAATTCATTCTAGAAGCTATTTGTCAATACAGGAACTATTTCACTCTAGTTAGGTGTATTTTGTCTTGGAAAATCCCCTTTATTCATATATTAAAATTCAATTCAAAAATAAAAATGGATCAAAAGTATAATTAATGTCTATAGGATCCACAACAATTATATCTATGGCTAATTATAAGATCTCATCATTCAATTTGAACCTATCTAACTGATTTATATTAGGGTTGGGTTCCAATATGTCTATGTTTCCTTAGGGTATAGTTCCAATTTGCCTAGGCATGGAGTTTAGGGTTTGTTTAAGCTCAAAATTGTCAACAAATTACTGCCTCCTCGTTGTCATTATCTAAGTACATACACTTATTTGAATTTAATTCTAAGTGCAATCGTAAATTTCTCGATGTACTCCTATGAATAAAAGAGTTACAATCATCTTCATCATCGCTTGATTCCTCCCACCAATCCTCATCAAAACATGGCATTTGCAACAATAATGAAATATCAATAAACCTAAATAATAATGTTCCTATTGCAGTTTCTCTATAGTGTAGTAAGATTAGAGATGTGATGAAATTTCGTTTTGCAATTTTATGTTGCAAAACAGGACGAAAATCACTAGGTTTTGTTGTTGTAGATACAGAGTAGACACTGATTCAAATTTTCTGACAGTCATATAATCTACTATCTGCGTACACTCATCTTGAACGTTTTAATAGATTCAGAATCACAGTTTGCTCTAAAGGTAAACAAACTCCATGGTTCGAATTACCACTTATGGAAATTCAATATGAAAGTCATGCTAATAGCCAAAGAAGTATGTAGAATATCACAAGTACCGAAATAATTTCTAGTCTTTTGTGATGTTAGCTAGAATTCATGCTTAATAGAGGATCTTTTCTTCTGGTGGTGAGGATCTTTCCTTTTGCGTTTGATGAGCAAGCCATTTCCAGTTGGAAGCTCAGGGATGGTAAGGTTCCTTCTTAATCACCCTTAACATCTCCGACACATAGATTGGCTGGGATATGTTGAGTACACTTTACGAAGAGAGATGTCACTTCGAAGCTACATCTAAGGAGAAAGATCTTTTCACTTAGAATGTTAGAAGGTGATTCTGTTCAGAATCACGTTAATCAATTCAAGACTCTATTAGAGCATATGGCAGCAATAGATTTAGTGATCGAAGATTCAAACATTGTCATGACCTTATTGTCTGTAAACGTAGTGGATCTGTAGTTGAGTCATGTAGCCAACATAAGAGGACTCCGTATTAGGAGGGAATTAGTATGCTGCTATGAACACATCTGAGTCCAAATGTGACATTCATGATAAATGGATAAATTCCCTCATGGTAAGTATTCTCAATGTTATAAATCAGAGTTGATCTTATTTATATTGTGTAAGCTTCAAATGTGATATTGTAATAACTGTATAGTTAATTAGATTTTTGCCTGCACTATCATTTGATCCAAATCTTCTGATGGCATCAGACAAAGTCCTATTGCTGATAGATAACAAATTTGTACTAATAAGCATATCTTTTCAAAAGACTATAAAAAATTCTCTCTGTAACATACTTAGGTAAATACTATGGCTAGCGAATTTTCATTGCATTAGTATATTTGACGATGATTACCTCTTTACCCACATTGTTATTTATGCTAAATTTTGATGTTTTACCACCAATTATTGTGACAGTGATAAACATCACGAGTGTTGCATTGTTGACCACCATTATGTGCCCAAAAAAAGGGTTAAGTCTTTGGGAAATTCTCTAGAAAAGCACCAAAAAATGTCCGAATTTTTGTAGTGTTGGATAAATTGTAAGATATAACTTGTGTTGATTGCATTATGATAATGATGGTCCATATCAGTATAAATATCATGATTGAAGGCATCTTAGATTACATAGTTGTAGTAGTTTCAAATTGCAATGCCAATTATGCATATGATGAGCTAGCCAAATTGGTTGAGCCAAGATGGTTTAGGCACAAAAGCACCACTTTCATGGGTGATTTAAATTGGGGGACTATTATGGTTTCATATCCACCCCATTTAATTAAAAACTTAAAAACCAGAAAAAGATATAGTGTAAAATTATGGATTTATGGTTATCTTGTATGTATCCTAGAAAAAAAAAATCATCAACAAAAAAACAAAGACAAAAAAGATAAACCTATGAATAAACAACAACAAAAAGTAATGCTTAATGAGTGGATCCATGAAACATTTGGCCCATTGCTATTTTTCTAATATCTGATATTCATCTAGGCTACTGGGATGGAAGTGGAAGGAATGCTAAGACTACCTCCTATAGAAGAGACTATAGATATGAATGTTAAAAATGGACATTTAAGGATCTTACAAAGATCTTCCACGACCTACATGAATGAGAGTTTGCACAAGATTAATCCATGCTAGATCAACTCGGATTTTCAATGTCTATCTAGATCAAACCACATTTAGTTCATCAATGATCTTTAGCCAAGTTTGATTGTGAGAAATTTCAACTAGATTTGCTATTTTGGTCATATTTGTATATTTGGCAGTTGAGGCCAATTTTCATATTAGAGTTAGAGTTTGACTTTTCAAAGTTATATTAGTCTAAAAGCATTTGAATAGACACTTTTTAAAGTGTGGGAAACTGTAGGACACGAGTTTTAGAAGATTCAATTTGAATGTGGAGACATTTGAATCTAGTCCACGTTAATGCTAGGGTTTTTGATATGGAGAGAAACCAAACTCATTAATGAGTCATGGATTTGCCATATATAGCTGTACACATGTGGGAAGATACACATTCTCTCTCTCTTATCTCACTTCCTTCAGATTCAAACTATGTCGAAGATAAAGCAGAATGCTCCAGAGCAGCAGAAGATAGAACGACAAGGAACTCAACAACTTATGTTAGTGCTGATCTATGTTGTTCATCTAATTCAAAAATTTGGGAAGTAGTACTTGATTCGGGAGCCACCTCACATTTTGTTTTCTCTAAACAAATTTTATCCGAGTACAAAAAGACAAACTATTCAAGGTTCATTATACTTGGAGACAGTTCTAAACACGTAGTTGATGGAACTGGTGTACTATGGCTGGACACGAATCAGAGAGACAAAAAATTGGAGGAAGTTCTCTATGTCCCTACTCTTGATAAAGATCTTCTATCTGTAGCTAAGATAGTCAATACAGGCATGTCAGTAACCTTCACGAAGAACTCTTGTAAATTGTTTGAGGAAGATTCTGATAACTTGGTTGTTAAAGGCAACAGAGAAGGAAATTTGTATCACTTGAACATTCGAACAAGAATCAAACAAGCCAATCAAACTCAAGGATTGACAGATATACTATGGCACAAGAGGCTATGTCACATGAATATGAAAGCCTTGCACCAAGCCAACAAAAGTCAGAGAATCGAAGGAGTCGAAATCGAAAGTAGAGATATTTGAACTACCTACGAATCTTGTCTTAAGGCAAGATGACTAGATCACCTTTTAGTAAGGATGTTTATGATCATACCAAAAAGATCTAAAACCTTTTCACCAAATTTTAGATCATTTTCACTTTACAAATATGTATCAAATCATTGGATCTAAATACTTTCCCCACCTCTTACAGATCAGGTTCAATAGATAAGATCTTATAATTACCCTTAGATATAACTGTTGTGGATCCTAGAGACATTAATTAAACATTTGATCCATTTTTATTTTTTCAATTGAATTTTAATATATGAATAAAGAGGATTTTCCATCTAAATTTTCCAAGACAAAATACATCTAACTAGAGTGAAATAGTTCTTGTATTGACACATAGTTTCTAGAATGAATTTACTTTTCTAGAAGAATGAGTTTCCTAATTAAGAAAGGTCAATAATCTAGAAAACTCTTGGTCAAAATTTTCATATACATGAATTGTTTTCTTGTATTGTCAATCTACGAATTGTTTCAATTTTCCTACTACTGCTCAGTTCCTAGATATGTATATTTGATTTGAGGTAATTAACATACGGAAACTACTTTTCTCCCCATCTAGAAAATGGTGAGAATTTTCTTGTTTAATGACATATATGGACTTTAGCCAAAATTTTCTAATGATATACAAATATATAGGTTGCTTAAAAATAAAAATCAGTATTTCAAAGTACAAAGATTCCATCCCTAGATATTCATTAGTCAGGCACGTCATAGCCCATATAAGAAAAGCTTCAATACATTCATTTTGAGTATAAGAAGTCTATGCCAACATGCTCTTCAAACAGATAGCCCTTAGATTGTCCCTGATTCATTACGTGCTCTTCAAACATATAGGCCTTAGTTCTACCATGGCTTCAGTAGCACACGCGTTATGCCTACTTATTGATTACCCAAGTTGTGTCTACTGTCTATAACGACATAAATGGGATTTACCTAAAAACATAGAACTATATAAAATTCTAGCTTGCAGTCTTAAAAGGTGCTGAATATTCCGTCTCTTGATATCCATTGATCCCGCAAGCTGTAGGTCGACGAACCTGATGAAATCACAACAATACATAATAAGCACACATGTTTTATGCTGGAAATTGATAGCATCGGCTATAGGAGCTGAACATTGGTTCAAAATATAGGAAAGATGATTAATCACCTGCAGCATTTTAAGTCCGGTTCTCCACATTTTTGTGGAATTTTCCTTGCGGCAAAAATGCATTTGCACAATGTTTGTGGAGGAACGCTCTTAACGTTCTTACAACAGACGTCGGACAGTGGTGGTGGATTGGTACCTGTTACAGAGGCTAAGCATGGTTTCAGAGAAGTCAATGTATTGCTGCAAAGGTCGGCTTGGACCTCTGTCATGCTCACCGATAGGAAAAAGATGCTGAACCCCCAAAGAACAATCCCCAGAGTCCTCATCGTTCATGCTACGAATTAAGTGACTAGGTAAAAGCGTATATAAGAGAGCAGACAAGCGTAAATTAACTGCATTCATACCTGCTTATTATAAAGCTTCAAAGTCTGTATAAGTTAGTAAGGCAGATAGAAACAATCTTCACACTCAAACGCGGATTGGGACACAATGATCTACTGCAGTATCTATATATAAGTTGAGAAAAGGTCGAATGGCGAAGCTCAAGCAAAGGCTACGTACTTCTAACCAACTATTACCTCATCCATCCGACTATTACCTCATCCATTGATTGTGAGTAGTGAAGCTCACAGCCTTGTACAATTTCTTCTGGAATTTATAATTATATTAGATGATCTTTTGAAGAGATTTGCTGATCTAATTCACGAATCATTCTGACTCATGATTATGATTCACCGACACAAATTTTATCCAACTCTTCTTCTCAAAAACAGAGCTGGCTATCCGGAGGCCTGGTACACTTGTGAATAATTGAAGCGATGCACACACAGCTCTATTTGATTTTGGCTCCAGAGTCCTGACTCCTTCTCCAAAGCACTCGACTCAGATATATCACATATGGATGGGTCTAGTTCTCGGGAGTCGGGAGGCCGATGGATGGCGCTTAAAGGCAACTGCTTTGCATGTGCAACCCAGCGCAATGAACTATGGCCCAATATCCAGCATTGCAATTATGCAATCCGGTCAAATCTCATTCTCGTGAGCGTAACTTCATTACAACCCGACATACCCTGATGCATGGGACCCCAATCTCTTGTGACCCAAATCCTTGAGGGTTGCATGCTAAATTAGTAGTTGGTCTGTCCACTCTCTTTGCTGAATCAGATTTGGAAGTAACAGGGGCATTTTAATATACATAGATATATACATACATATGTATATACTAGTTGTTTGTGCCTGTCGTTGATAGGCAATGGCAGAATTGCGCGCGCATGCATGTGTGTGTGTGCCCTAATGGCTTTGTGTGTGTGTGTGTGTGTGTGTGTTTTTGTGCGATTGTCTGTATGTGCATGTATGTATGTGCATATGTTGTGTGTGTGTGGCATGTGTGTGTTTATGGAGGGTGTGTGTGTGTGTGTGTGTGTGTGTTTACGGAGTGTGTCTGTGAGTTTAGGGAGTGTGTGTGTGTGTGGGTTGTGGTAGTATTAGGGTTTCGTCAGAATCAAGTTAAACACGGATTTCGTCAAAATCAAGCAAATGAAAGCGGAGAGAGAGAGAGAGAGAGAGAGAGAGAGAGAGAGAGAGAGAGAGAGAGAGAGAGAGAGAGAGAGAGAGAGAGAGAGAGAGAGAGAGAGAGAGAGAGAGAGAGAGAGAGAGAGAGAGAGAGAGAGAGAGAGAGAGAGAGAGAGAGAGAGAGAGAGGAGAGAGAGAGAGAGAGAGAGATAAAATTTGATGATTCTAAGATTTTACCATGCAATTTATTATTTAAGAACATAATAGTTACTTGTTTTTTATGTTTCATATTATTGAAACTTGTTGCTAAACCAATTACATGATGACATAAACAAAATTCCAAATTTAAAACCAAATCAATTTCAAACTTCCTTTTTTTGCAAGCTACTTATCATCAAAATATTCTTATATACTATAATAAAGACCGATGAATCAGTTCATGATCTAGAATGTATCATAATTTTTTTTAGCAAACATCCTACTTCGCACACTCTCAGTCTTCTTGTCCAATTTTTTTAAGACCTATGTATGAGTTTTAAGTTTGGACTTGAAGCCAATGTATACATATAGATCTATCAAGCTTCTGGCTGCTGATACGAAGTGTCTAATTTCACCTATTTCTAAATTTAAGATATCGTTTCTATCCTAAATATCTATCTAAATATCAGAAGAACAATGTTACATATCTCAATTTTAATATGTGTTTTTAAAATCAACATTCCAAAAGGGTTCCCTGAGATGTCTTCCTAATACAATCCATCAACTCTTAAATGCTGCCCAGGATGGGTGGAGGTAGCAGCATAAGCAAAGGCCAGTTCACAATCAGTGCTCCAACAAAGAGGTGAGGCAAGTTAGCAGGCAATGAGATCGTTAAATAGGATATTTTGAGAGAGAGAGAGAGAGAGAGAGAGAGAGAGAGAGAGAGAGAGAGAGAGAGAGAGAGAGAGAGAGAGAGAGAGAGAGAGAGAGAGAGAGAGAGAGAGAGAGAGAGAGAGAGAGAGAGAGAGAGAGAGAGAGAGAGAGAGAGAGAGAGAGAGAGAGAGAACACTATCACAGTGGGGAAGATTATCACTATGACAACTATGGGAAAGACTATCATGTAAGATAACTGTCATACAAATTCTATAATTAATACTTCCAAATTTGTGGCCTCAGGCCCTCAGTGGTATGACAATTGTGCAAATTATAAAAGTCGATGTTGACTTTAGTCTTGACAGTCCTAACACTTTGATTAGTCTAATTGCAGGTGATGGTCATTCTCAGCACCAAGAAGCAAACATCTACATGGAGATGGTGAACAATCGACCAATTCATACATAGAACCTGTATACGAATTCTATATTTAATACTTCCAAATTTGTGGCCTCAGGCCCTCAGTGGTATGACAATTGTGCAGATTAAAAAAGTCGATGTTGACTTTGGTTTTGATAGTCGTGGCACTTTGATTAGTCTAATTGCAGGTGATGGTCATTCTCAGCACCAAGAAGCGAACTTCTACATGGAGATGGTGAACAATCGACCAATTCATACACAGAACCTGTTCATGAGGCTTTTGGCACAACTGGCCATGAGCATTTGTTTTCAAACTGCATTTTTCAAGTTCCTCCGGGGTCTTCTGCTACAATTGTCACTGAGAATGGGAGTATGAACAGGATATCGGCTTTGAAAACGTGGCTACGGCAGCACCAAAATAATGTGGAGAATGCAGATACACCATCTAGCAACTCCTCCAAGAATGATTGTTCCACCATTGCTAATCTACAATCTTTGGCCCTCTCTATGAGCCCAGTGTTTCACAGTCCAGCTCCATTGTTGCGCCACAGATGGTAAATGTTGTGAGCTCCACAGATGGTGAATGCTCAACAGGCCTAGAATCCTAGGATTGCATTTAGGATTTCTGGTTTGGATGCACGTTTTGCTGTGAGTATTAAGTTGTCTGTAGTCCGGTTTAGTCCTATGATTTCATCTCAGCATGTAGCACAAGACAGAACAAAGGGTCTGAAAAATGGACTCCATTCGGTGACACTCGACCAATTCTCGAGAATGTTGAAAAGTAGTCCATTTAGTGGCCTTCTCCTCGACAGAAAGGGCGATTCTAGAAACATGACATCAAAACTGAGCAGCAAATGGCTCAATGGGTTTGTGTCGAGCCTACAAACCTTTGGACACCTCCCATCCTAGGTTCTGACTATTTTTTATTGAATCCGACCAATTTCTCGCTTGATGGGTCTAGAATCCTAGCACTATGTTAAGGGATTATGGTTCAGATGCACATTTCGCTGTGAGAACTAAAATGTGCATTCGTGGGTTCGTGTCGAGCCCATGAACCTGTGGACATCTCTCGTCTGAGGTTCTGACTATTTCTCACTGAATGTGACCAATTCCTGGCTCAACGGTCTAGAATCCCATAACTACGTTTAGATTTCTAGTTCATACGCACGTTTCTCTGTGAGGATAGTTCAGAGAGCGTGAAGTATGAATTTGGTTAGGGCTGAAACAGGTGCTACCCTTATTGAGGCTCAGAGAATATCTGTCTTGTACTCATGTAGGTTCGATGTCTGAAAATCCAATAGACCTTTGAGCTAGGAAAATGGCAGCAAAGTTGTTGGAATTTGAGAAAAAAGGTACAGAGAGCTAAGAGAAATTAGTAGTTGATCAGTTAGGCTAGCTAAATATAGGTGTAGGTGAGTGAAAATAAAAAATGGAGGGAAAAAATCCAAGACTTGCTTGCTCTCTCAACTAATTGCAATAGCATCGAGAGCTTGGAATTGTTCTATGATGTCTTATTAGCTATTGATATATACAATCACTATCTTACCTCCTCACATTGGCATGAAAGAAATGGATCTAGGACAAAAGACTACTTTATCCTTCACTATGTTTGCATCCAAGGTGTTTGATAAGCATTGGCTACATAACTCATTAGAAAATTACCAAGATTCTAACACTTCACACGTCTAATGGGAATGTCAACAATAAATACAATTTATTAACTTTATAACAAAAGTTGAAAAGATGTGCTAAAAAACTAAGGACTGTGCTCCAAATATACAGACTGTGCTTACAACAATGCACCAACCCAAAAAGAATAGTTGAAAATCTTGGATCTTAGCAAGTTGTTCAAAATATCTCTCTCTCTCTCTCTCTCTCTCTCTCTCTCTCTCTCTCTCTCTCTCTCTCTCTCTCTCTCTCTCTCTCTCTCTCTCTCTCTCTCTCTCTCTCTCTCTCTCTCTCTCTCTCTCTCTCTCTCTCTCTCTCTCTCTCTCTCTCTCTCTCTCTCAACACACATAGTTTGAGAGCATAAATGTGAACATACTTTGGAAATATGTAACCCCAAACCACAATGTACATCTAAGCATTTGATACAATTTGCAAATGAAAACTATGACATTAGAGGAGTTCTAAATCCAAAAAAGACCCTTTGTAAATATTCTTTTATATTTTTTCTCAATTTTTTCTTACACATGGACCAACCAGAACACTCAAATCTGAAATCTACATAACGTAACTTTTTGAGTCCACATTTTGACTACACTAAAAATGACATAACTTTTTAGTGGTAAGTCCAAATTTAGCGGAGGTTGGTGCATTGGAAAGCGCTCAACAAGGACTTTCCAATGATATGTTACATGCATACTTTTGAGATACGATTAAAAAGTTATAGCAATTCAAAAGTATTAGTGTTATAATATTTTAATAATATGAACTACATCTTTCACGAATTCTTAAAGAGTCTTTTTGGAGCTCAAAACTCCTCTAACGGCTTGGTCGAGTTCAAAAGTAGCATAACATACCTTGAAAATATGCACCCCCAAACCACGATGTACACTTCAGCATTTGATACAAATAAAAACTCCCAGTTGGTTGACCCTAAAATACCGCATAAGACTCATTACTCAAAAACATATTTTTTGTTAAGAACAACTAAAGAAATGAAATGCATAAACAAAAATCGCTCAAAGAAAACATGAAAAAAGAATTGGATTAAGAGAGAGTCTGAAAAGTTTTCTACCACTAA